>JAJJWX010000768.1:0-405235 GCA_023529315.1 Papaver bracteatum | reverse complement strand
ATCCATTGTTCCAATATGCTCCTTCCATAGAATTGGTACCTGAAATAAGATTCTCAAACTATGTCAAAACCAGAAAATAGGAAAAACTAAAAACAAAACAAAAAAACAAAAATAAGAAACCAAAAACAAGTGACAACCGTTGCATCCCTGGAAACGGCGCCAAAATTTGATCGCTATCATATGCGTCAAAAATAATTTACACTTTCTTACTACTCAAAATATAAATATAGCAAGGGCAAGAAAGGATCGATCCCACAAAGAGGTCTAGGTTATCAATATATTTTCGGTTCCTTATATAAAACACCGGGTATTTTTATGATTTTTGTAAAGTACAAGTAAAATAAAAGCAAAGAAAGAAATAAGCAAACAAATCAAATAGAAAAGATATTGGTTAAGGATTCATCTTCATTCACAAATATGTTTTCTTCACAATAAGTAGAATTGATATTTAATCTCAACTTTTATCAAAAGCCCTAGAATACCTTGATCGCAAGAATATCCCGCTAATCTCCTTTTGTCATCAACAAACACATTAAAAGATGCGAGTATGTGTTCTATCTAAAAGAACAACCTAACGTGTAAAAGCACTAATCAAGTTTAATTCCCTAGATGCATTAAGTTCTATGAAATCATGCCAATCAAAGCAATCGAACGTGGAAAACGCACTAATTCAATTTAACAAAGGTTATGGTTCACATATGATTATAAGGATGCATCACTACAAGCTATAACCATATTCATGCTACTTGCAATCAGGAATCTATCACTTTTACGTATAACAAACCCTAATCTAGCAATAGAGATGAAAACAAACTCAACCGATTCGCGACTCGATCAAACAAGCATTCAATTCATGTAACAATTTAAACAGTGAATCATAAACGATAAAGTATGGAGACAAAACTAATTTATCATATCAAAAACCATATTATGTGAAATCCAATTATTCCATAACCAATAATAAAACTCTAGCTCATATTCAAGGAGTTCATAACAAGAATAAAGAGAAACCCTAACATGTTTCTAAACCATAGAACAAAGTAGAAGAATATAAGATAATAATTCAAATATAATCCCCAAAAGTTGTAGAAGTTTTCCTTTTATAGCTCTCCTTGTTCCAAAATTAGGTCTAGTCTTCAAAGTCCATTATTTAGAAGTCCACCAAGCCCACAACATAGAGAAACCCGTGTAGAAAATATGTCCCAAAACTCGTCGTCGGAAAACTGGGTTTTTGGCCGTAAGTTGACCGGAATCTGGTAAGAAAAGTTGTCGCCGGCATCTGCTTCACTGTCGATGGAATATTCCGTCAGTCCACCGTCAAAGTTAACTGTTGACTTAACGGTCTTCGTTAGTCAACCTGGTCAAAGGGAAACACTGAGTCGGACCGAGTCAGTTGCTGAGTCAAAGCTAACTCGGCTCACTGACTGAGTTCCAGGCCATAAACCATTTGCGCTGACTTGCACAGGCCACCCTGTTGCAATCATTAGTTCAGCCATGATGGCTATGCTGCACCTTCTTGTCCACCAGTTCACAACTAAAACTCCAACATACTAGTGTAACTGCAAATGCATCTGTAGCTTCAATTTCAGTCCATCCATTACTTCCTAAGAACAACCCCATAGCTTCTCCTCCTGCATTGCCACCACCTATCCCATAGCAGCAACCCTCGACACTCCAATTCAGTCCATAATCATCACTTGCACCTGCTAAACTACAACCCATCACAAGACCCTGTAAATCACACATCAGCTACTGCATTCTCCCCTGCAATCTCCTTCACCAGTCACTTGCACTGAACCACAACAGCTTTGCCAAAGCATTGCACCATGCCACAACCTTCCCTGCCACACTACTTCAACCAGTGCCATACCCTGTAACAACAAATCTTGTAACTTGCAAAACCAGGCCATGGCAAGACTGATGCTCTAGGCCTAGTCATTACTGCTTGCATCTGTATCTCACTCATAAGCCACACCACCATTAGCTCAAGCCACTCCTTCCCTGTAATCAAGCTAGTATCTGCAACACTCACCGACACCTCACTTCACAGCTGCGCAACCATTTGGTTCTCAAACCTGAGACAGCAACAATGCCTCACTGCCACATCCCACTGAAAATGCCATTTCCTGCAATAATCACAATCACCAGTACTTCCATCTCCATTATCAACCACCAGCACCAACTCCAGCTGCCTCTCATCTCAAATTCCACCAGATTCCAAAACATAAACCATTAATGTACCTGAGTCTCCACAATCACACAGAACTCAAACCCTAATAGCACCACCAACCCTGAATTTCAAAACCCTGGTTGAATTTCAGCTTGTCTTCAAACAGATTCAAACCACTCCTATTGCTTGACCACCACCATCTTCTCATCAGATCCACTGAGTTCTTAATTTGAGCCACAAATCCTTATTCATAACCATAACCCCATTTCATTAACAGCATCATCTTCTAGGATTCAATTTCAGATACAGACCACTAGACCCATTTCTCTTCACCATCTCTAATTCTCCATTAACAACAAACCCCATCTTCTTTCGATTCATTCATTAAACCCCCAATTCGAACCCTAACTCTGCTCAAGAACACCACCAATTACCTCCATGTCATGGACATCACTTCTGCTATAATTTCTCTCAATTTCTTTCATCACGAACCCTCACCCATCTCTCGATTTGATTCAACAACAGCAACAGAATCTCAATCATCATATCAGTTTCATTCTCGGACAAAAACGGCAGCAATGGCTGCTGGTTAACTTTCTTCTCAATTTCAGGTGGAATTTGTGAATGAGAGGATGAGAACGATTGACCAAATCTTGATATAAGGTTAGTGGCTTGGGGTTGTTATTGGTAGCCGGTCACTCTGATAAGGGATAGCCACATTGGCATCCCCTCAACCATTACTTCTCTTTGTTTAGTACTCCTCCAAATAGGGTATGCCCCTTAACCTTGACTGGGATCCGGATAGTAATTGTAATGAAATGACACTTTTGACACTTTACGCTCCACATGGACGCTTTCTTCTTCTTTTGCTCCGAATGACTCCAAAGTACCTAATAAACTCAAAAGTAATCATAAGATACATAATTTACACGAAAACTCGCAAAGGAAGCATAAATACTAGATATAAAATTAGGTGTTTATCACACCTATCAGTTAACAAAATTTTGGTGTCTGTGTTATTTCTATTCCGTATTATATTTTGTTATATAATTGAAATAATATAGGTTGTGCGTTGTTCAATCGATTAGAATATCCGACCTTATTGGTTGTTGATTTAAATCGATTGACACTTGGATATTGGTCTTTGGTACCATCCAAGTTTTCTCTCTTTGATTAGACTCGCAAATCATATTTGCTTGAGTAAATCAAATCGAGAGATTGAGATAATAACTCCTTGAGATATTTTCTATTGATTGAGTCTTGTTGATTCTCTAGAAAATAACTCGGAGTTGTCCATACAGATTGCTAATCGAAATATTGGGTGAGGTTTTTAGATCCCCGGTTTTTCAATTGGTATCAGAGCAGGAAAACACGTTAAAGACCTTACAAGTCTGTGTTTGTAGCGATCTGACTCTATGGACAGAGATGATATCTCAATAAACGTACCACCAGTCTTTGATGGGTCAAACTACCCATGGTGGAAAATTGCTATGAGCTCGTATCTTCAAGCTCGTGATTTTAAAATATGGGTACATGTTGTTAATGGCTATGATCCTCTGGTAAATATAGAAGACGATGTTTATTTACCAAAGGATGTTGATAGTTATAGTCCCGAAGAAATTCTTGATGCAAAGCTGAATTCTGAAGATCTATATGCTATCAGACATGCCATTACCCCAGACCTTCAGGACTATGTGTATTCTTTCACTAAGTCTAAATATTCCTGGGATATCTTAAAAACTACTTTCGAAGTCAACAAACATGTTTCTAAGAAATATACCATCGATGGAGGAAATAACCTCACCACTCTTTCAGAAAATCCATCTTTCGGAAAGATAAGATTCTTTGATCAAGACCCTGCTCAAACCATTGCATTCAATGGTGTGTCATCCACAAGAAAAACCTCTATCGTGTCTTAGGGTAATGAGTGTTGTACGGATGATGTCTGGTTTAAAAAACCATTGATGGAAGAAAAGATCAAAGAATTTATAAAAATGAGCATTAGACGTGATAAACGTCCCATGTCTGTCCTCACTACCAATGATTCTGTGAAAGAAAAACCTTTAAGTGTCAACAGATTGAATATGTCAAATAGATGCAATGAAGTCTCAGACTTTACAGCAGAAACATCTACATGCTCAAGTTCTGATTCAGAATATGAGACAGACACAAAGGTTTTTCAATTTCTTGAATAAGGAGGTCCTTCAAGAAAATCTTCAATTAAAGGCTTCATTGAAGAAACTAGAATCATTAATCCAGGTGAAAAATCTTGAGATAGACTGTCTTAATGATAAACTCACTAGAACCATTGTTCTAAAGGAAAAAGAGATTACTACTCTTACGAATAATCTACAAAGATTATCTGGAAGTTCCGATAAAATTTCAGCTATGTTATTTGGTCAGAATCCCTTTGGAAATACTAGTGGTTTAGGATACAAAAGCAAGTGTGCAGACATTGTGAATACGGTTGCTTCTATTGATCAGGGAAAGATGAAAAGTAGCATCCATGATAAAAACTAAATTAATCAACTTGTGTGGTTATTTAGTTTGTATTCCATGAGATCTCTCATGTTTATTACATGTACGATTAAGGTTGTCATTTCCTATGATAATCTTAATCGGGGTTCCATAATCTCTTATGTTGAGCCCAAATGAACTAAATCAATCATATTGTGTGATTATTTAGTTAGCACTCCATAGATTTCTCTCATGTCGAGTGTGGTCAATTGAATTGATCACTTTGTGATTATTTTAATTATGTAATCTGGTTAGAGTATTTATGGGTTCTATTGTGAATAATCTAATTGATGAATTAAGTCTCCATAAGTTTACTTGTGTCGAGCATATTTAGTCAAATTAATCTTGGTTCGCTTTGGTTAATATGATTGAATATTTTGGATTCCAAATTCATACTTGTATGCAATTTTTTGAGTCTAAAGAAATCCTTCTTTTCTCTTGAAATTAAGGTCGCTATTGTTGTTCCCTTGGGAATGACATCTTATGGGGGAGAGTTCTTTTGAACTTGCGCTTAATTTATAAATCTTTGTGGGGAGTGCGGCTGTGGAATTTTTAGGGGTTATCTTGTATCTTTATTAACTCCTTGATGAATGCATTTAGCCTCGGCTTTATGATTGCATCTAAACAAGATGATATAACATTTACCTTTGGTCATGAAATGTCTCTTACGGAAATTTCATTAGGATCCCGTTCTTGTACCTTTGCCAATTTTATTGACAAAAATGGGGAGAATTAATTGTAGTTCATACTACAAATACATATGGTTTTCAGATCATTATGTAAGGGGGAGTGGTTTCCATGTGAGATGGAGTATTGACTAAGGGGGAGTGAAGTATCACCATAGTATTGTTATTGAAGTTGTGATACAATTGGACTTTTACACTGTGTAATAATACTATGACACTGTATAACAATAATTGAGAACCAATGCTTTTCTCATTGTTATAGCTACGGATTTTCAACAACGATGATGCTAAACTTACAACCTTTGGGATCATTGGACTACTTGGAAGTGACGAAGATTTCGAGTATTGTTGAAGATTAGGCATGTGGAATAGGAGCTACAAAGTTTATTTATATAATTTTTGTATTCCACATGTATTAATAGTTTTGTCACTAAAATTGACAAAGGGGGAGATTGTTACAGAACTGCTCGGTCAAACTCGCATGCATTGCTATTTCAAGCATGTTTGTCAATCTTAGTGATCAAAACTATAAATTCTTGATTTCTAGTCTACTATAGCTAAGGTCTCGGACTAGGATAGAAAGTGTAGTTGATCTCAAGAACTCCATGGCGATCATCATACAAGACGAAGGACTACTCAAGGAACCAGTGGATCTTCATCGACTAAAAGGTATGTGGAGACTTGAACTTATCTATCACTCAAAAGTCTATCTACTCTATCTCCTATCTTGAGACAAAAGTCATTTTACTCATTTTGAGCTGAGTATATCTCGCTTATATATTTCTCGATTAGCTATCTATATGGACAACTCCAAGTTACTTTCTAGAGAATCAACTAGACTCAATCAATAGAAAATATCTCAAGGAGTTATTATTTCAATATCTGAATTTGATTTACTCGAGCGAATACAATATGCGAATCTTAGTCAAAGAGAGATAACTTGGATGGTACCAAAGACCAATATCCAAGTGTCAATCAATTTAAATCAACCACCAATAAGGTCGGATATTCTAATTGATTGAACAACGCACAACCTGTATTATTTCAATTATATAACAAAATATAATGCGGAAAAAAAATAACACAGACACCAGAATTTTGTTAATGAGGAAACTTCAAATTCAGAAAAACCCCGAGACCTAGTCCAGATTAAACACACACTGTGTTAAGCCGCTACAGATACTAGCCTACTCCAATCTAACTTCGGTCTGGACTGTAGTTTAACCCCAACCAATCTCACATTTATCCAAGGTATAGTTATGCTCCTACGTCTCTGATCCCAGCAGGATACTGCGCACTTGATACCCTTAGATAATCTCACCCACAACCAAGAGTTTCTATGACCCAAAGTCGAAGGCTTTAATAAACAAATCCGTCTCACACAGAAAAGTCTACAAGTATAGATAAATTCGTCTCCCACGAATAAACCTATGAGTTTTGTTCCGTCTTTTGATAAATCAAGGTGAACAGGAACCAATTGATAACACCATACTTATATTCCCGAAGAACGGCTCAGCTTTATCAATCACCTCACAATAAACTTAATAGACACAACGAAGAAGATTATTGAGGAATCACAAACGATGAGATGAAGTATTTGTGACTACTTGCCTATCCGAGATAGAAATCTCAAGCCAATTATTACAATTGTACTAATACGATAGAAGATGCAAGATCAGATCACACAACTACGATAAAATTAGTATCGGTCTGGATTCACAATCCCAATGAAGTCTTTAAGATGTTAACCTGGTTTTAGAAGAATAAAACCAAAGGTTAAAGGAGAATCGAATCTAGCTTAGAAAACTAGTATCACATAGATTGTGTGGGGATTAGGTTTCTCAGTTGCTAGAGTTCTCCCTTATATAGTCTTTCAAATCAGGGTTTGCAATCAATGTTAGCTTAGTAACAAAGCATTCAATATTCACCGTTAGATGAAAACCTGATTAGATACAAGCTAATATTTATCAACCGTTAGATCGAAAAAATAGCTTGTTATACACACATGTATTGCACATTTGTAGGCTTGTGAAAACCGTACCCAAACTTGTACATTAGTTGGTTCAACACTAGTTAACCAAATGGTTAGCCAAATGATAACTTTCATATCAATCATATTCTTCTTCACCATAACTAGTCCAAATGACTCAAATGAACTACTTAGAGAGTTGTTCATTTTCTTAGATATTTATATACTACAAAAGACACAATTGAAGAGAAAACAAAGTGATTCACTCGAATCGATTCATGAACTATAAAGCCATCGTTTGCAATAGCATTCCCTAGTTTATTAAGATAAGTTCAAAAATATCGTTTTTAGACATAACCTACTCAAGTTCGCAGACTGGGTTCGGGGACTTAAGTTCTCGGATGGAGTTCACAAACTCCAGAAGAAATTCCTAGGTTCGAGAACTACGCCAGTTCGCGGACGGAACTTGTATGCTGAGTTCGCGGACTGAGCTCACGCACTACTCCGGTTTCACTTGATCAACAAAGTATGCAAACTTCGGTTCAAACAATAAGGACTTATACATATATGTGTTGCCACAATAATGCTTATATCCTCCAATGGTTATATTGTCTAAACTCTCATTTCAATAATTGAAACATTCTCAGAGGATGTTATATAGTTGTTATTCACAATCTATTTTTCGTCAGAGAAATTTCCAAAACGATTGAAACGTAACATGACTTTCGTCACTAGGTAAAGATGAACTTGGCTAAAACGAAATATTTACCAACACATATTTCGAGAAATGGATAAGAGAGATATACTCAGCTGGAAATATCATATGTGTATATTCTTAGTCTATATAGTAATACGACTTTTCTCAAGATAGGAGATAAAATAGATAGACTTTTGAGTGATTGATAAGTTCAAATCTGCACATACCTTTTAGTCGATGAAGATCCACTGGTTCCTTGGGTAGTCCTTCGTCTTGTATGATGATCGCCATGGAGTTCTTGAGCTCAACTACACTTTCTATCCTAGTCCGAGACCTTAGCTATAGTGGATTAGAAATCAAAGAATTTATAGTTTTGATCACTAATATTAACAAACATGCTTGAGATAACAACACATGCAAGTTCGACCGAGATAAGCTCTAACAATCTCCCCCTTTGTCAATTATAGTGGCAAAACTATTAATACATATGGAATACAAAAAATATATAAATAAACTTTGTAGCTCATATTTCACATGTCGTCTAATCTTCAACAATACTCGAAATCTTCGCCACTTCCAAGTAATCTAATGATCCCCAAAGGTTGTAAGTTTAGCATCATCGTTGTTGAAAATCCATAGCTATAACAATGAGAAAACAAGAGTTCTCAATCATTGTTATACAGTGTCATAATATCATTACACAACGTCAAAGTCCAATTGAATTACAACTTTAACAACAATATACTATGGTGATACTTCGCTCCCCCTTAGTCAATACTCCATCTCACATGGAAACCACTCCCCCTTACATAATGATCTGAAAACCATATGTATTTGTACTGTGAATTACATTTTAATTCTCCCCCTTTTTGTCAATAAAATTGGCAAAGGTACAAGAACGTGATCCTAATAAAATTTCCGTAAGAGATATTTCATGACCAAAGGTAAATGTATACCATCTTGTTTAGATGCAATCATAAAGGCGAAGCTAAATGCATTCATCAAGGAGTTCATAAAGATACAAGATAACCCCTCTAATATTCCACAGCCGCACTCCCCACAAAGATTTGCAATTAAGCACAAGTTCAAAAGAACTCTCCCCCATAATATGTCATTTCCAAGGGAACAACAAGAGCGACCTTAATTTAAAAAGAGAAAAGAAGGATTTCTTTAGACTTAACAAATCACATACAAGTATGAATTTGGAATCCAAAAAGAAATATTCAATCATATTAACCAAAGCGAACCAAGATTAATTTGACTAAATATGCTCGACACAAGTAAACTTATGGAGACTTAAGAAACCAATTAGATTTATCACAAGAGAACTCGCAAATAATCTAATTGTCATGCACAACCAAACCAATTACAAGAGTAATCAATTTAATTTTCCACACTCGACATAAGAAAATCTATGGAGCAATGACTAAGTTAATCACGAATAACCAACCCAGTCAAAGAAATGCTCAAACATAAGAAAAACTTATGAAGTGATAACTAAATAACCATACAAGATGATTAATATAGTTCAACATGTTCAACATAAAGTACCTTATAGAACAACAACTATGCTAATCACAAAAGCAATCAACTTTTGTTGTTTTTGTGCTCAACATAATACACTTCATGGAACAACACAGTATTACACAAAAATTGTGGATCTGAGAATCGACCTTATACCGTGGAATAAGCAAGGATTCATTCTATGTTTCCATCACTATTTGCATAATGACACACAATAGACATAATCCTTGAATCACAAAAGATTTTAACCTATCTTACATCAAAACTTGACAATATAGGCTTACCTTTTGTGTTTGCCAAAAGTCTATTCATTCTTTTATCAATATTTGCATATCAATTCACGAACGACTTTACTTTTGACAAAATATGGGACAATCAAGTTCACGGACGTAAACACATATCCTATAAAAATATTGCAATATATAAAACCATAAAGATTAATACTACAAAAATCATCTTCCAAACAAGTTTAAAAATTAAGCCAATAAATCTAAAAACAAGAAGATGAAAACTTTGGATATAGCTATGTGTAATCACAATAATGGCTATTCCAAAACACTAGTTATTCTTCTAATAAAAACACAAAAATAAAAGATATACTAGGCAATAAGACCTTTGAAGAATTCTTTATCGTCCCCGAACTCCGTGTTGTCAACATCCATTGGAACATAAGGTTCATTAAGGTAGGAGTTTATATCAATAAACCTTCTAGGTTGTTGTTGTCGAACGAGGGCCTTCTGAATCTCGTGAGTCTTATACACAAAGGCCTTTATTTGATGAATCTCCTTTCGCATCTCCTTCAACTCATCAAGAATATCAGAAAACTTCTGATAATTTGAAGAAACGGCTCTTGGCTTCCTCACATTCCTTCTTTTTCTTTTAAAAGTTAGAGCAAGTGGAACTTTTTCTTTTTCCTTCGTGATTGATGGCTTAACAATCATATTACCATATTTCCATCTGAAGACATCATACTTGGATTTTCCATGACGTATGGGTTTGTGAGAGGAAATCATAATTAACTCAACAAGTAGTCTTGAGATAAAAAAGAGGTTTTATAGAAGGAAAAGGATGTAGGGTTCGAAACCTTTAAGTAGGTTCATAAACGATCAACTCTCAATCCTATGAAGAGTGGAATTGTTGATAGTACCCTTTTTTCCTTTGATAGACAAAATAAAATCTAAGAAAAGAAGAAAAAAACTTTTTTAAAGCCTGCGAGGTACAAATCATTGTCTCTTTTGATCAGGCACATGAGACAAGATTCCAAAGACAACACAATCAAGTTGCGTTGTGGTGAACAACAATTTGTCCACCATTCTCCTCTAGAGAGGAATCCACGGACCTCTGTCTATCAAAATAATTTGACCATAATTTCTTCTCAAATGGCATTGATTTATCCTTGGAAACTAACTTCTTAGACGAAGATAAAATCTTGCATACCTCAGCGGTCTTCTGAGCAAGTTTGAGCTTTCTTGCTAGATGATTTGCTCTTCGTTGAAGTTTGTTGACGTGCTTTTGTTGGTGTTTGAACTTATAACACTTTGAAAGTTCATGACCCTTTAATAAACAATACGAACACGTCACACTTGGATAAAATTTAGGCTTCTGAGATGTGCACGCAACTAGGCACATAGTGGAACCTGAAATATTATAAACCGAGGTTCCAAAGAATGGGTCAAATTTGTCTTCCAGAATAGTTGGATTATCTTCTGAAAGAATATCAAGATTGATATGTGTATTGCTACAATTATCAAAATCAATATTTTCACCAAGAAGTGCAACACTTGATTTCCCGTCTTCATTATAGTCATAAATATCAGAAATTTCATCAAGAGTTACAGCAAGACCTTTGTTCTCAGTGTATTTTCTCCGATTTGGACACTCGATTGAAAAATGACCAAATCTTTTACACTTAAAGCACTGAGGCATATCCACATCATTAGTTTCATCAATATCCCTGTTTTTAGGAGGAACACGATTATGAGGTTTGACAGATGCCTTAGGATTATCTCTGGAGAACCGTTTACTTCTCTTCAAAAGAAGATCCCTAAACTGTCTTGTGATCATCGAGACTGATTTGTCAAGAACTTCATCAGATGAATCTGTCTCAGAGTGATCATCTTCACAGATATACATTTTTTTTACTTTTATCAAGTAATTTAGTGTCCTTTAGTGCTTTGAACGAAACATCCTCAGATTTGGACGAATGTTCATGATCAAAGATCTTAAGCTTTCCAACCAACGTATTTCTGGAGAGAGTATCAAGGTTATTTCCCTCAACGATGGCATGCTTCTTAGAATCGTATCTAGATGGAAGCGACCTGAGAATTTTCATCACAATGTCCTTTTCAGGAATAGTCTTACCCAATTCAAAAGATGCATTAACAATTTCAGACACTTTGTGAATAAACTCATCAAATATTTCTTCATCTGCCATACGAAGGTTTTCCCAATCGGAATTAAGGTTTTGAAGCCTAGCTTCCTTCTTACTAGTATTACCTTCAAATACGGTTGCTAAGATATCCCAAGATTCTTGAAACTTAGTGCAATTAGACACATGGTGTTGAAGGTTTGGGGGAATGGCATGTATGATCACGTTCAAACTGTCGGAGTTTCGCTTTGCAGCAAGAATATCGGCAGGAGTGTATTCATCAATATTCTTTGGAACGTTTATACATCCAACTGCCTCAACCGGATCATCATAGCTATTATCAACATATAGCCATGATCGGAAATCACGTGCTTGATGAAAAGCTCGCATATCAATTTTCTACCATAAGTAATTAGAGCCATCGAAGATTGGTGGTACGTTAATTGAGATATCACCTCTGTCCATAGAGTCAGATCGCTACAAACACAGACTTGTAAGGTCTTGAACGTGTTTGCGTTCTCTGATACCAATTGAAAAAGTGGGGGTCTAACAACCACACCTAATATTTCAATTATCAATCTGTATGGACAACTCCGAGTTACTTTCTAGAAAATCAATTAGGCTCAATCAATAGAAAATATCTGAAGGAGTTATTATCTCAATCTCTCAATTTGATTTACTCAAGCAAACATAATCTGTGAGTCTTAATCAAAGAGAGATAACTTGGATGGTACCAAAGACCAATATCCAAGTGTCAATCAATTTAAATCAACAAACAATAAGGTCGGATATTCTAATTGATTGAACAACGCACATCCTGTATTATTTCAATTATATAACAAAATATAATGTGGAAAGGAAATAACATGGACACCAGAATTTTGTTAACGAGGAAGCCGCAAATGCAGAAAAACCCCGGGACCTAATCCAGATTAAACATACATTATATTAAGCCGCTACAGACACTAGCCTACTACAAGCTAACTTCTGTCTGGACTATAGTTTAACCCCAACCAATCTCACACTGATCCAAGGTACAGTTATGCTCCTACACCTCTGATCCCAACAGGATACGGCGCACTTGATACCCTTAGATGATCTCACCCACAACCAAGAGTTGCTACGACCCAAAGTCGAAGACTTTAATAAACATATCTGTCTCACACAGAAAAGTCTACAAGGATAAATAAATTCTTCTCCCACGAATAAACCTATGAGTTTTGTTCAGTCTTTTGATAAATTAAGATGAACATGGTCCAATTGATAAAACCAGACTTATATTCCCGAAGATAAGATCAGCTTTATCAATCACCTCACAATAAACTTAATCGACGCAGCGAAGAAGATTATAGAGGAATCACAAACGATGAGACGAAGTGTTTGTGACTACTTTTATATCTTGCCTATCAGAGATAGAAATCTCAAGCCAATTATTACAATTGTACTCATACAATAGAAGATGCAAGATCAGATCACACAACTACGATAAAAGTAATATCGGTCTAGCTTCACAATCCCAATGAAGTCTTTAAGTCGTTAACCTGGTTTTAGAAGAAGAAAACCAAAGGTTAAAGGAGAATCGACTCTAGATTAGCAAACTAGTATCACACAGAATGTGTGGGGATTAGGTTTCCCAGTTGCTAGAGTTCTCCCTTATATAGTCTTTCAAATCATGGTTTGCAATCAATGTTATCTTAGTAACAAAGCATTCAATATTCACCGTTAGATGAAAATCTGATTAGATACAAGCTAATATTTATCAACCGTTAGATCGAAAACATAGCTTGTTATACACACATGTACTCCAAGTTTGTGGGCTTGTGAAAACCGTACCCAAACTTGTACATTAGTTGGTTCAACACTAGTTAACAAAATGGTTAGCCAAATGATAACTTTCATATCAACCATATTCTTCTTCACCACAACTAGTCCAAATGACACAAATGAACTAGTTAGAGAGTTGTTCAATTGCTTAGATCTTTATGTACTACACAAGACACAATTGAAGCAAAAATAATTTGATTCACTCGAATCGATTCATGAACTATAAAGCCACGGTTTTCAATAGCATTCCTTAGGTTATTAAGATAAATTCACAAATATCGTTTTTAGACATAACCTACTCAAGTTCGCGGACTAGGTTCGCGGACTTAAGTTCCCGGATGGAGTTTACAAACTCCAACAGAAATTCTCAGGTTCGAGAACTATGCCATTTCGCGGACTGGGTTCGCGGACTGAACTTGTATGTTGAGTTCGCGGACTGAACTTGTATGCTGAGTTCGCGGACTGAGCTCACGCACTACTCCGATTTCACTTGATCAACAAAGTTCGCAAACTTCGGTTCAAGCAATAAGGACTTATACATATATGTGTTGCCACAACAATGCTTATATCCTCGAATGGTTATATTGTCTAAACTCTCATTTCAATCATTGAAACATTCTTAGAGGACGTTATATAGTTGTTATTCACAATCTATTTTTCGTCAAAGCAATTTCCAAAACGATTGAAACATAACATGACTTTCGTCACTAGGTAAAGATGAACTCGGCTAAAGCGAAAGTTTTACCAACACATATTTCGAGAAATAGATAAGCGAGATATACTCAGCTCTAAATATCATATGTGTATATTCTTAATTTATATAGTAATACGACTTTTGTCTCAAGATAGGAGATAGAATAGATATACTTTTGAGGGATAGATAAGTTCAAGTCTCCACATACCTTTTAGTCGATGACGATCCACTGGTTCTTTGAGTAGTCCTTCGTCTTGTTTGGTGATCGCCATGGAGTTCTTGAGCTCAACTACACTTTCTATCCGAGACCTTAGCTATAGTAGACTAGAAATCAAAGACTTTATAGTTTTGATCACTAATATTGACAAACATGCTTGATATAGCAACGCATGTGAGTTCGACCGAGCTATGCTCTAACAACAAGGCCGGCGACGATGACACAGAGTCCGGTGACGATCTTGCCTAGCTTTACGAAGATGATCCAAATTTCGAAGATGATGAGCCAAAGGACGATCCAAAGTCCACGACGATGAGCCCAAGTGTTGCTACAATGATCAGCAACGATGACCTTTGATTTTGCTACGATGATCAACAACGATGACCTTTGATTACAACGATCCAGGACCAACGATGATTGCGCAAGATTCCAACATTCAAATCAAATCCTATAGCCCGATGTTGCCGCAAAGACTCCACCACAGTTGATCGTGTCACTCCACAATGCATGCTAGATGATCAGATACGGGATTATAAGGGTGGTTTTGCTGATTTTCTCATACATAATCATCTCGTCAAGGATGGTTTTGCCGGCCTATTCATAAAAAACATACAGATTACGGTTTTGGGTAACCCAAGAATTATTCAACCAAAGCTTGAAGTTGTTTTCTACGTGTTATTAGAGTTCAAAGAAGAAGATAGAAACAAGTCGGACACAGTTGAACATGGGTGTGTTCGTTATCGATCCTTTTTTTTTGAAGGTTTCATGAAGATGTGCATGAGCGTCTTGTTCATCACCGAAGTCGGTTTCCTCGGCCTTTGGGGCTACAGGTTATTTCGTAGGCTATGATATCTCTTTGAAGAATACTCTGATGCTTGGTTTCATTAATGGCCACACTTATTCAGCGAACGGGTTAACAAAGTATCTATTTTCCATAGCCTGGAAATCTCAGCAAGGGTGTGCCATGGATTTTATGGTAGTTTTGAAAATGTGAATTTTCTTATCTGACGGCTTTTAGCCTAGGTTGCTGTTCACAGTGAATTGTATGAAGCTTTGATGATAAATTTGAAATTCCATCCTTTTCAAAGATTATATGAAAGGTTTTTAGCTGCTATCTATTTATGGCTTCGAGCTACAATTTTGTAGCCTTTTCTGAAGATGATATCAAGTTGATCATACTTAGCTTTGTGATCAAGGGTTTTTCTTTACTCGTTTATTCATGGAGTTATGGATTTTTATTATATATTTCTTGTTGATTCACCTTCTCTAGCTGTTTCCTACAAATTTTTGGTGATTTTTAGCATAGCTGAAGATTCATTAAAGTTATATTTATTCATGAGTGAGATTTTACCTTGGGAAAACCGGGGTTTCACCTTGCATTTTTTCGTGGATAGTGAGTCCAAATATCTTATGCAGATTTATGGCCAGATCATTTATCTTCTAAAGGCAATGGAAGATGTTGTTGAAGTCTTGTCCGATGATGTTGTAATACCGTTGCTTCATAAAGGACGACAAACCATAGATCGAAGCTGAATGACATTCCAAGTCCAGCAACAATGAACCAAAGACCGACGCCCGCTGATGATGCGTATAAAAAATTCGAAGACGATGATATAAAGCTGGACGATGATTCAAAGTTCGGTGCAGGTGAATCAAGTTTCAATAAAGATGATGCATAGTTCATCTGATGATGATCCAATGACGACAAAAATAGCACCAATCCTCCATTATACAGTTCCAGATCAGCCCAACTCCGATGACTGCTCCAATCCTCCATTACAAAGTTGCTAGGTAACTGCAGCATAGCCCGAAAGACAAGAAGTGGTTCTTAGAAGAAGACAAGCTCAGTCCCGGCTATTCGAAGTCCAGCAACCGTGATCCACAGATGATATCAAGTTAATACCTTCCCCAAACAACAATGATGATGGCTTACCTCCAGATACAACCTACGTTTCAGCAGCTCAACCTAACATAAGCAGAACCAGTTCAGACCGTTACAGATGTCCAAGCTCTACAACCCAGACAAGGATGTTCCAGCTCTTCCAAGGAACGCAGTGACGAGCATATATAGACTTGCAATTAGGCAGAGACTGTACATAAAGAAGAACCAACATCCAACGTTCATTGACAGACCAAGGTTCAGAATCCACAGATGTAGAGGCAGTAATCATCACGTATTCCAGACGAGCAAATAATAGTCAGCTCTATTCAAACATATGAAGTAGCTCATCAACTTCCCCAACACCATAGACGCAAGATATCTACAACAAGTGCAAAGATAAGGATATCGTGATTAACTTCCCACCTATGATTGGAAGACTTCCCGCAACAACGATCGAAGCATTCGTAGCTAAAACGGCAGCATTGACTCCAGCTCAGTGATGGTTAAAGCATTAACAGTAGACCGGAGCGAGAAGCAATGACAGTGGCCAAGTCAACAGATACAAGGGCAGTTACATTTGCTTTCACAAGCTTCGGAAACCAGCTTTCGAAACCAAAAGGGGGCATACACACCTAAAGAGTTTGCAAATACTGTTATCCCTTACATTCCAACAATACTACCGTACATTTTTATAATGCATACATATATGTACACTTCTACAATATGCTTTGTAGTCTCATTTTGCATATCTAAAAGAGAACTGGGGCAAGCACCACCGGTCTCAAACAATCATACTGGGGAAAACACTTTCACGCAGTCTCTCCGGACTCCCCGTAAGCGTCTATGAGTGTATGACCAGGGGGAAAGCTTCCACAATAAATAGATACCCAACATGGCAGGCCTTTGGCAGCTCGGCGGAACGGGTGTTTGCAAAACATTCAGTTTTACACCACGTCTTTGGGAGTTTTTCAGACCCCCACCGTTCTGTAATTCCCTGGCCCGGAATTGGCCAACGGGGTGACAGGTTCAAACACTCATCTTTACTCTGTGGCAATGGATTTATAAATCCGCACAATGCAGGGGCAACAGCAACCGTACAAATACAACGAATCTGTTATTGCTTAAAACATTTTGCAATTATTCAATAATGTTTACTACTTACACCATAAATTTGTCTGATTGCTTATAACACTGAAAACATTTATTTAAGAATGTCATTGCTTATCTCATACACTTCAGCTATTATGCCAATTGGAGTATACCAATTGGCTACTACCCATGTCGCTGCCAATGAAACTCGAAAGTCAAAGAAGGGACGACGATAACTCTGTTAGACAGCTCATGTATCCGTTACGGATTACTATCTTGTAGTTAATCCTATCTGTAGGTTTAATAACATATAACAGCTGTTATTTGTTACAGCTCTATTAGTAAACCTCCTGTAATATCTTTACTTTCTGTTGAGTCTTGTCTATATAAGAGACAATGTCCTGTACTGTTCTTTCTAACATTGACTAATAAACTGATCACCATTCTTACATGGTATCAGATACCAAAGGGGAATATTCAACTTCCTTTCGATCCACAACCCTAACTACAACCGTTTCACCATTAAACCTGCAACTCTCTCCTCAACAATGGTGAGAACTACTCAAATCACTATCTCCTCTTCCGTTGTTAACAACAATACTACAATGTTTCCACCTTTGTTTTCATCTCAATATCGTATACAATCACAATCTTTACCTTCTTCTTCTAACACACAGTTACAATCTCCACCGCCATCCTCATCTCAACCACCACCAACATCAACACAACAAACTTCTCCTACACAACCTCTTCAACATACTCCTATACAGATTCCCAACCGTGTTTCACCACCACAACAACAACAACAATTCCAAAAAATTTATATTCCAAAACCACAACAATCTTCATTTCACACTTCTGTTTACAATCGTTTCAATTTCATAATCGCTTTACAATTCCATTTCAGAACATCTCCAATTTTGTTTCTGATAAACTTGATGGATCAAATTATCTTGTCTGGAAAGATCAAATCTCTTATATTCTTATTTGTACCAATCTCTATGGTTTTGTTGATGGATCTGTTCCTCCTGAGACTCCTATGGTGATGATCAACAACATTCAACTTCCAAACCCTCATTATCTTGATTGGCTACAGATTGACAAGTTTGTTGGATCTTGTATCAATGCTACTGTTGATTGATCTTTCTCTTCAGAAATTCTTGGTAAACACACAACGAGAGAAAAATGGCTACATTTAGCAAAGCTTTTCAGTGATCAATTTCTTGCTCGAAAATATTTACTCCGCTCACAACTTCATTCCATAAAAAAATGTTCGTCAACAATCTATGAGTTTCTTCATCAAATCAAGACAATTGGAGATTCTCTTGCAGAAATTAGTGAACCTGTTCAAGATTCAGATCTTGTTATGTACACACTCAATGGTCTAGGAAGAGAATTCATTCATTTTGTTGTTAGTGTCCAAAATAGAGAACCGCCATTATCATTCTCTGAACTTCGCTCTTGTCTAATTAGTCATGAACAATTTCTCAAAGAGCAAGATTCGGAATCTTTCTCTTCTCTAGTGTCAGATCCAACAAACTCAGCATTCTTTGTGAAGAAACAACAATCATCTTCTCAAGCAAATTTTCGAAAACCTCCTTCTCCATTCAATCCATCATCATCATATCATTCTCAATCTAAACCATCTCAACCTAACATTTCATCTCCACCTGGTTTTCGTAAAACTGAGTTTAATCCTCATCAGAAGCAGGTTATAGACTTTGGAGAAGTTCCTTGCCAGATATGTCATAAAGATGGTCATCAAGCAAATAGATGCAGATTTCGATACTCATCTTCAAGGAATAGTTCTGCTCCTCCACAGAAGGCCTTACTTGGTCTTGATATGAATGCCGGCAGTACTTCCACCTATCCTTGGTTTAATCAAGAATTTGATTATAATGTTCAATTTCCTTCTGAAACTGCATATGAATGTGGAGGGTATTGGATTCATACCAACTCAGGACCAATTTGGATTCCAGATTCAGGAGCATCTAGTCATATGACTAATGATGCATCTATTTTGCAAAATCCCACTGCTCATTCTGGCACAGAACAGGTTATGGTTGGAGATGGTAAGCTACTTCCTATTTATTTATAAGGGTCTTCTAAATTGTATACATCTTATAAGAAGTTTCATCTACAAAAAGTTCTTTATGTGCCTCATTTGCAACATAATCTTATGTCTGTGGCTCAGTTTACTAAAGATAATGACTGTGTATTTCTGTTTTATCCTTGGGGGTATGAAATCAAGTCTTTGAAGAATAATCTTATTCTTGCTAGAGGGAAGATGCAAAATGGTCTCTATCCTATAATTTCTGGTACACCAACTGCAAATTCTACTACTCAACAACATGATTCATCTGCATCTCAACATACATCTTTCTCTACTTTGGTTGCTTCCTCAACTCTTTGGCATTCAAGACTAGGTCACCCTGCTATGAAGATTCTACATAATCTTACTACAAATGCTGATATCAAGATGTATACTAAACTTACTACTTTTTTTTGTGATTCTTCTCAGCTAGCCAAAAATAAATGTTTACCATTTCATGCTACTGGTAATCTTTCTAGCAATCCATTTATGTTAGTTCATTGTGATGTTTGGGGTCCTTCCCCTGTACAATCTCATTTGGGGTATAGGTATTATATTCTCTTTGTTGATGATTGTACTAAATTATCATGGATATATCCAATCAAACATAAATCATATAGTGTTCATTGCTTCAAGTTGTTTAAATCTCTTGTAGAAAATATGTTTGAGGTTAAAATTAAATATTTTCAATGTGATGGTGCACTTGAACTTATCAAAGGACCTTTTAAAGAGTTACTTGATGTCAATGGCATTGCTTTAAGAATCTCATGTCCCCATCTTCATCAACAAAATGGTTCTGCAGAGAGAAAGCACAGACATGTCACAGAAATGGGGAATACTTTATCTTTTCATGCTTCTCTTCCTAAGAAGTTTTGGTTTGATTCTTTTCTAGCAGCAGTATTTCTTATTAACAGGCTTCCAAGTAAACTACTACA
The DNA here is from genome assembly GCA_023529315.1 of Papaver bracteatum. Taxonomy (NCBI): domain Eukaryota; kingdom Viridiplantae; phylum Streptophyta; class Magnoliopsida; order Ranunculales; family Papaveraceae; genus Papaver; species Papaver bracteatum. The sequence continues at coordinate 384,571 of JAJJWX010000768.1, read as the reverse complement.
ATATAAGTCTCCATTTGAAGCTCTATATAAAATAAAACCAGATTATTCTATTTTCAAGGTTTATGGTTGCTTGTGTTATCCAAACTTAGTAGCCTACAGAAAAGACAAGCTAAGTCCTAAATCCACTGCTTGTGTCTTTTTAGGCTATAGCATTTATCATAAAGGTTACAGGTGTATGGATTTAAAGTCTTACAGGATTTATGTCACTACTCATGTAGTCTTTGATGAAACTAAATTTCCTTTTGCTACTACATCTACTCTTGTTTCTTCACCAATGTATGTACTACCTGCTGATACTTCTACAGATACATCTTCTCAAGATCAAGTTTTGAATGGTAATACTTCAGCAATTCTTTCAACAACTACAGCTGGTGATTCTTCTACTTCAGGGACAACTCCTCCTTCTTCTGGTATGAATACTAGATCTAAATCAGGTATTCATGTCCCTAAACACTTATCTAAAGACTTTGTAGCAAACAGTTCTCTCAGGTATCATGTACATATTACTCTCATTACTCTACTTAAACCACATCCTGAACCAAAGAACTTCAAAGAAGCTAGTAAACTCCCTGTTTGGGTCAATGCTATGAAAACTGAGTACACAGCTCTTCATGAAAACAATACTTTTGTTCATGTTCCCTATCATCCCTCCATGAATGTTCTTGGATGTAAGTGGGTTTATAAGACTAGGCTTAATGCAGATGGGACTATAGAGAGACATAAGGCCAGATTAGTAGCTAAGGGTTATTATCAGGTAGATGGGATTGAATTTGAGGAAACATTCAGTCATGTTGTAAAGGATACTACTATTAGATGTGTTCTTGGTTTAGCTCTTTCACAAAAATGGAGTATGAGACAACTTGATGTTAGTAATGCCTTCCTATATGGCAATCTGTCATAAAATGTATATATGGAGCAACCACCAGGTTTTGTTGACCCTGGTCATCCTACACATGTCTGTATTCTTCAAAAATCTTTATACGGCCTTAAACAGGCTCTTAGAGCTTGGTATGAGAGATTCAGTAGTTATCTTCTTCAGTTTGGTTTTGCTAATTCCACATGTGATGCTTCTATGTTTATCTATCACAAGAATTCTGACAGAATGATTCTCTTAGTATATGTGGATGATATCATTCTTGTTGGTACTCCAGATTCATTACTTACTTCCTCTATATCATCTCTCAAGACTGAGTTTGCTATGAAAGATCTTGGCTCTTTACACTATTTCTTAGGAATTGAAGCTACCTATGATACTTCAGCAAACAAATTACTTCTTACTCAGAACAAATATTCTCTTGATCTGCTTAGAAAGCATGACTTATTGGGCAGTAAACCTTGTAAAACCCCAGTAGCAGCTGGTCCAAGAGTTTCTGCATATGATGGAGAATTATTAAAAGATGCAGCATCTTACAGAAGCTTGGTGGGTGGTCTTCAATACTTAACTCTTACTAGGCCAGATATAAGTTTTGCAGTAAACTATGCTAGTCAGTTTATGCACTGTCCTACAGATATACATCTCCAACTTGCAAAAAGGATTCTTAGATATATTAAAGGATCTCTTAGTCAAGTTATCACCCTCAGTGGTAATGGAAATTGTTCTGAACTTGTTGCTTACAGTGACAGTGATTGGGCTGGATGTCCTGATACTAGGAAGTCTACTTCAGGGTATTGTGTCTTTATTGGAGGAAATCTGGTTTCTTGGTCTTCAAAGAAGCAGCATATTATCTCTCGTTCCTCTACAGAAGCTGAACATAGGGGATTGGCTAATGCCGCAACTGAAATTTTGTGGCTCTCATACTTGTTTGAAGAACTTTCTGTCTCTTTATCTATGTCTTGCAAGTTATACTGTGATAATCTAGGTGCTGGCAGTTTAACTGAAAATCCTATATTTCATGCTCGAACTAAGCATATTGAGGTGGATTATCATATGATTCGAGGTTTAGTCAAATCTGGTTTTCTCCGTGTTTCTTATGTTCTCACACTCAGTCAGATTGCAGATTTGTTTACTAAAGGATTGTCCAAGTCTCAGTTTAACTTATTGAAGAACAAACTGATGCATGCTGTCCGTGCATCTATTTGAGGGGGGATGTTAGACAGCTCATGTATCCGTACACTGTACGGATTACTATCTTATAGTTAATCCTAGTCGTAGGTTTAATAACAGATAACAATTGTTATTTGTTACAGCTGTATTAGTAAACCTCCTGTAATATCTTTACTTTCTGTTGAGTCTTGTCTATATAAGAGACAATGTCATGTACTGTTCTTTCTAACATTGACTAATAAACTGATCACCATTCTTACAAAACTGATCACCATTCTTACAAAACTGATCACCATTCTTACAAACTGATGATTTCCTGGACCAGTTGTTGTTGCTGCAAAGCATAGCCAATGGTGATTTCCTGATGATTTCCTGGACCAGTTGTTGTTGCTGCAAAGCATAGCCAATACATCCCCACACCTGATGATTTCCTGGACCAGTTGTTGTTGCTGCAAAGCATAGCCAATGGTGCCTACCTGATGTCAAACAAATTCCTTCCGCAGCTGCGGGAATGGGGCAGTTCCGTTGTGAGGATTCTCATGAAAGCATCTGATGCAAGCTGCTATTGCGAATGAGGTGCTGCTGCAGACGTGCTTTTGCTGCAATGTACCTGCTGCTGATATGACTGTGTGATTAAAGCAATACCGTTGTCCGGCAAAGGTGACGCTATCGTACTGATAATAGAGTGCATTCAAAATCCAAAATTCAGAGCTCACAATAAAAGCAGGCTACCGACAATAATGTATACCAACGACCACGAAATGATAATAGTGTTCGAGGAGTTTCAAATGCTGATGATCCCACCGTTAAGACCCTAGCAGACTCTTCCATCTATTTTTATGAAGGTTTTATTTCACACACTCACTGGAAGACTGAGGAGGTGGTGAAAAGGATGAAGATGCCGTAGTTTACAGACTGTTGCTGCTGTTGTTGCAAACATCTCTACTGTGGGGTACACGAAGCGGCTGGGAGAATGGGGCATCACGGCACACCTTCCAACCACAACTTCATCGGAAAAGATGTCGGCTAGGGCAATGGAGGAAAACTCACCTCCAATGTTCCACGAACATTCCTACTATTGCACACCTACTACCGTCGACGCTGTCCAAGTTGGTACCGTTGACTATCAGATGTAGCTGTCCTATGCACTAATGGTGCAGTGAAGGTCCAAGTTGGATGAACCAGGTAAAAGACCATATCCAGATCACTTATGCCGAATAATTCTGCTGTTAAACTGACGCTATAAAGTATATTCAACACGAATCTACTGCGAGGATAGGGCATTGTCGCTGTGGATAGTCGTGTCGTGGCATATATGAAGCTGATCTCAACCAATGTTGCAAAGTTCCTCCAACTCGAAGTAGATGGGGCAAAGCTCACGACCAAGAGAAAGAGGGCATATACCGACGAGAAATGGAGGGTAATAATTCCCAGCAATCCAACAAGATCATTAATACCAACGGACACACAAGATGGAGAGTGGACCGAAGCCAGCGGGGTGACAAAGAACCCAATCCATTCAACAAGGGGCAATACTTCTCATTACTCCTTATTGAGGGTTAAGAGTGGTATTACTCTCTTATACTTCATACTTCTTATTGGGTATATTTCACGCTCATTATTGGTCATGTTTCATACTTTTTATACTTCGAGAATCGATACCTCCTAATTCTAGTACTTCATATACTTCTCATAGGAAAAGAATTACTCAAGAATCAGTACTTCTTTATTTTTATACTTCATACTTCTTATCAAAGAGTACTTACTGCGGAGTTTTCTATCCTTGTCATACTTCTATTCATTATTGATCAGTGTTACTTCGAGTACTGCAAAGAGGTTGCGATACGAATGAAGCACTTCCATTACTACAGCGTACATGTTGTTAATGCTTCTATATAATAGAGGCAGTATTATTGTCCTGACGTTGGAGCGTACTCAACGACTATGTTATTGTCCTAGAGCATATCGACGGATCATGAATGACGATCGTGTTCGCAAAGTTCTAAATGCCAATAATACTATCGTTAAGCCCCAAGCGGACTTTTTCAACTGCTATATAATCGAAAGCCCAATGACATCGCTGCTGCTGCAAAGCCGCCGTGTAACCGTAGCGTGGTCGGCTCAGTGATGTACATGTTGTTATTATTCCAACGCACCTGAAACTGCTGCGGTGAGTGTTCATTGACGTTGTTGCTGCTGCATGAAGGAAGATACTATGAACAGCTACTAGCATATAAGGGGCAAACTCTCCCTTTTTATGTCTTTCACGTTCCAAACTATCTGCCAGCACATGGGAAATTGAGTCGAATCCTCTCCAAATACACACTAACCTCAGTTATACTCGGCAAAGAATGTGAGAACCCAAGATATGCTCGTGTTTTGCTGTGTAAAATAGATTCCTCTTTCTTCGATTCTGAGTTATATACCAGTCCTTTTTTATGATTTTATCTCAACAGGATATTCCCAACTAATTCTGACGAAAATCTCTCACAAAATCTCTCACAGCAATCAATACAGAAGTCATGCAGATTTAAACCATTTTCCCGCCTTTTCCAATCTTCAAACAATGAAAATGAATGCCCCCTATCCTGAACTGGGGTGAGAATAGCAATAGGTGCTAAGTAGTAAAGAAGGTGCCCCTTAGTAATTGAGGTGCCCCTTAACAAGCAGTGAGAGTCCGAATAACACGTGTCCTTCGGGGTGCCTAAATCAACTTTTCGAGCCGAATTTTCCAAAAATATTTATTTCCCAAAAATACCTACAAACACATAAAACACCATAATTAGTACATTATTGAGCACTAACAATTCAAAACATTGAGAACAAAATAGACACATAAATGCGTCTATCACAGGGACGTTTCAAAATTTCGGTAAAGAATAGGGGAAAGTATTAATACTTCGATGTGGTATATTCTTCACCGAAATTTCTCCGCAAAGAACCCAAAATCCTCTCGACAAGGAGCACTTGAAGGAGACAACAACCGAAGCATGGACGAACAAGGCGGATGTGATTTTTCTTATGGATCGCTCACCATCAACCCTCAAGAAAATGGGAAAATTGTAGATAATATAATCTGGACCAGACACGTGGAAACCATCGACAACCGATGCAAGACAACGTAAAGCAATAGTGCACACAATATCACCTCTAAGGATGCGTCAAATCTAAGCAAAGATCTTAAATAAAAAGACAGCAGATAAGATGGAGAGAGGACCCTCTTTTCTTTTCTTTTTCCCACCAACAACTTAAGGACTTTTCTCTTCTCTTATTTCTATCTAATTAAAAAAACTCACAGAGCTTCATGAATGGAGCTCCTTCAATGTAGCCCAACAATGATAATAAACACTTTAACCCTCTTTCACCTCTGGATGTAGACACTCCGTTGTCGAACCACGTATATGCTTGATTTCTATTTCATTTTGCTGTAATTTATGTGTGCATCTCATTTTATCTGTTGATTTATCATTTCATTCATTTGTTGTACTACTAGAAAAATGGTAATAACACCTGGTATTTAGGAATTACATTTTGTGTCATTCTGGTCCCTAAAAAGTTCTATTTTTGTACCTAAATAGCAAGCACGGCTGTGTAAGCTTTCTTAATTTCATTACATCTTTTTCCACTTAATTGATAGATGATTAACTAAAGTCACTAATTTTTAAAATTTTCAGCCAAAAAAATAATACATATCGTCTAATTTCTTTCTTAACCATACTGTTCTATTTTATAAGGGTATAATCCTCTTACATATATATAGTTTTGTAACACAAATACATTGAACCTGGGGACATACGGAAATTAGTGAATGGTCAAGGTTGATCTTTTAGGTAAAGATATTCTAATAGCTTTTTTAATAAATTTCTTCGAGTTGTAAGAAATAATTTCCATGGCTAACAATTGCTTTAACAGGTTTATTCAACAGGATGCGCGTGAAATCTTTAGGTCCCACTAAAAGTAAAGATAATGCAAATTCATAAAGGTAGATTAATGATTCTTATAGCTCTCCTTTTCTTAAAGCATTTTCTCTCTGTATCATACATTGAGCGACTCAATCTCTTAACCTGCTTTCATGGTCTTGCGAGTAGAAGAAGACACCTATAGACTGATGCATTTATTATCCTAAAACTCGATCTTCCGGTATCAAATGAAGTCGAGTAAGTTGCATTAACTTTTAACTGTTTACTTAAGTTCAAGGAGAATAGGAACCTCTTTAAGTGTAGCCAGTACTTAGTAGGATCAAAGCCTCCTTTTGGTCGAACGTTCTCATTGATAATTTTGGTAACTAATTCATTCTGTGTCCACCTATATAATTTATATTGGTTGTTTATGTTAGACTTAATGTTGGTTTAGCAACAAATACTGTTTTGGTTAAGCTAATCCTGTTTTGGTTAAGCTAATCTTGTTTTGTTTAATCTTAATTAGTGCTAAGTAGGATTACACTTTAGCTGCTTGCTGTCCTATGACTCACCTAGTGAGGTGTCAACCAACTAATGATGGACAGGTTGGACACATAGGCTATGACTAAGCTCTCTTCTAGCCTCTTATACATATCCATTCTTCAGTTAATTCCATCTAAGGAATGAGAGAAAATAGAAGTAGAAGCTAAGTCATAAATCTGTTCTGCTTCATTATGTTTCTATTTCCTTTTGTAAATTAGTTCATGAAATTATGAAAAAGATTCAGTATGATTATACTGTTGTTTGAGTAGTTTATAAACTGTTTTTACTTTGATGTACATGCTGATTATGTTAAGTAGAACATGCTATACTAGGATAATTCTTGGTTTCAGCATATGGGTATTCTATAATCATATTTAAGCATAAATAATGTTGATTATGGAGTTGAATTTCCAATAGTTTAAACCTAACTAACTGATATATTTATATGGACACCACCATTGTGACATGTCCTTTAAGATATATCGACACGATGGTTGGAGTCCTTTAACATGCATGACTTTTAACGAAAATGCTCTAAACGCATTTCTTATCTCATCTTTGTTCTCCATTAAATGTGTATAATATGCTTTACCGACACAAGGTTGAACAAAGCTAATTAGGTAGCTGACTGATTGAATTATGCATGGGATGTGATCAATTTTGTTGATCTATGCTAATGTTATTGCAGTGTTATTGTTGTAGACAGTTATCTTGCTTAATCAACTGCAGCCTATACAAATGAATTTAATGCCATATCTGTTTCCTAGGGCCTCCACGTTGGGGATTCATATCTAATTATTTAGATGCTTATCACCAAAAATATGCGGACTATTGAGAATTCCAAGGACCTTTAATTAATGCAACGAATAACTCAGATTGATAGCATCGGTTATGGCAGAAGCCCGCCACAACGGGTAATGTTGTACGCGTCACTGACTTTATTGGTACATCTGATCATGGATTTTCAGCTACAAAATCAACATCTCTCTAAAATGGTGATGTAAATCCACAAGATATATTGAGGAAGATCCATTGGTATATTGGTTGGGTAAAAGTGGTACTGAGGATCACATATGCTACATATTTGCACATTGATAAAGGAAATATTAGGTATTGTTTACTCCCTCTGTTCCTAAATAATAGGCTGGTTTCTATAAATAGATGTTTCAAAAAAAAAAAAAAAAAGACTGGTTTCCAAATTGGAAAAGTCAAATGTTACTTTAGTTTTCTGGGATCACTTTTCTTTTAACTTTTTTTGATGAAAAGTGTCATGTGGACCATTTCACTTTACTTCTTTTGCTTACAAGTGTCATGGGGACCATTTCACTTCACTTCTTTTATTGACAAATGTCATGGGGACCACTTTCAATGATTAGTTCTCTTAATTTCCTTAACTTTCTCTAAAAACAAAACCAGCCTTTTAATTAGGAACGGAGAGAGTAATTTTTTAAAAGAAGGTCCACTCTAAACTCTTAACTTGCACTTCATTTTTTTTTCATTTCATAAAGCAAGAATATATTCCCTATCTAGAGATTTCAATGTTGATACATGCCTCCTTTTTGTTTACTGCCTTTGCAAGTACTCATGGTGGCATGATATTGGGTATTGACCAAGAGTTGCTTTTACAAGTATGTTACTCGCTGCACCAAACATACAGACTAATCCATCAAACAACATGGAAAAGGTGAGAAAATAATTTTATTGAGAAAATATCCATAAGTTATGGAGCATTATGGCTCTTCAATCCTACTTTAGTTTGCGCTATCTCTGGTGTAATACTGTAATTTTTCTAAACCCTCTTATAATTTAAATATCTTGGCTTAAGTTTGCAGCAGCTTTTCTTCTTCTTAAAATGAACCATGCACCCATTTACTCGGAACCGGACCAGACTCGGCTCATCCGTTTCCGGTCCGGGTACTCATATTGGACCCATAGTAGTCTTGGTATCCGACGGTTCTCGGGTACCCGAGACAACGTATAAAAAATCCAAAAATAATTATCCATTTTGATATTCCTTGTTCTACCCTCACATCCTCACTAACTTTATACAAATTTATCACTTTATGTTCAACAGTCATAAGATTTTCTCTGTTCTTTTTTCCTCCAAGCTCATGACGCAAACAAAAAAAAATCATAAACCCATATTTTGTTCTCACCTGGGTTTACTCAAATCATCTTCTTTTCACATGGGTTCAGATTTATTTTCTAAGATTTTTGTTTTCTAATTTTGTTCCTAGAAATGAGTTTAATAATGAACGCCGCAAGTACTAGCAGATGGAAAAGAAAAGGAAGGAAATAAGACATGGGTAGTGGATGGAATAGTTGAATACTATATAAAACTCCATTAGACTTGTCTTGACAGTTCCCAGTATGTTAAAATAAAAAATTTGTACACTTCTTGTCCGTGGCTTTTGATGTGTAGGATTTATTTATGAATCAAAGTATGTTTTGTTGAAGGGCCCATACCCATGGATGTGCGGTCCATAGGGGTGAGCATGGGCCGGTATGGACTAGTTTTTACCTCATCCACATCCAATCCAATTCACTACGGATTTCAAATTTGGCGTCCACATCCAATCCAACATCCAACGAATTTGCATCCAATGGATGAACGGGTTGGGTGCGGATAATCCAATGGATTTGTGTTAGTTAAAATTTATAATGAAAAAATAAAGCCAATATAGATGACTTCTTATAAAACCTATATATTTTATATATGTATATAAATATAAAAGTGTCATGGACAACAATCCAAGCAAACACCTTAAAAATTTCAAAACTATTTATATATTTTCTGGAAACTAAATAAATGCCTTTAATCTAAAGGATATGGATGTCCAACGTATTTTCAAGGTTACATCCGGGCCCGATCCGTAATCCGTTGGATTTCAAAAATCTTATCCGCATCCAACCCATTAGCGAACGGTCCAGGCATCCATCCGCAAAAATACGGTTGGTCCCGGTTAAATTCACGGATTACGGGTAAAATGCTCACCCCTAGCAGTCCAAAGCGGAAGCTTTTTGGTTTTCCCTATCCCATGTATATAAAGGATATTGTTCCATGTAACCTTATTATTTATGATCAATGAAACTATCCATGCCTCTTTACTTTACTTCCATTTTCACCGCAAAAAGTTATCAGTCACGATCCTCTAACCGAGCAGCCAAAATTTTTTTCTTGATCAACTGCACTCCTGGGAAGCACGAGCTCAGCCACCGCAAAGATATTTTTCTTTCTAGTTATCGTTGAGAGAATACCACTTCAGGAAGTTTCATTGGAGTTGATATGAATACATACATTCCCCTTTTATTTTTCTCAATCATACGTCTGTATGTTCGAAGGGATTTATAGACAAAAATAAAAATTCTATTGCTCAATATATGTGGGGGAGGGGGGAATCAAATTGAAGCCTTTTATTATTGGAGATTCATGGATTTAGATTTTGGATCTACGGAAGAAAATCACGGCTGTTTGGGATCATGAAGAAAGTCTTCTGCGGAATAAAATCACGCCTGCTCCTGTCAGTTTGCATTCCAAGTCAGAGGAGAAGAAAGTCTGTAGTTGAAGCTCGGTTCGGTCCGGACCAACTCACTTCAGTTCGGTCCGATTCAACTCACTTCGGTTCGGTCCGGTCCAACTCATTCTGGTTCGGTCCGATCCAACTCATTCTGGTTCGTTCATGTTCCTGTTTTCCAGAAGTCCTGCTCTGTTCCGAACTGGTATTAGCCAGTGCATGGCCAACATTGTTCTGGTTTTGTGCATGCAAAATGGGAACCAAAGTACGAGGTATGTAACTATAATGTGTGTTTTTATATTGAGTACTTGCTAGGCTTGTTATTTTATTTTTTTTATTTTTTATTTTTTTAGAATATACCTAGTTTTGTTTATTTTTATTTTAAGATAAGTCCATATCATATAAACAGTCAATTTAAATTATGACGGTTGACCTCGTTCAGTAAGAATTTTGGTTAATGTTATTTAGTTCTCTTGAATATGATATTTTGGCTATAGTGGAATGATGTCTTTTGTACAATTGGTTGTACCAACTCGATTCAAATGTATGTATTTGGGGTTTAGAAGTACTTGAGCATCATTATTGCGTACTTGATATTTTCTCCCCAAACTTGAATGTTCCGTGGAATGCAATATACTTGCTCGACTATTAAAAAGTCGGTAGTTTCAAAAGATATGTTGCAAATAAAATCACATGCGTATTCCAATTTTTTTGGAAGAACTCACAAAAGATGATGTGAGTCGGAAAATTCTCATTTATTTACTTCATCCATGATGCTAATGAACTAGTATATGTTGAAGTATGACAACAAGAGAACTATCTTTAGTATATATTCAACCTAAAGTAAGTGGTTGACATGTGTAGTGAGACTCTCTTGGCCTGTTGAGATAAAGAAATTTCTAAAATTAAGCTAAATGTAGCAAAACTGAAAATGGAAAGAAACCCGAAGTAATAAGGGTTAGACGTACCGACTCATATAAAGAATGTGAAAATGACATATATCATGAGACAAAGATGTATCTTTTCCCTCGGTAGTAATGACACCAAAGAACAGGTATTAACCGAACATGGGATGAAGCTAAGATGTAATTCTAGCTCTCACCAAAGAGTTGGGAATAAATCTTCTTACCGGTATCGGTACAAACAATACAATGCGGGTACCATAGTAGCAACCAATTTCTATGAGAAGGTCATACTTTAGACATCAATTTTAATGAGAAGAAGAATTTTTTCTGGCCAATTGACTATTTATTTGAACTAGATCCAATGTTTGTGCTTATGGAATGAAAAGTACATTATTACCAGGAGACACAAATTCTCTAAAGCACTTGAGATATATCTGGATGAATATATATCATCCCCGCTGAAACGTAACATATATTCACTCTAAAGTACTTGAGTTGAATCTCATTTTTGTTACTAATAAGGCCACACCACTTATTTAATATCTCAAGACTCAATGTCGAACAGATAGTGGTTTCCCTCCCACCAGCTTAAGGAATTTAAACTAGCTGTTGAAATATTTCCTTATAATGTGACTACAAGGATTGGATTATCGAGCGCAACATTGCTTAAAAAAAAAATTTAAGATAGAAGATGTACCGAGAGGTAATCACACCTTGTTAAATTCCCAAGTAACCCGTGCAAATGGATATCATGTGGAACATCACAATGATGAGAATGTAATTGATTGCATCTTTTATAGTCTCTAATATATTTGGAAGGAACTATATTTTAGAGAAACTAATGAGTCAATCTAGTGCAATGTAATTCACTATAATATTTGGATTATTGAATCCATATTGACTCTGACGATGAAATGTTGGGAACTGACTCATATAGGCTTTGGGAATAACCACAAAGCAACTTTGGTTGTGACATGATGATTGTTTTGAAAGAACTCATATAAATATCACTTTATTTGAGTGAACGAAAATGGAAAAAAGATTGACAAAATGCAAAGTGACAGCATATCTCTTAATAAGTGTTTTCTAAAGTACTAGATACACAACCCCCCTTTCCATTATGCTTTTAAGTAAGAGAGCATATCACTCACTTCACAAAGTCTTAAGTAAAACAGGATCGGGACCATCCTAAGATGCAAATGGTAAAAAAATTACATATTAGAAGAAGAAGAAGAAAAAATGAGGTGAAATTTAGAAAAACATTCATGCAGAATACGGACCATGAAAGTGACTTATGGCTCTGGTTAATGTTTTGACATTTTGAACTAGTTATAGTTCCCAAGAAATTTGCGTTTGGAAAAATACTAGCACATATTTTACATGTAAGGGCTCACCACCCCTTGTAAATGCTAGCGAGTATACATCAAAAGGACTTGATGGTTATTGCATGTTTAATAGGATCAATGCAGAGCAACATGTACCCCATAGTCTCGCAAAGGCTATCATTAAAGGTTACATATGGTGCCTAACGTATGGTCATGCGTACAAACCTACCTTTAACTGCTTGGGGAATATACAATATTAACGCATCTTTACTTAATTCGTTTTAGAACCCACTATTAGTCAATCTTTTATGCATACCAGTTGGTAACTGGATATAAGCCTGACATTCATATTCTTACGCATTTTTGGTTGCACTATATATGTGCCATTACGAGTCCACATCGTATTATGATGGGTCACGAAAACGATTAAGTAGTTATGTTGGATATTTACTCCCAACAAGTATCCGCATTTTAAAACCTTTGGAAGGAGATCTCTTATCGCTAGATTTGCGGGTTGTCATTTTAATGAGACAGTCTTCCCATCGTTAGGTGGAGATAAGAAAAAATATTTTCAAAGGGAACGCCATGAATTATCTTGGTGTGTTCCCACTGTGTCTCATGTTGATTCTTATACTCCACAAATGTAAATGTGAAGTGACGAAGAATAATCGATTTCACAAAGTGCACTGAAATTGAAAACGTGACAAGATCGCACTTACTATCTGCAAACCTACCTGCAAGGTTACGAATCCTCAATAAGGGATATACACCATAGACTAAAGTGTTGCAACTACACTTAGTGGAAGTGTGGTTGAGTCCGTGCCTCCATAAAGGAATATGGAGAGACCACCAGGTTCGATCAATGCTCACCTAGAAAGGAAATAGATAAGTAAGGAACAACCTATAATTTATATCATTAATGAAATCATCTCATTTGATTGTCTCTGACTATGTCCATGAATCAAAACTGGAGGACGTTCCGAAGTTTAATGATTCCAGTCTCCATATAACAATGAAATCCTAAAGGATTGTGAGAACACACACGAGTCAATTGAAAGATCGTGCGAGCATATTAATGATTATTTTTATATATATAGTTGCTCAAGGAAATAGAGTAGTATGAGATCGAACCATCTTTTTATTATTTAATGTCAACAAAGATCATATTTGGCCTACACATTCCAGGTAGAACTTGGTTATTTGACAAATATCCAGGTATTTGGTGTGGTAGTGCTAACCAACCAAGTGTAAAGCCTATGGGATATACATGATTATTTGTCATAAAGCACAGTAGGAAGAATGAAGTCTCAAAGTATTAATACTCGCCTTGTGGCGCGAGGTTTCTCACAAAGCCCTGGAATTATCCTCTAGTAATGAACGTTATAGCGTTCCGCTGCTTAGTTAACTTGGTAATTTCAAAAGGACTTGAAATGCAGTATATGTATATGGTTGTTACGTATCTCTGAAAGAATCAAGAGATAGTATATATTTACAAAAGTACTTGATAGACTTTTGTTTCCCAAATCAAGTGACTCTAAACCACAGAGTGCGTTTACAGTTAGATAAAACACTCACTTATAGATTAAAGTAATCAGGCGGATGTGGTATACCCGTCTAAGTGGCTATTTGATTTGGAGGGGATAGACAAGTAAGTTATTTTTCCTTGCGTATTCAAAAGAAAGTTCTTGATTTGGAATTGTAGCTATCTATGTCGAGGGTACATACATGATGGGCACTCTTAATGTAATAAGAGACCTTAAGAGCTATTTGAAATCCGAATTTGAGATGAAAAATCTGGGGAAAGATCGACCGAATACTGAGCTTGTGCTATATTATTCCACAAGTTTGCATATGTCTAAAGTTGTCTGGAAATTTAAAAAATACATGCATCCTGATAGCACTCCCTTGATTAGTTGAAGTACAAAATAAGTAAATCACCATTTCGTCTAAAGAAATATGATGAAGATGTGTTGGGATATGAAATTCCCTTATCTAAGTGCAATAGATGCATTTTTGTACTTAGCATAATGTACTCGACCAAATGTTACATCCTCGGTGAACCTGTTAGCTAGATATAACTCAGCACCAACACAACGTCATTGGAATGGTATAATGAACGTAAGCATATACTTAAAAGTAACCACTGACATGAGTTTGTTTTATCCCTGCAAAGACATAAAAAATGAATGCTAAAGGAACTGCAATCCAAAGGTTATTGATTATGAAGGAAAAATAATATCTTCTCCAGCGAAAGTAATCATGGGGAGATATGAAAGACTATTTTCTAAGTCATTACCGATATTCATTTTCGAAAAGTACATGACTAAAGGAACTGTCTGGAAAAACTATGAAAGTAATCAGGGAGAGGATCCAAGGATATGATGTCGATGTATTTTACTTCGAAATTGAAGTTGTGTTGTACTCTTTTTCCCTTTGATCAAGAATAGTTTTTCCCAAAGGGTTTTGTTACTCGACAAGGTTTTTAGCGAGACACACTAAAAATATCAAGTATGTTGAATGTTGAAGACATAAAGATCGCGTTGACATTACTGAAAATATCTAAATCAAAGAAATGAAACGTGATATTCTATTAAGCAACGTAACTTCTAGAATAAACAGCATGGTCTTATAAACATTCAAGTCACCAAAGTAAAGTGTGATAAACTCCTTCTGACTGCATTATACTAATGAAAATTGTTTGACATTAGGGGGAGCATATAATGGTGTGTTGAACTATTTTCCTTTACCGAGGTTACTTTTTCCCACAGGGTTTTGTTACCCGGCAAGGTTTTTAATGAGACAACAACAAACACCGGGAATGTAATTTCCCAACTAAGGAATAGTCTTTCCCACGGGGATTTTATGCCTTAAGAGTTGTGAAGCAACTAGTCAACTTCAACGGAGCAAAGTGATCATCTGCAACGGATCACCTTTACTTGCATCTATCACGTTGTACTCTTTTCCCTCCATCAAGGTTTTATCCTACTGGGTTTTCCTTGTTAAGGTTTTAGTGAGGCAACATATTGGAGTCCAACTATATTCTAAGTTTGCTTAATGTTGTACTCTTTTTCTTTAGTTCGGTTTTTGTCCCTATGGGTTTTCCTGATGAAGTTTTAACGAGGCAATTAACTTAGACTCGTCGATCTTTAAAGATCATATTGCATGTGATGAACTATATGTAAAGTACGAGACAACATGTGAAGTACTACATGTGAAGAGATGTACCAAGGTTTTATCCCACTAGGTTTTTCCTTGTCAAAGTTTTAGTAAGGCAATTGATTTCGGCACAAGTCATCAAGGAGAGAACGATATTTGAAGAACTACATTTAAAGAACTATATGTGGCACTACATCTGGAGTTCCATTATTGAACCGCACAAGGGGGGGTTAAAGGGCCCATGCCCATGGATATGCGGTCCAAAACAGAAGCCTTTTGGTTTTCCCTATCCCATGTATATAAATGATACTGTTCCATGTAACCTTATTATTTCTGATCAATGAAACTATCCCTGCCTCTTTACTTTACTTCCCTTTTCACCGCAAAATGTTTATTTTTTTTTTGTACACTTCTTGTCTGTGGCTTTTGATGTGTAGGATTTCTTTATGGATCTAAATAATTGATTGGATTTTTAAGTTAAAGTTATTGCAAATTAAGATCTTGATTGTTTCTTTTTTGGTGTATGATTTCCTTTGTACAGTATGATGAGTTAATAAGGTAGATTGTTTAGCTATCTTCTTTCTTATTGTGTGAACTTGAATATGTATGAAGGGTACTGGTTGATGGCGGCGTCACTAGCGATGGGGAAGATAAAGATTAGGTTTTAATGGTTTTGGAACAGTTGTTCACTTACGGTGTGATGGTTGGTCTAGGTGTCCATTTCTTAGACAGAAATAATTCTTAAAAGTCGGATTATTGGTTATCTCAGAAATGTCATGCATCTTCTTAAACTATGTAAATACCCAGACCCGGTAATTAACATCTAACAAACTGAAACAAATCCCTAAATTGTTCAAAAGTGTTATAGGGCCTGTGGCCCATGGATGTGCGGTCCATTAGACGACTAGGTTTTCCCTTCCCTATATATTAGAACCTTGTATTATGTAATGGCTTATGCCTCTTTATCAATAAGAAGTTCTTCTCCTTCTCCTTCTCCATCTCTATCTCTTGATTTAACCTAATCGATACTACAAAACGTTATCATGCCCGATGCTATACCGCAGAGCGATTGATTTTAATTTATTTTTTTTCCTCCTAAATGGATAAACACAAGTTGGGTTTGGATTTACATCTAGGAAATCGCTGGAATCAAAGATAAGTTGAATCTACTTTTTCCTATACATTTTTTTTTCTAATCTCTGATTTTGATTTTAGCATATCAAATACATTTGTGAATTTGCTAAAGAAAGATTTAAAAAAAAAATATTTGCGTTCTCGTTAATCTCGCTATCTCGGAAGAATCCTTATGGAAGATTTTCTTTTTCCCCCTATCAATCTTTTTTAATAAGAAAGGAATCTGTTTTTAGGGGTGCAACCATATGTGTAGTTTGATTTATCATATTATATTTTGATTTTAATCATGGAAGTTCACTATCTACAATTACTGTGTTGATAAATCTAGGTTCCCCAATCCTCCGCCAGAGTGTGGACGAGACAGAGATATCTAAGTTAGATATCGGAAGCTTCAAGGAATTGTGCAAGCACTGTTAGATTTGTAGACAGTGTCCACAAAATCAAACATAGATTGAGATAGGAAAAAAAAAATTAACGGAAGGGAAGCCTGGCTGTTCAGATTTTGGAGAAGAAGAAAAGCCATTGACCAGTTCTTACTAGTTCCAACCCGACCCGTTCTGATCAGTTCCAACCCGACCCGTTCTGGACAGTCCCCTCGGTTCAGCTCAGGCATGTTCCATCCGAGCCTAGTCCAGTCCTGTTCTGTTCTGATATTCCTGTTCCTGTTCTGGATTTCCAGTTCCAAAACCAGGACTGTCCTGTTCCATCTTGGTTTTTTTTCGGTGTCATGTTCCATCTTGGTTTGGGGATTGTGCGCGACCAAGGTTGTTCCGGTTTTGGAACCAAAGTTTGAGGTATGTAACTAAAGTGTGTTTGTACATTCAACACCTTTTGGGATTATTTATTTGTTCTTTTTTTTTTAAAGAACATGCCTAGTTTGTTTATTTTTGTCCTCAAATAAGTCAACATCATATAAACGGTCAATTTAAATTATATTTATTGATCTCAATCATTAAGAATTTTGGTCTTAATGTTATTTGTTCTCTTGAATATGATATTGGATATAGTTGAATGGCGTATTTTGTTCAATTGGTTGTACCAACTCAATTCCAATGTATTCATTTGGGGCTTAGAAGTACTTGAGCACCATTATTGGATACTTGATATTTTTCCAAAAATTTGAATGTTCCGTGGAATTTTCAAAACATATGTTCAAATAAAATCACATGTATTCCAAAAAAAAATTGTAGAAGAACTCCCAAAAAAAAATTAGTAATATATTCAACTCCCAATTATTATTTTTTTTGTGGAAGTACTTGAGTCGGAAAATTTTCATTTCTCTACTTCATCCATAATACTAACGAACCGGTATATGTTGAAGTATGACAACAAGAGAATTAATTACTTTTTTTAGTAATATATTCAACCTAAAGTAATTGGTTGACATGTGTAGTGAGATTCTCTTGGCCTAATGAGATAAACAAATTTCTCAAATTAAGCTAAGTGTAGCAAAAATGAAAATGGCAAGAACCCCAAAGTAATGAGGGTTAGACGTACCGACTCATATAAATCATGTGAAAAGGGACATATATATCATGAGAAAAAAAAATATTATTATTATTTATTTATTTTTTCCAGCAGTAATGACACCAAAGTATAGGTATCAATTGAACATGGGATCAACTAAAATGTAATTCTAGTTCCCATCGTAAATAAAAGAGTTGGAAATGCACCTGGTCATAGGTGTTGGTATATACAATATAATGTGTATGTGTATCATAATAACAACCAATTTTCACATCAAATTTAATGGCAACAAGAACTTTGCATGGCCAATTGACTATCTTATCGAGCGCAGCACTACTCATTTTTTTTTCAAGATACAACAAAGACGTAGCAAAATCTCTAGATGTACCAAGAGATAATCACACCTTGTTGAATTCCCAAGTAACCCGTGCAAATGGATATCATGTGGAACATCAAAATGATGAAATTGTAATTGATTGCATCTTTTATAGTCACTAAAGTATTTGGAAGGAAACATACTTTAGAGAGACTAATGAGTCAATTTAGTGAAATGTAAATCAC
This sequence comes from Papaver bracteatum, assembly GCA_023529315.1. Classification (NCBI taxonomy): domain Eukaryota; kingdom Viridiplantae; phylum Streptophyta; class Magnoliopsida; order Ranunculales; family Papaveraceae; genus Papaver; species Papaver bracteatum. The sequence continues at coordinate 366,022 of JAJJWX010000768.1, read as the reverse complement.
TATAGTATTAATTTGGATTATTGAACCCATATTGATTCCAACAATGAAATTTTGGAAATTGACTCACATAGGCTTTGGGCATAACCATAAAGCAACTTTGGTTGTGACATGATGATCGTTTTGAAAGGACTCATGCGAACATCACTTTATTTGAGTGAACAAAAATGGGAACAATATTGACAGAATGCGAAGTAATGACATATATTTCAATAAGTGTTTTCTAAAGTACTAGATGCACGACCCCCTCCTCCCTCACATTATGCTTTTAAGTAAGAGAGCATATCACTCATTTTTACAAATTCTTCAGTAAAACAGGATCGAGACCATCCTAAGATGCAAATGGTAAAAATTCCATATTACAAAGAAAACAAGGTGAACTTTAGAAAAATATTCATGCAGAGTGCGGACCATTAAAGTAACTGATGGATCTGGTGATGTTTTGACATTTTGGACTAGTTATAGTTCCCAAGAAATTTGCGTTTGAAAACCCCTAAAACATATTACACAATGCAAAGTGCAAAGTCTAACCACCCTTGTTAATGCTATAGAATTTACATCAAAAGGACTTGATGAATATTGCATGTTTAATAGGATCAATGCAGAGCATCTTATACCCAATGGTCTCGCAGAGGCTACCATCAAAGGTTACAGATGGTGCCTAAGGAATATGTTATGCGTACAAACTTATCTTTTATTGCTTTGGGGATATGCAATATTACACGCATCTTACTTAATTCGTTTTTAGAACCCAATATTAGTCAACCTTTTCTGCGTACCAGTTGGTAACTGGATTTAATCCTGGCATTCGTGTTCTTACGCATTTTTGGTTGCACTATATATGTGCCATTAGAGCTGGAAAACAAGCCAAAACCCGCGGGTTTGCCCAGCCCGACCCGTGATAAACCCGCACCCGGCTCGGCTGGTGTCTAAACAAGCCGGGTTCGGGTTGGAAAAATGCCGGCTTGTGGGAAAACGGGTTAACCCGGCCCGGCTTGTAAACCCGCGGGTTAAACCTGTAACCCGTTACCCCCACCCCACCACACCCCGCCACCCCCACCCCACCTACACGTGTCCCCCACATACCCCCACCCCACCTGCACGTTACCCCCACCCCACCTACACGTGTCCCCCCACACCCAAATACACGTCTTTTAGTTTCTTTACGTATGAGACTTGCACTAACAAAGACTACCAATTAATCTTTCACCCTTCGTCTTTTAGTTTCTTTCTTTGCAGACTTTCACTACCAATTAATCTTCACCCTTCTCGGAGTTCCATTCCCCAACCGAGAATCAAAACCCATTTTTAGTTTTCTAATACAAGAAATGAGTCAAAATGTTTAGGAATTATCAATTGATGAGGAATTGCTTAACTCCCTGCAAAGAAAGAAACTAAAATCAGGTAATGAATGATTCGCCCTTTTTTTTGTTTGATTATCTATATGGGTTTTTATTTTGATTTGTAAAAAAAAAAAAACTTTGATGATTTGGTGTTTGCTAGATGGTTCAGAGATTTTAAGAAAAAGAAGAAGAACTTAGGGTTCTAGTGAAGAGTTGGGTTCGATTAATGGGTTATGAAGATGTGGTGTTTACAATCGATTGAGAGGAGATTAAGACTGGATGTAGTGGCAGATAGATAGAGAATCAGAGATATGCCATGGATTTCAAAGGGTTAGAAGACAATTGATTTTCATGGGTGTGTGACTGTGTGTTGCTGTTTGAGACAATTGGGTGTTGGATGGATACATTGAACAAAAATTTGGGGGGGTTTGGATGTGGAATAAAATTGGGTCTGATTCAATTCTCGTAATTCAATTTCTGCAAGAATTGATTGAATCAATTGATGATTGTGGTAAAATTGTTCATCTTTCACTGATCAAAAGAACAGTTCGGCTCGTTGGTTTGTTTCTCAAGATATTTTTATCTTCATGGGTTTTATCAAAGCTTCCATCAAATTACCAGTTATACAGGGAATTGAGATCTAGTGTTCAGGAATTTTTGCATCTTATATAATTTTACATTTTTTATGCTTGTAATTTTCCAAAAATTAACCTAATTAAGTTTTAATTTTAATATTAATGAAACAAGCCGGGCAACCCGTAAGCCCGCAAGTTTAACCCGTTACGGGCACGGGTTGGATAAATGACCACCCGTGAAGAATTTCGACCCGCGGGTTTTGACCCGTGTTAACCCGAACCCGTGTAACCCACAACGGGCCAGCCCCGGCCCGCCCGTTTGCCAGCTCTATGTGCCATTACGACTCCACATCGTATTATGATGGGTGTTCAAAACTGTTAAGTAGCTATGTTGGAAATGAGTTCCCAACAATTATCCGCATTTTAAAACTTTTGGCAGGAGATCTCTTACCGCTAGATTTGCGGGTTATCACTTTAATGAGACAGTCTTCCCGTCGTTAGCGGGAGATAAGAAAAAGTATTTTCTAAGGGAATGACAGAAATTGTCGTGGTGTGTTCCCACTATGTCTCATGTTGATTCTTATACTCCACAAATGTAAATGTGAAGTGACAAAGAATAATCGATTTTCAGAATGTACACTGATGTCGCTAAACTGACAAGATCACACATACCAGCTGCAAATATTCCTGCAAGGTTAGAAATCCTCAGTATAGGGTGCACCATAGACTAAGGTGTTGCCACTACACTTGGTGGAAGTGTAGTTAAGGCCGTGGCTCCATAAAGAAAGATGGAGACGCCACTCGGTTCGATCAATGCTCACCTAGAAAGGAAGTAGATGAGTAAGGCACAACCTAATTTGTATCATCAATGAAATCATCTCATTTATTGTCTCTGACTATGTCCATGAATAAATACTGGAGGACGCTCCGAAGTTTTAAATAATTCTAGAGAACAATGAAATGCTGACGGATTATGAGAATGCACATGAGTCAATGGAAGGATCATGCGTGCACAATGATGATATAATCCATAAATAGTTGCTCCAGAATTTGAGCACAATGAGATTGAACCATGCTTTATTTTGATTAATTTCAAATAAATAGCATATTTGGCCTAGACAATCCAGGCAGAACTTAGTTCTTTGGCAAATATACGGGTATTTGGTGTGGTAGTGCTAATCAACCAAGTGTAAAGCCTATTGGACATACATAATTAATAATTAATTTGTCATAAAGCATAGTGAGAAGAAAGTAGTCTTAAAGTACAAAGACTCGCCTTGTGGCGCGAGGTTTCTCACAAAGCCCTGGAATTGTTCTCTTGTAATGAACGTTATACAGTTCCGCTACTTAGTCAGCTTGGTAATTTTCAAAAGGACTTGAAATGCAGCATATGTATGTGGTTGTTACATATCTCTGAAAGAATTAAGAGATAGAAGATATTTACAAAAGTGCTTGATAGACTTTTGTTTCCCAAATCAAGTAACTTTAAACCACAGAGTGCGTTTACAATTAGATATAATATTCACTTATAGATTGAAGCAATCAGGCGGAAGTGGTATACCCGTCTAAGTGACTATTTGATTTGGAGGGGATAGACAAGTAAGTTATTTTTCCTTGCGTGTTCATAAGAAAGTTCCTGATTTGGAATTGTGGCTATTTATGTTGATGGTACAGACATGATGTGTACTCTTGACGCAATAAGAGACCTTAAAAGCAATTTAAAATCTGAATTTGAGATGAAAAATCTAGGAAAAGCTCGATCGAATACTGAGCTTGTGGTATATTATTCCACCAGTTTGCATATGTCTAAAGTTGTCAGGCAATTTAACAAAGACATGCATCCTGATAGCACTCCCATGATTAGTCGAGGTTCAAATGTAAGTAAGTAACCATTTCGTCCAAAGGAATATGACGAAGATGTGTTGGGAGATGAAATTCCCATATATAAGTACAATAGACGCATTGTTGTACTTAGTATAATAATGTACTCGATAAAATTTTGCATCCTCAAGGAATTTGTTAGCTAGATATAGCTCAGCGCCTACGCAATGTCATTGGAATGGTATAGTGAATGTAATCATGTACTTAAAAGTAACCATTGACATAAATTTTGTTTTTCCCTACAAAGACATTAAAAGGAATGCTAATGAAAGTGCAATCCAAAAGTTGTTGATGAAGGAACAATAATCTCTTTTCCGACGAAAGTAATCAGAGGGAGATATGGTAGACTATTTTTTTAACTTATTACCAATATTCAGTTTCGAAAAATACATGACTAAGGGAACTGTCTAGAACAACTCTGAAAGTAATCAGGGAGAGATGCCGACATCAGGGGGAGGATCCAAAAATATGATGTCGACATAATTTACTTCGAAATTGAAGTTGTGTCGTACTCTTTTTCCCTTAGATCGAGAATAGTTTTTCCCAAAGGGTTTTGTTACTCGACAATGTTTTTAGCGAGACGACACTAAAAACATCAAGTATGTTGAATGTTGAAGACATAAAGATCGCGTTGATATTACTGAAAATATCTGAATCAAAGAAATGAAACGCGATAGTAAGTTAAGCAACGTAACTTCCAGGATCAACAACATGGTCTTATAAGTTTTCAAGTCACCAAGGTACAGTGTGATAAACTCCTTTTGACTGCATTAGACTAATGAAAATTGTCTGACATCAGGGGGAACATCTAATGGTGTGTTGAACTCTTTTCCTTCACCGAGGTTACTTTTCCCCACAGGGTTTTGTTGCTCGGCAAGGTTTTTAATGAGACAACAACAAACACCGGGAATGTAATTTCTCAGCTTAGGCTATTGTCTTTCCTACGAGGATTTTCTGCCTTAAGAGTTGTGAAGCAACTAGTCAACTTCAACAGAACAAAGTGATCATCTGCAACGGATCACCTTTACCTGCATCTGCCATGTTGTACTTTTTTCCCTTCGTCAAGGTTTTATCCCACTGGGTTTGCCTTGTCAAGGTTTTAATGAGGCGACACATTCGAGTTCAACTATAATATGAGTTTTCTTATTATTGTACTCTTTTTCTTTAGTTCAGGTTTTGTCCCTTTGGGTTTTCCTGACGAAGTTTTAACGAGGCAATTAACTTAGACTCGTCGATCTTTGAAAATCATATTGCATGTGATGAACTACATGTAAAGTACGTGACAACATGTGAAGAGTTTTACCAAGGTTTTATCCCACTGGGTTTTCTTTTTTTCCTTGTCAAAGTTTTAATGAGGCGATTGATTTCGGCATAAGTCATCAAGAAGAGGACGACATTTGAAGAACCACATTCAAAGCACTATATTTAAAGTACTATGTATAAAGCTTTGTTATTGAACCGCACAAGGGGGAGTGTTATAGGGCATGTGGCCCATGGATGTGTGGTCCATTAGACGACTAGGTTTTCCCTTCCCTATATATTAGAACCTTGTATTATGTAATGGCTTATGCCTCTTTATCAATAAAAAGTTCTTCTCCTTCTCCATCTCTATCTCTTGCTTTAACCTAATCGATACTACAAAAGAAAGAGAATATGACGAGTAAAATAAAATAACACGATAACAATGACAACATCGACTTTATTAAGACAACGAGGGAAGGGAGATGGTTTAACACCCTTTCAAGAGTTAACCATCCCCCATATGGTAGTCTTACAAGTACAACAAACAAAAATAAAACATATACCAAATAGTTAATAACTTAAGAGGTCTTACAACATCAAGGTATTTGGTCTTTGTTTCTCTAGATAATAGTAATCTTAACTTAATCAATAAGGTCACATCTTCACAACCTGGCACAATATAAAAGAAAAAACCTAGAAGCTTTCGGCTACATTCACAGACAGTGCTAAATCTCATGTACACAAACCCACAACTGTTACAGAAACAAGCATACTGTTAGCTGTTTTCCTCTCGACTTGGGTGTTCGTACACTACCTGTCTCACAAATTGGCCACGAACTCGAGGTCGCTGCTCAGCCAACCTTTTTCTGCTTTGATATCGAACCTGGCAAAAGAAAACATAATATTCCATGTCAAATATTCCACAATATTTTATTAAGGGGAACATCATATAGCAGACAAAAGAAACCAAGATATAGAATAAGCAATCAGGTTGAGTATTTGGTTTTGATCCCTGTTCTATTTTATGTTTACATGAGGGTCTGTCACAAGTCAGCTTCAATGGGTGCATTGATGATGATGTTCCAAGGGAGGAAAAGCTGCATACCTTCTTTTCGAAGCACCTCTCTTTTCTTTTCAGGCGAAATTTGTTCAAGGCAGCTTCTCTCTGTGCGAACCGGTTTAGCTCCAGTCCACCTCCACTTCCGCTTCCACTCCCACTAACTCCAGCTGCTTCACTTTTCCCATTATCACTTTCTATGTTCCCCCCACCACTGATGTTCACGACTTTGTTGCTCCCATGGTTACTACCTGAATTACTCACGCTGTAATCGCCACCATTACCTTCAACAGGTCCATACACATTTGAAGACCCACATTGCACAACAGTAGTTGCGACGTTCAATGATAAATCATCATTTTCTGGCGGCGGTTGCTGCTTTTGCTTGTCATGGACATGATGGTGATGGTGGTGATAGTGGTGATGATGGTGCTGAACTTGGACCTGCTGATGTGCACCTCTTGGTTGTGCCACCACTGTGGTGGTGACTACACCCTTATCAGGCTTTTGGGAATTTCCTTGCAGAGGTGGAAATGTCTGACCATTCTGAACAGCTTGTAAAGCAGAGGTGTGTAGGCATCTAGCTGTTGACGTGGCTGCTGATTTATCATTCACAGCTGCTGGCTTTACAAGTATGTTTTTAGTGGTGGATCCCATATCGTTGTTGTTGCTACTCCCATTTGACTGCTGATTGTACATTGATTCTGCCTTCATAGCATCAGAACTATTATCAAGTGGTGAACAACTCCCCACATTTCCAGTTGGGGTCTGGTTGGCGGTGGAAACTGTGTTGTACCTGCACAGTAACAACACTAAGCTCTGAAAGTGTCCCATACATAAAAGAGTAATGTCAGATTTACCTCTTTCTGTAACCACACTTGTGTGCGGCAGCAGCTTACGTTTACATGCCATGTCACCTAGCAGGTGATGGCGATGGGTGCATTTTATTAATCTAATCCCTGACCACATGACAGCTAACACGGAATGAACATGTCAGCTGTGGGCCATCAGGTTGTCGGGAAAGGCCGTGCATCAAGCATTAGTCTACTTCGAGTTACATTTAAAAAATCAGAACTTGGGGTAGTCATTATCCTGTATACCTTGAGAAGGCTGAAAGGTCTGAACGTCTCAAAACGTTGTGTTCGTCGTGAGTAGCGTTCTGAACATCGCCAATTCCTCTCAACCACTTCAAACTCAGCTCAACAGATGGTAATTCATTATTATCGGAAGTCACCTTATCTTTGAGTTCCGACACCTTGCAGAGACCACGTGGAACCTCGGAGAGGCCATTTTTTACTGGGAGATTATGTGAACTGCTGATCAGACCAGTATTATCCACAACAGCCTGGGTCCTCGGTTCACATAATGGCTTTTCTATGTTCAGATCAAAAGCTCCTTTATCAAATTTCAGAGTGTTTTTGGGAAGATCTGCTTCAGGCATCTTATCCTGATTTCTGATAGTTAGCTTGGTATGGACCTTATCCCTTGAATCTTCATGTTGCGAGTTTGTACTTCCTAAAACTCCAATTTCCAAGTCCTTTCCCATTGGAACAGTTTCTACAAAGAAATATTTAAAGCAGACAAGTAGAGATCAATTAAAACTTAAAAGCTTTCAACAAAAATAATTATGAAAATAATAGGCACAAATGTTTTCAAGGTATACCATGAGATTCGTCATTCTGTACTTGGCATCCCATGTCTGCTAACTCCTTATCCAACCCTTCAGGTTTTGGGAGGATAGCCTGGGCACATGTGCTATCTGGTGGATCAGATGATTGTTTCCATGGTGACATTGGTTGGGGGCTATCAACTTCGACCGCTTGTTTCGTCCAAGAGCTCTGGAAAGTTAAGACAGTAACTGGACGTAAATTATTGCAGAATTCACATTCACTGATCTGATACAGATTCAAGTTTTGAGCAAGTGACCTTTTTTGTGTGCATGCGTGTGGTAACTGTTTTTGCAAACAGTTTGTAATTAACCCAAAAGTTACTCAATGGTTTCAGTATGGATAATACGAACACAAACAATTTTGCAATTAATCCAAAAGTTACTCACTGGTTTCAGTATGGATAATACGAACAGTAATGACAACACAACCCAAAAAGTTAAAAAGAAGAAGCAAAAGTTAAAGATGGTAGTTAATATCAACCATAAGTGGTTCATACTCTCATACCTGGGTACCACTTCCATTGTCACTACCATCCCTGACACCTAATCTGATGCTCCGGTTGTCATCTTCGTCATTGCTGCCAGTATTGTTGTCAGATCCTTCCATACTCTTTGATTTAGGAGATTTTTGAGTCTGTATGCCACTTTCACTTCCACTACCACTAGACTGCAATAATGGCAAGTTAATCGAAGTTAACAAAATGAAACCAATAGCAGTTCTAGTCTCAAATCAATAAACTATTTAAGGGAAATATAACCGAAAATAAGCTTAACTGCCTCGAAAGAATAACAAAAAGATAATTGATATAGAAACTCGATGTCTTGTTGATTAAGAACTGATCCTAAAACTTTATATTAGTCTTACGAGTGAAACCAAATGTACTAGTTCGTCTGAAGGAATAGTGTATCCAAGCATGCCCATTCTTCTGCCTATAGCAGTGTTGGCCCAAGGCCTATCTCTGTAATAATGACATAGAATCTCATATTTCAAGTGCAAATGATGTAGCAACTCACGCTGTGGCATCTTCTCCAAACATGCTGCCAAAGATTTTTAAGCTCATTCTTTCGAATAGGCTTCACTAGAAAGTCAACTGCGCCCTTCGACAGGCATTTAAAGACAATACCCATAGAATCATGGGATGACATCACTGCAGAAAAAACTCATCAGGTGGAGCAATTAATGCATCATAACAATTGTGAGAAAAGCCTTTACTTGTGCAGTACACATGATTTACAGGAGAAGGGGTATGAGAAATTTACTTACTAATAACAGGAACGTTTTTGCAAGTTTTATGGCTCATTATCTTGCCTAAAAGACCAACGCCTGACAGACTAGGCATGACCACCTCAGTTAGGACGATATCAATGTGATTCGTCAAGTCTTGTAGAATTACCCACGCCTGCACACCATTTGCAACAGCAGTAACTGCAAAGACCAGTTGACATTCTTTAGGGCCTTAGGCAAGGAGTCGCTAGATGTAGGTTTCGTAGAAGAAAGCAAACGCATATCACAGTAAAGCACTAAAAACAACAGTAATAAAATATCATACAAAGAATTACATGTCACTGGTTGTAAACTTATGTTTTCTTGCAAAGGAAAGGATCACTTAAAGATCCGCACTCCAGTAACCACCAATGACAAAACCTCTATTTGGCAATTTCATTCATATCAAAGTCATCCCAAGAATAAATCAGGATGATGAATAGGATAACTAAAACCAAACTATGATCCTCTCTAGTGAGCGCCTCTGAGATGGCAAGTCATTAGCATTTGGGAGTTGAATCCTCTGTGGCCTTGAAACTCGTGTACTCCTTGACATGCTGTCTTTCTGTTAAAACAAGATCATATTACGAAGACCAATAGATGTATCTTTGGAAGTGTTAAACATAGAACTGACACCTTAAGAAACATACTAAAGGAAATCATCATGTTCACGATGTTGTTTTATTTCTTGAGAGAATTTCCAAACTCTATTATCTTTTCTATCGATTGAAAGGAAGAAGTCTGCTTTTAATTGTTTATGCCAGCACTATCTGATGGAACTCTGCAACTAAAAGATTTATTTTAGGTGACTTGAAGAGCCACTGCGGCAAGAGAGATGGAAAGGTTTAAAAGCAGCACGGCTCAAACTATTTAGAGCCCTTGTGATACTGCTGATTTAGCGACAGATGCAGAAAGAAAGTCGATGAAATATCTGGGCAGCTGAAAGTGCTTTCCTAATAAAACCTCAAATCATTTGTTCATCAGAATATACGGCGATACCAATATTTTTTCCATTTTTCATATTACTACAATTTAACCTTCACAGTACATGCCCAGCGGAAACAGAGTGTATTTCCAAGATAATCTTGGCAACCTTTCTGATTTCCCCTGGTTAAAGAATTTTCCTTAGGAATTTTGGATGACAATGGAAGTTTATAAATACGGATTGAAGCGAATGCAGTTTATGACGCAAGTAATATTTACAGGGAAGACAGTTTTTTAAACCTTTGCATACTTGATAAGCATTTGGGGTATGTACATCGAAACTGAAAGTAATATTTACAGGGATTGTGCTGGGAATTAGTTTCTGACACAACATCTGGCTCGGCAGCCGGATTATATCTGTCATAGTCCGGATATCTGTACCATTACCTATCTGATTTCAGCTAATGTCAGTTCCGACAAGCTAAAATAAATGAACTTGTCTGAATATTTATGGGCTCAATAGTCGGATGTAAATGAGGCAAAAAGAGAAATTCTATGAAGTGTAACAAACCATCACATTGTTTTGACTACAAGAAGAAGAAAAAAAGGAATCATATATCTGGTCCGGGAGAAAGGTGAATCTACTCTTGGTAACAACGGTCAGATCTGTAATGAGTTCACAATTAAGAAAATATTTCAGCAACAAGCTCTATCATTCAGTGTCATACAAAGAGAACAGGGGCTACAAACCTTCATAGCTACAATTGCGAAGCAGTGCACTGACAACCTGGCGTGTCGAGTCATCATTTTCCACCAGTAGAACCTTCAATGACCTGAGTGGGAGAAATCTCTCCCAACAAACTGACGGCCCTGGAAGCGGTGGCTGTGGTTGCAGCTTCAACATAGTCTGTCCTTGGGTGGTCCTTTCACGTTCATTATGAAGAGTTTCTGCAACTTCATTAATCCTCGACTCATCTTCCTCGGAAAGACCATGTCCCTCACCAAAAACTCCATCCCTAACTTCCTTATGCTCATACCTCCTATGATTATTCAACTCCGCTATCCTCTTATTCCCAGTACCACCATCAGTGCTCACTGGAACACTCCCCATCAACCAGACTCAAATAAACCTATTATGTAAAAAGTACTAGATAAAAAACCCTGCTTCACAACACAAGTAAACGTCTTGCACATTCCGATGTCTTCAAGATATCCCCAACTACAAATCCAAATCCCTCAACCTCTTAACCCCTAAACTTGTAAAGAAAATCTCAAATTAGAGACACAAACTAGTCAGACAATCACTAATCACAACCAGAACAGATCTAACAAACTATCTCAAAGCTCAACAACAATAACGACCTTATCCTGCACAAAAATTAATAGCAAAACATCATTACCATTAATAAAACTCACCCAAAACCATTTTACACAAAAACAACAAATTTTCTACAAGCAAATTATCATAATCTTACAAAATATACACAAATAAAAAACCATAAGAACATTTTCACCAATTGGCCAAGTATGATTCAGAAATTTATACCTTCAGAAGCTCCGTTCATATTGATAATTGAAGTATGATTTTCAAAAGAATCAGGAAATTAACAGATCAAAACCCTAAATGAAGAAATTTGTGTGAAAGATCAGAAAGAAGTTTGAGCAGAGAGGAAATTATCGAGAGAGGGTGAGAAAGGTTAGGCTGGTTGGTTGAAAAAAACAGTGAATGAATCTAAGAGTAAAGAAAATCCAAAGAAAGGAGAGGAGATATTATAGAGAGAGAGAGAGAGAGAGAGAGAGAGAGAGGGGATGCTGATGATGTGGAGAAAATGGAGGTCTGGGAGTGAGTACGAAATAGCCACATAAGATTTTAGATTTTCTTACGTGGAGAGAGCTGTGACCATGGATGAAACTGAGCTGGACAAAATCTAAAGCGGGATGCCCAACTGTTGGTTGCGGATCTCCAGTGATTTACCGAATCAGGGTTTATTACGTGGCACTACCCTCAGCTCAGTTAAAGGTTTCGTTTCCTTTTTTTTTCTTCGTCTTTGCTTCTAGAGAAACTAGATTTTGTGCCCGTGTTACGTATCGGGCGGACCCAAAAACCATCTATTTTTGATTTGGTGTGGCTCAGCTTCGCCTCGCCCCGTCGCTTAGGATTTTTTATTTGGTGTGGCTCGGCTTCGCCCCGTCGTTTAGGATTTTTTATTTGGTGTGGCTCGGCTCCGCGATGCATGTGCTATATCCTACGCATCGAGCCATGACTGTAACTGTATAGAACCACAGCTGAACAATAGTTTTTTGGACACATTTCTCGCTACTTTTCAGGCTCATAACATTACCCAAATCAAATTTCTTGTTTCTCCTCCATCTCAGCTTCAAGACAAACTATTAGCCACGGTATTTACACCAATTTAGTACATGCTTACCTGAATGTAAAAAATATATTTGAATCAACAAACAACACAACAACAAATCCATGAACCCAAGATCACTACGATACACCAAAGAGTATGGACTAACAATAACTTGGCTCGACCTTTGTCGCACATATGAATCGTATGCGTTGGTTGATGCGTACTTACCAATTTTCTCAGCATGGTCTGGGCAAGAAATCAAATATATTGATCCATGGTCACGAAATTTTTAGGCTGATTAATGAGAACCCAAAGAAAGCTTCCCGAGTGAGGTATGTGGAGACTGGAAAAGGGGAAATCAAGTACTAATAGCTTTTACAAAGCAGTTTGTTTGAAGTGACCAAAGGGTCAATTTAATATTCAACAAATGTAGTTGTAAGGAAATAAAACATACAAAGACAGACTTATCAATTAGCACTCTGTTTTTTTACACATTAAATTAGCAAACAGATGTTCCCATCTCCAATAAAGTGTTAATCGATTTGTCCTTGTATCTTCAGTACAAACCTTCAAAACAAAGTACCGCGCAAACCCATTAGCTTAAATAAACATAAGAATCCATACCCACTATCCAGACTCGGCAATGCCATATCCTCCAATTGTTTTTTCGGTTAATAGAACCACTTCTTCCCCCATTACTCGGACAATATTCATCCCCGAACCCAGAGTGTTGAAGAAAATCTCATTCAGGACATTTCTTGAACGCCTGATGTGCACTGACTCAGTTAATGAAGACACAACTTCGATTGTGTTTCTAAGCCTCTCTATATCATCTTCCCTGCAGAACTCACATTAAACACACACCCAATGTTCACAATTCATCCAAGGTTCATAAACCTTCACATTCATCCGATAGTATCAACCAACGACACCATCATCCTCTCTTGAATTAGCATCACGATTCCATATCGTTATAACTCTGAAATGTATTCCAACTCCTTTGAACAACAAACACCACAACTCCTTTCACCCAAAATCCATCCTACTCGAATTGAATCATCACCATCATCTATAACTTGATTTCTTAATCTCTTAATCCAAATCTCTTAATCAGCCGCTGCTTTGTTGATTTTTCTCTCGTTTCAAGTGAATCTGAGATGAGAGGAAATCTCATCCAGTTTTGACGGCGAAACAAAACAAATCATCTGAGTTTAGGGTTGTGTACTGATTTGGGTTAGTTTTTCACGGGAGCATTCTTCAACTTGACGGTGTTACTTAACGTCCAATTAAGTATTTGGTGTAAACCCGATGTCATTTTTTAATTAGGTGTAAATCAACACATAAGTCTTGTACACCCACGTTTCTACTAACGGTTGCCAACGGTTTTAGTATACGGCCGTTAAAATCAGGTGGCTTGGACTAATAACGTTCTCTACTAAGGGGGTGTTTTTTTAAAAAAAAAATCTTTGACCAATAATGTTATGACACTTGTCTTCTCCTGAATTGTTGTAGTTGAAATCTTTTATCTAATTTAATTTGAGGTGGGTGTCACACTCACCGTGCAACGTGGGATCTCATATGACTTAGTATTTTAAAGGAGGAGAGATTGAGAAATATAGCTTAGTTTAATTGGGGGGACCTGAAAACAATTAGGGGCCCCGACCAATTTATACCCACTCCAAAAAAATTAGGGGTTCCAAAAGGTGGTGAAAATACCATTCTACTCTTACTACTTAAAAACCTATTAACCCTAAACATAAGGCCCCAAATTCATTTTCAAAAAAAAAATCAAAAACTCCTCCCCTCCCCTTCCCTTCCTCTCTCGAATTCTCTCTTCCTATCCTCCATTGACGACCCAATTTTTGTTTCTTCGTTGATTCATCGTCGTAATCGTCGATACGAAAAACTTTAATCGACGATTAACTTCTTCTACAAATATGGCTTGAACCAATGAGTACAAAGGAAAGTTTTCTAACCCTAAGTTGGTAGAGAAACCCAAATTGAAGATTAATCTCAAAACCAAGACCGCATTAACAAGCCGGGAAGAATTAGAAGAACAAATGAAGCCGATTAGAAAGTAAGTGAACTAAGACCCACCATTGTTTTGATTTTTTCTTGAGTTTTGATTGTGCAATTGAGGTCTGGAACCAAATTTTTCAGTTACAGTGAATGGGTCGTTACTCTATATTTGTTTTTACCCTAACAACTCGTCTTATGCATGTATACTCTATGAAAAATTGTTACGTTGTATGATGTTTCAGCTAACGACCCTAATTCTGCTACTACAATTTTTGGTCCTAGATTTGGGTTGTTATCCATGTAATTAAATTTTATGATGACCCTAATTCTGCTAAGAACAGTGTCTCTATCTTAAAAAATGGAAGCGTCGTCAATAGGTATATTCGAGTCGTCATTGAACTCTTTTGGTGTAGATTAGAGTCGTTACCATTAGATGACGACCCTAGTTGCAAAACAAAAATACTCACTATCCAAAATAGTGATAGGGTCATCACAATATTTGTTAGAGTCGTCATATGTTCTATAGGATTATTTTTGTCTTTTAAAGAATAGGGTAACGACCCTTGTTCTGATAGCGTGGAATACTCAACTTATTTGTTCCTTTTTTGTGTATGTTACCATTGTAGTAAAAATAAAGACAAGAAACACATGCCCACTCCTCCTTCCAAACCTCCCCGACACACCAGCTACTTAAATGTTGGTCCATTCCGAGGAAAAAAGCCGAATGAGGTACCGTTGTCTATTGACCAACCAAGAGACTTGGATAATAATTCGTTGGATTCGTCACCTTCTTCCACCCCTGTTGTATTTGCTTCCGGTAGCGATGAGTAATAAATTATGGAAAAAGAAGAGATTCATGATGATGATGACGATGACGATGGTAACGATGGTAATTGTGGTGGTAGTGGTAGTTTCGGCCTAGGTGGTGGTGGTGGTGGTGGTGGTGGTGGTGGTGGTGGTGGTGGTGGTGGTGGTGGTGGTGGTGATGAGGAGGAGGATAAGGAGGGGAATGATGAAGGTAATGATGGTAAGGGTGTTGGTGATGTTGGTGGTGAGGAGGAGGAGGAGGATGGAGATGATGATGAAGGTAATGATGGTAAGGGTGTTTGTGGTGATGATGAGGAGATAGTGGAAGAGCAGGTGAAACCGCGTACACGGAAGGATGGTAAGCCAGTTGCAGATAGCGCGAGACATATTCCACCCACATATTTGATGCTAGAACGTCTTCGTGGTGGTAAAGCGAGAGAAGAACCTAGAGATGGCTGCGAAGTTCAATTTGGATATAAGGGCATCTGGGCTCATACCATCTACGAAACAATTGTAAAAATATCAACTTTGCTTTAATATTTGATTTGTTGATGTCAACTTTAATATTTTTTTTATATTTACTTGTTTTCTCTTTTGTAGGATCATAAAAATGTCGTACGTCTTTTCAGGTGACAATCTTCTTATGCGAAAATGTCCTTATGGGATCTAAAGGATGAATGTGAAAGAGTCAAGTAGATTATTTAAAACTGTGCTTTATATACTGCCGTTGTGAACTCTATGATTGCATATGACAAGGTTGCAGTATCAAGTTTCAGTGAGAGATTTTACGGCGAAACCCATACATTCCAGTTCCCTTTTGGTGAGATGGCATTGACACCCGATGATGCAGATCAGATATTAGCGCTGCCCGTCGAAGTAAAATCCACCAATGACAAGTTCAAGAAAATTCTTAGTTGGGAATAAATTTATGGATTCACCGAGAGATTGTTTGGCAGGGATCAAGAGACCACAAATGGACTTTTCGTGAAGGGAGAGAAATACCAAGAAAGAGTTCAAACTCGTAGATATTAGGGAGATGTTTGTTGGAACACTAATCAAAGAAAAAGTTGATGGTCTCTCTGCTACTGAATGTCGTTATGCGACGGCTGGGTATTTTTGTACACACTTGCATCGGTTATATTTCCCGGCAGTAAGGGTAACCGGGTGAGTGTCAACTTTCTTCAACTTTTGGATCATTTGGAAGATGTGAATAACTACTCTTGGGAGACTTCCATGGTAGCACATTTGAATTGTCAGTTATCAACTGCAGCTCGGGAACGATCTTCTCAAATTCATGGGAATACGGCTCTACTCCAGGTAATTGGATTGAACAAAGTTTTCTACTTTATTTAAGTTTATTTATTGGTTCAATATTTTTATACCTATCGGATTGTTTTATTTTATTTTATTTGGTGTCAATACAGGTGTGGATTTACGATCATTTCCCTTCATTGATCAAAGATAATCCCGATGTCAAAATCAACCTAGAATGGAACAAAACCAAACCAAAAGGGACTCGATACTTGTACACCGGCATTCATGATAAGGAGTAAAAGGATGCTTTGTTAGAAATGCGCCAAAAATTGGATAACATCACAGCTGAAGAGGTAATCTTTGATCCTTATAAGAATGATCGGGTGAGCGCAGTGGAAGATGTTGTGTATTATAATTTCCCTCTGTTTTACCCTTACGGATTTTCAATGTATAATCCGATGAGAATCATGTGTCAACTTGGGTTTATTCAAGATTCACCCGTATCGGATTATGAACCTCGATTCAAGCACAAGTTAGACAAATATGAGTGTGACAAATCGGACTTAGTAGTTGTTTACGAACCTGAACCTAAGACCGAGAATTGGGATGATAAGCATAAGCATGACAGCAAGATAGATGTCTCTTATTGAGAGCATGTGAATGAAGGTCAGAGTCCACTGCAGATTACTTGGAATGGTATGAACACTTCTCTCACCCTCGGGTCATCCGGATAGATCATCTTGGCACTCGAAGGAGCAATAAGGAATCTTTATCGGCTTCTACATCTAACACCAAAGATGATTCTACAATTCTTAAGCTTGTGGTAAGTGTTTATTTTTAGTATTGTGTTATTTATAAACATACAAATATAATTTATTTAATATGAATTGGTATTTGAATGCAAATAAAGGGAATGAATGAAGATTCTTATCAAGGTATTTTGTTGCACGGCCGACAAAGGAAAAGTGGTCGAACCTGAGCGACGTCGTAAGCATGCTGATAATTGCAGTCACATTGAAAAATCCACAAGCGAAGAAGATGTTTGCTGATTTGGCTAAGCAAATTAAGAGGCCCATGAAAACCCGAGAACAAATGATACAAGAACGTGCTCAACAAGCTGAAGCAAGTGAAGGTGGAGGAATCCAAGGTGAGGAAAGCCCGGAGGAAAGATAATATGTTGATTCCCAAATTGTTAGTCAAGTCCGTCGTAAGAGAATCCGTACATCAGCTGGTGAAGGAAGTCAGGGAAGTCAGGGAGGGCGAGATGGAGGTCGAGGCGGAGGTGGAGGTAGAATCCGGGGTGGAGGTCTAGGCCGAGGTGGAGGTCAAACTCTTGAGTGAGCAGATGTTATTCTATAGTGGTGATGGACGACTTTAGTTATTGTTAACTTCAACTTATGTTTGTTTGTTTGGTTATGGTTTGATACAACTATTTACTGCTTGTTCGAATGGTTTGTTAAAATATTGTCGCTTTATTTAATATGTTAGTAGGTTTTTTTATATAATTTGTGTCATCATTATCAAATAATATATCTCCAAACCATTGATCCAGCATAGGTGTCGTCACGTTATTAATATAAAAAAGTAACGACCTTCGTTCAAAATTACACAGAGAGTCTTTTAATTTTTTCATAAATTGAGTCGTTTGTTTTTATATGGAGCAAGTTGACGACACTGTTGAACCAAAAAATCTAGGAGATCAAACCAGATTTTGTCATGTAGTTGTTATGTTAGTGAAATAGTAGAGTAACGACCCATGAAGAAATAAATCCAGAGAATTATCTGTGTTAGAATCGTTATCGATTATATGGATCAAATTGACGACCCTTAGTATTAAAAACATCCAAGACATGAACCAAAAATTTACCATATTGGAGTCGTTATATCAATCATTTAGGTATGTAATGACTCTGTATGTGTATTAAATCCAGTAAATTATCTATAGTGGATTCGTTAGGATTATCATATAGCAGAGTAACGACTCTATATGTGTAATAAATTCATAGAGATGCATTTTTGGGTATGTAGAGTCGTTATTTATTATATGGATAAAATGACGACCCTAACTAACAAAAACATCCAAGAGGTGAGCCATGATTTTCTATAAGGGAGTCGTTACCTTTATCATATAGCAGAGTAACGACTCTTATAATGTCTGATAGGGTCGTTATTTGGTGTATTATATATTTGGACGACTCTGGTTTGGAACTTTATATTGGAACGAAAATGGAATTTGATTTCATTAAGAAAATAACATTACATCAATATCGTATTACATAAGAGTTAATATGGGTATTCTAGAACTTGACACATTAAATGTTCATCGACGAACCTCCAAGCACGTCGGTACAACGTGGTATATTCTTTGTAGTGAATGAACTTAGTATCCCCTTATGAATTCTCCATATCCCATTGAAACGTTCAAGATGAAATTCAATGGATTCTTAAACTTTAGTATGATGTTTGTACAACATATTCAATGAAACGATGTGAACTTTTAACGATGAATATTATCGGATTACTTACTTTTTCCCTAAGAGGAGCTTGTGGATGATGTTTGTACACCATATTCCTAACTTTAACATACTCTCGCATTGAACTTTTCATGTAGTTGAATTGAAAAGCCAAGCCTTTCCACTTGCGGTTATTAGGATTCCCGGTTCACCCGTTAAAGAACTATTTAACTATCTTCTAAAACATGGAATAGATTTCATTTGGACATTCACGAAACATATTAGCAAACGATTTAACAAGATAAAAATTTGCATACAATTCCCATTCCGCCATTGCCACTAAAAATTGAAGTACTTCGGTTGAAAATTGAATGTTTTGGGGATTTTTCTCAAGAGAAGGAGGTTCTATTATATAGAAGGAAACCCCAACGGTCGGATTTTTTTAAATCCACAATAAGGATCGTTACGTTATAAATATATAAACCGACGACCATTGTACAGAATAAAAAGCAACTCCTTTTTTTCAGAATAAATGTAAACTTCATTTAGTTGAAACTACAACGCATCAAGTCTAACATAAAACTTACTCAATAAATGACATGTTATTTATTTCCCTATAGTGTAAGATTGAATTGCCACCGCGGCTTCGATGTGATAAAACCGCTCTCCTCTCCATTTGATATATGCACCCTGGGCCACACGTCTATCCAGTTTGTGCCTCGCGAGAAATTCGTTGTACATGGTTAACAATCTCATAACATGTATCGTCATATCACGAATGTGGGATGGTTCATAATTATAGCGTAGTTTCTTGTTGTAATTAACGAAAGGACCCGAACCAACTTGATTCCAAAATAAACTTTCACGTTGTTGTTCTTCGAAAAGATCTTTGACGATGTAATAATTTTTAACCCATTCGGTCTCTTCCTCGACTTGCTTGAATACTTCTCAGAGATGCGCTTGTTTTTTGCCTCGTTTTTCGGCCTCGCACTGCTCTTCTTCTTCCTTCGTAGGATATGTTGATGGAGTGAATGGTTTTTTAGTAGGTCGCATGCTTCTTTTGCGTATTTCTTCTTCCATTGTCGATATTGATTTGGTTGGTCGCTTGCATCTTCTAAGTATGTTTTCAATTGAATTGGTAGTTGATGAAGGAGTTGCCATTGAAAAAAATATTTCGTGAGGTTGTTTTCAATTGAATTTGTTCCTGGATGTGTTCTTCTATATATAGCAAAAATACCAACGGCTTTTTTTTTTTTGGGAAAAAGTGTACACTAAAAGATTCGTTGGGGGTATTTTCAAGATAGTCGTCAATGTATACACTCTCATGATGACGACTCTTACTTGCACAAACATCCAGGAAAGCAACAAATTTATACCACTAGAATTGTTAGGGTTTATGTATACCTTGATGACGATTTTTGGTTGCAAAAAACATCCAGGAGAACTTCAAAATTTGAATTACTAAAGTCGTTATTGTGTATGTTCACAATGATGACGACTCTTACTTGCAAAAACATCCAGGAGAGCAACAATTTTGAACCTTAAGGGTCGTTAAGGTGTATGTTTACAAATATGACGACTTTTACTTGCAAAAAAACATCCAGGAGACCAACCTTAAAAGTCGTTATTGTCTAAGGTTAGCGATGATAACGACCCTAAATTTAAAAGAAACAAGAATGGAAAACATTCATGCTGCATGATAAAATGCATTGTATTCATTAAGCATTCTTCAAAATACAAATATCTGGTTCAAGATACAACCATTGTGAAAAAGTATGCTTAAAAATGCAATGCAAAGTTTAAAAAAAACATCTTCTCTCACGATTCATCACCCATGTCTATGTAAATCGGGGTTGGGTCCATAGCATTCCAAATGTTCATTTCATACTCATACTGGTTGGTACACTCCTTGGTGTTCTCTCCCCAATCACCATATACCCGTGGTAGAGGACATTCTTCGGAAATATTCAAGCCTGTGTAATGGTTATTGTTGACATGTGCCATTACAATTCTTCCTTTCTTTATCGCCGCCTCACACCTAGTTTTTGAGGGTACGTACAAACAAGATGCTCTGGGGAAGCCTTTGTTGAATGCAATTACAACACAAGTGAATTTGTCCGCTAAAAGTTGACCACCAAAAGGCATTTGCATCCAAAACTTATAACCGTCCTTCTTCGACCCCTTCCTCCATTTCACATTTGAAACCAACTACCTAAACTTAAATTCCCTATCTTTTGGATCTCATTCCATGAGCATTGTCAAATATTGGATTTGGGTGATATAGAGACTCTTAAGCACGTCAACGCTTCTAGACCAGTCAATGGACGAATTAGCCATTAATTATTCGATTAACTAAATACGAACATTAATTAATAGAAATTTACCCAACAATAATTTGGAAATGAAACTAGTACCAATAGATAGATATCAAAAAATTATGCGAAATGGACTACTGGAGTGCACAAATCGGATACCGGATGCAAAAGATATCGCACTCGGAAATTTGGTTGTTGAAGTTTGATCTAAGTCAGCCGGCGTTGACTCGACAGTTGACCGGCGAACATTACCGTTGATTTCAGTTGACCGGACTTATACTTGGTCTTGACCTGTGTAGTAGTTAGTTACCTTGATATTGCATAGTGAAACCTTGTATAGGATTTGAATATCCTATGAGAAGAGTTATCTCTTCGTCTGTATATCTCCTGCTTCACCTAGTTACTAAGATAGGAAGAAAAGGAAAGAAAGACAGAGAGCTACTGAGTGAGATGGATCATGAGATAGATATTTAACAGATAATGAGGGAAAGAAAGATAGGGAGAGTATGAGAAAATAAAGATAAGGGTGCATATAGAAAATTTAAGAAGAGTGATTAATCAAGAGAATGGGTTTTAGATTATGATGATGATCTTCATAACAAAAAGGTAGTATATAGTGTTTATGATAATATTGGATTGGAAATGATGATGAGTTTGGTGAGGATGCTAATTATCAACATGATGATGGACTTGATGAAGAATTTGTTTTAATCAACTATTAGACTAAGGTAATCTTTCTAAATAATTCTAGGATGCTTTTAATGATTTGGGTATGTGTTTGATTTGTGTATTATCTTATAACCAATAAGATAGATAATTTGGAATCATGATTTTAGGTGAAATTATTATTTACTTCCCAACATCTAGACACTTTTATTCATAGCATACGTTGAGAACTAGTTTTGGGTTATATAATGAAACTTGTATATGAGTCTTTCATATTTCTACAGAACTTTGAATCACTCGATTTGGGTTAGTAATGAATTAGTTATGATTTTACAAAGTTGCAACGTTTCGTCTGAAATCTGGAAACTGCGGTGAGTAGGCATGTTAATGGAAGGTTATGTGTATGTTAGAGTCGTATTTGGTTTCCGATCATAACTACAAAATTGTTGAGGAGACTGTCATATTTCTCACTACCCATTAGGATCTTCGTTTGGATAAAATCTGAGAGATTGATAGACCCCGAAAGATTGGTGCTTGAGCTGTGTACAAGTAGTTTTAATGCCTGTCATGTGTTTGTAAAATTGTCTGAGTCGACTCGGTGAGTCAGCGAACAAGATGAGTCAGATATATGACTCAGACAAGTCAGGCCGTTCGGGTTGTGGACCGAGTTTATGGATCAGGTTATGGGTTAACCCGATGGGTCGGTAAATGGGTATTGGGCTAGTTCTATGGGCCATGCCGGATTAGGCCCATAGGCTTGGGCTTAGGGACATATATCTTATTTTGTGTTTTTGGACCGCTTCTGCTCCGAATGAGCTTTCGGTTCCTTCTGTAAAGTTGTAGGATTTTTCGAGTCCTTTCCGATGAAATCTAGTTTGACCCCATTTGGATAAGTAGATATTATTTTATGCATAGAATACTAAATGCAAGGTTATAGAATCATTTATATAAATAGAACAATTAGTTATTTGACTTAGCCCATAACTAGAGACTTGTATGATATTATATTATGAACCTTGTATGATCCTATTGACTAAATTCTTAGAGTGCTTGCGTGATTAACACTCACTCTTTATTAACAACGGTTGATACAAAGGATGAACCAGTGGATTATGGATTGTAAGGTTGGCGTGGCTTGTCATCAATTCAGGTAGGAGCTCTGTAAACTTCTTGTAATCATTAAGCATTCTTTCTATTGAGAGCATGGTGAGTCTTTATTAGTCTTGGCATGTTTGTGTGTTTTACTATCAATGTAAATGCTTGTATGTGTCTTGATGTGCGTGTAATATGTGTTGTATGATTTCCCCGCAAGGAGTGTCTGTGATTCCCCACGACTCTTTGCTAAGTTGAGTATGGCGGCTTTTTCCCCGTTTTAATATTACTTAGTAGGGTGGCTTCTTCCTCGTTTCAATATATTAGTAGGGCGGCTTCTTCCCCGTTTCGATATTATACAAACAATATATAGTAGGGAGGATTCTTCCCCGTTATAATATTACCTAGTAGGGCGGCTTCTTCCCTGTTTCGCTATTATATATACTATTTTATTTTGGGAAATCATTCGTGTGCATATTATACTTGTTTGTCTAACTTTCTGATCTTGATAATAATATTCAGAATCATGGTTTGTATGGGCACTCTGTGTTGACGATGTTATTATTGTTGATTAGGGTTGCTCTCGCCTCGTCTTCTCCAATGAGTTTGGCGAGGTTAGAGTGACACTTGCTTCATGATGCATAAATAGATGGATGGCTAGTTTCTACTTGTTTCTTTTAACTTATATTCTTTTAGAACTGTGAAGCATATTAGTGATTACTTGAAAGTTATTTGTTTCCATTGGGCACCCTTTGGGATGATGTGCTCACTCGTTCCCACTTCAGTTTTCAGTAATCAGAAGAAAAGGTGCGCTCGAAGAATACAGTTTCATAGCTTAAAGCTTGTATCATATTAGAGATGTTTGCATAGCTTTTGTATATGTATATTTTTGTTAATCTGTAAAAGAACACATTATTATATTCATATCACTTGAGAGATCTTCATTTATATAATATCAGAGTGTATGGGTTTGCCTTAGGGATTATCTTATGTATTTGAGATTCTTAAGATCATTAATCTAGATTTTATGATTCAATTAGTTTGTAATCCTATTAGATAAGCATGTTTAGTACTTGGAGCGTGACAGGTGAGCTTTAGTTCGTCGGCCTCATCGAAATTCCCTAATTGTTCCGTTGCAACATGTTAACCAAAATTTCCATCACCGTCAATGTCGTCAGTGGATATAAGGTGCGCCAAGATGACGTGAGGAAGTCAATCGGTATACTATTTATACAAAGTGTAAGAAACACGATGTGGTCTTCCTTGGGAATCTCTAGGGGTGCGTGGATTACCCTTTATTCCTCTTATTGTCACCATTCCGCTCGTTTGGCTTTGCTAGGTACCGACCGTATACTCAACAACATCCATATCCTCCTTTTCTTTCACTTGTATATGACTTTGGGTGATTAATTGTTTTTTTGGCCGACCCCTTTTCTTGGGAAGGAAAGAGTTCTCATACTCAATAATTTCCGACCGGACATACTCATGGTGACATGGGTATCTTGTGCAGCTCTTGTCTTCATTCACAGTTTCCCTAAATGACATTTTAGTTGCCGGACGCCCTGAGGGTTTTTGTTTTATTGGCTCTTCTTATACCCCCTAAGATCTTACGGGCCTCTGGCCACAAGTTAGAAACCAATATTTGTCTTCCTGCACAATTCATTTTTCGGTACTTTTCGTTGATGTACTTGCCAATCTCCAAGTCTCCGAATTCTTGCTCCGCGTCTCCTGTGGGATTTGGGGTGAATGAAAGTTGATGTGAGAATAGATCGATATATCCAAGAGGAATGATATCTTTGTAACCACCAAGTTTATTTTTACACGGAGGCCAAGCCATGTCTCGGTTTTACAATAACACTTCATCAACTTTCCAGCGGCCGTATTGGCTCTAAACTTTATAAGTTCTTCCATCTTATAGATTATTGCCCACCATAATACTTGTTGTGCTACCCCCCGCAACAAATCTTTTCCTTTAACATATTGCATCAGAAAACGGTCTTTACTTATCTCCACCACTATTTTTCTTAGATCATTCAATTAGTTTGTAATCCTATTAGATAAGCATGTTTAGTACTTGGGGCGTGACAGGTGAGCTTTAGTTCGTCGGCCTCATCGAAATTCCCTAATTGTTCCGTTGCAACATGTTAACCACAATTTCCATCACCGTCAATGTCGTTAGTGGATATAAGGTGCGCCAAGATGACGTGAGGAAGTCAATCGGTATACTATTTATACAAAGTGTAAGAAACACGATGTGGTCTTCCTTGGGAATCTCTAGGGGTGCGTGGATTACCCTTTATTCCTCTTATTGTCACCATTCCGCTCGTTTGGCTTTGCTAGGTACCGACCGTATACTCAACAACATCCATATCCTCCTTTTCTTTCACTTGTATATGACTTTGGGTGATTAATTGTTTTTTTGGCCGACCCCTTTTCTTGGGAAGGAAAGAGTTCTCATACTCAATAATTTCCGACCGGACATACTCATGGTGACATGGGTATCTTGTGCAGCTCTTGTCTTCATTCACAGTTTCCCTAAATGACATTTTAGTTGCCGGACGCCCTGAGGGTTTTTGTTTTATTGGCTCTTCTTATACCCCCTAAGATCTTACGGGCCTCTGGCCACAAGTTAGAAACCAATATTTGTCTTCCTGCACAATTCATTTTTCGGTACTTTTCGTTGATGTACTTGCCAATCTCCAAGTCTCCGAATTCTTGCTCCGCGTCTCCTGTGGGATTTGGGGTGAATGAAAGTTGATGTGAGAATAGATCGATATATCCAAGAGGAATGATATCTTTGTAACCACCAAATTTATTTTTACACGGGAGGCCAAGCCATGTCTCGGTTTTACAATAACACTTCATCAACTTTCCAGCGGCCGTATTGGCTCTAAACTTTATAAGTTCTTCCATCTTATAGATTATTGCCCACCATAATACTTGTTGTGCTACCCCCCGCAACAAATTTTTTCCTTTAACATATTGCATCAGAAAACGGTCTTTACTTATCTCCACCACTATTTTTCTTAGATCATTCTATGCGTGCTCGTGAATAGATTCAGGTACCGTAACTACCCCATCATTATTCTATTCCATAATTTTTTTCAAACGTCCATGAGACTACTCTGCAATACTTGCAACTCATTTTTGAAGTGCTTGTATCTATTGGTCCATGCATAAAAAAAACTTCTCCTTCCAAGGATTCAACCATGTATTTAGGTAATAGTACACCACCTTCTTATGATCCATGCTCCAATCATCAATAAACTTCTGCAAGTTTGCATAATACTTAACCTCGGTCTTCGAATGAGCAATATGGTCCCAATCCTTGCAAAAATCTTTCCATACATCCCCCTCTTCATCGTATTTTTCCTTTTCTCTTCCGCTCGCTCCTTTTTGAAAAGTTGACTTAGACGCTTCTCTTCCTCCTTCGAACGTTGATTACCCTCTTAGTATGGATTTTTTGGATTTGATTCTTGCAGTTGGGAAAAATATTGGTTTGGATATGTCACGTACAAAGAAAATGTTGAGCTAGTGGAAAAACTTGACAGACCGTACTCATAATTGCAAAATCTCTATCAGTAAACATAACATGCGGTGTCTCTTGGCCACGGTAAATCAACCTCACTTGTTCCAACGCCCAAACATAGTCCTATATTTCTTCTTTTTCCATAAATCACCATGCCACGGTGAATGATTGTTTATACGAAGTATGACTGACCACGTTCAACATGGGCATGTTATACCTGTTTGTCTTGTAGGTGGCATCTATGAATAGAACATGGTAAAAACACTGAGCCAAATCCACCATCCTTGGGTGCACAAGAAAAATATGAGTCACTTTGTCTCCCGGACCAACTTTTGTTTGCATGGCGTAGTTAAGTTTTTCTGCTAACCATTCGGATTGTTGCATGATTAATCTACCATCTCATTCGGTTTTATTGAGCGTTGCTTTGGCAGTGTAGATTGTAGACAAATTACCATTATATTCCTCCCTTATTGCATTTAGGATCTTAAGAGGCCTACATCCCTTCATCTGTCGAACCTTCTCCATTTGATGTGGCTTCAACCGGGCATATGCAGGGTTCCCATATAAACTTTTAAGTGGGGGATGGTTGTGACGACCGTCCGTAATAGTATCCAATCTCCATAGATCAGTTTCGTGATGCCTTTTGAAATAAATCCTGAACGAGCATCCACGCTTCTTCGATACAGTTTTGTAGACCCTAGTCGTCTTCTTCTCATATTTGTAATTCTTACCTTTGTGACTTTCTCCATTTTTCCCCGCTCTCTCACATACCATCTCCATCCTCTTAAAATCGACGTGTTTGCTTTGGACAACCACGCACATCTTCTCTTTTTCCTTGGAGATAAGCCATTCCTTGGCCTTATCCTTGTCTTTCCATGTAGACATTCACCAAATAAATTACACATCCATGAAATCACTAATTAAACAATTTAAAAAATTTACTATAACTAAACGGTTAAGGGAAACGTACCAAATCAGTAATATAGTGTTGGGAGGTATCCGGACCCATCGCAGAGACTGGTTTTGGTCGAGAGCTTGGTTGCACGACCAACTACAATAGTACACGAAACCTTAATTATAGAGTCTGTCAATTATCCTTGCCAACTCTAGAGTCGTCAACTAGGAAACTTGCAGATTTACGACTCAGTAGCCTTGAAATTCTGGTCACTCTAAATTTTCCTAGGGTCGTCACTTTAATTTTAAGCAGGTTGACGACCAAATCAGGTCTGTATACAAGGGATAGAGTCTTCATGGTTGTTATAGCAGGCGAACGACTCTTTTGGTAAAGTATGATGACCCTATGGTAATACTAACTACTCCTTAGTATAAACACATACCATTATGTTTAGTTTTCTTAAAGGGTCGTTAGGCTGTATATATCACCCATGACGACTCTACATGCAAATAATGCAGAATTTCAAAATCAAATATATGTTTGATTCCTAGGAGCAGTTATTGCTTTTTTGTGAAAAAAAAGTAACAGTTTTATTCAAAAAAAAACTAGTCGTTGGGTATATTTTTGCTATAAATAGAGACTTATATCTTCCAAACTTATTCACCCATCACTTTCAATCTTCCTAAATCAGTCACCCATCACTTTCAAACACTAAAAATGGCTTCAACTGAGTTCAATAATCAAGAAGATGTTGTTATTGTTAAAGCACACACCACTCTCACAATGCACGACTTTGAGGAAGCACAATGGGTGGCCGCTAACCAAGACCCAACCATAGTGCCGCACCTTAACATGGATCAAATATCCAATGCTTGGTGGAAACGTGCGTTTAAGGTTTTTAAAGCACTAAACGAAAATTGTTATAGGAGGACGCTCTTATTTATACAATGAGGTACAATGAATGTGTATTGCTGATAGACGAATGAATGTGTATTGCTGATAGACGAATTGAAAGCTCGGGCTGACGCTCTTCCCGACGAACCTCGAATGGATAGAGTAAGTTTGTGAATCAATAGGTCGTTCATAAAAAATTATTTATTTGGTTATGATTATTCAACAACGCTAACTTATTAAAAAAATTGTTTTTCCAGTATACTTTGGGCCGGAGCCAATACGAATTAAAGTACGGCCATGAGTTTTTGCACGAGGACTGCTACACTCTCTTGGAGAAAGTTGAATGGCAATTCTCCCAATATAATTAATCTCTTATAGGTTTTCAAGCGCAATGTATTAAACTATTTTATGTCTTTTCCTTATATTTTATTTCATAGTACATGTATGTTTTTTTTTCAATTCAATAAAACCAGTTAAAATAACTTTTCAGTAAATATTCCACACAAGGCTCGTCATGGGTTATACATAAACAAATGACGTCTGCAAAGTTATTTGAAATATTATGTATGAGTCGTCATTTTTGGACAAACTAAGAGTAACGACTCTAAATGTCACTAAACACAAATATTTCTTTATGCTAGAGTCGGCAGCCAATAATCATACAAAAAAACGACTCTTGTCACCTGCAAGAGTCGTCACACTGTTAATATATCCTGTAACGACCCAGGTAGAAGTTAATGTGAATTTTCAATTCACTCAATGTGGTTGAGTCGGGAAATGGTTAAAAATTCAAAAAATGACCGTTGGGCCATTGATCTCTATAAATAGAGACCCATATCAGACCCATATCTCACCCCTTCTTCACCAAAACCATAATCCCCAACCTTCACATTCATTCTCATTCATTTATCATCCAAGGGCACAAAACAAGAGGAAACACCATGACTACTCCCTACACTTCCGAAGAGAATGACGCCATTGTGAGTGCTTTGAAGACAGTCAAAAACCACTTTGAAGACCTAGGAAAATACATTGATCAAACATCGGATTCTTGGTGGAACCGTGTATTCATCGTTTTGTGGCGTTAGACGGAAATTGTAACTCAAGGTCTTTGAAACTCGTCAAGGACCAGTTCGAGGAGATATTCAACGAATGTGAAGATTTCAAAAGAGAAATGAAGGCCGTAAGGAAAGCTTTACCCAATATGTTGGGTGCTATAAGAGTAAGTATTTAAACAAGAGGTAAAACTTATCGAAAGCTTTCAATAATACTAACTAAGTCTTTGTTTTGCGTTTTCAGTTGGGGAAGGAATATGACCGATACGAGGTGCTTTGTGGAAAAAAGTTTGAGTTCGACGATTCCTACTTCATCTTGGAAGGCACTACTATAATTACATGCTCTATGATTAAGTGTATAAGTGCACCGTTATTATCTATTGTATTTTATTTCCTTCAATGTAACTCTATGCAAGGTGTATGCCTTTTACGATTCAATGAAATGATTCTATGAAATCAAAAATTATGATAATCCAGTGAAAGAGTCGTTACACATATTACTACGGCACTTAACGACCCTTCATAAAACTTGCCATGGCTAGCTAGTATCGTCATTTCATATGACTACAAATATGACAACCCTGAGTGTTACATTTTGCAAGGAGTTTTGGTTTTAGAATTTTAGTAGCAGGAAATCCCACACTACACCCCTCACAAGAATTTGCACAACCAATCTATGAACACTTAACCAAGAACGACGATTTTCATTAATTGACACTTAGAAAATTACCATGGAAAAAGAAAATTAAAATACAATCACTTTGTTTAGAATTTTCTCTCTCCTAAAAACTTTCTTAGCATTCCAAAAATTATCTCTCTTTCTCAAGTTTACTCATCCCCTATATATAGGGTATTACATAATGGATGACAGCTCATAGACAGCTAAGCTATCCCTTAATTTTGGATTTAACTTGCGATATCTTCGCGAGTGCAATAATGTTAATCTCGCAAACACTCTAATCTTCGCAGGATATTTAAGTTTTCTTCATGTTTCTACCATCGTTACTTATTGTGTCATTCTTTTAATCTTTTCTGCGACGCTCGTCAGTGTCTTTAGTGAAAACTTCGCAAGAATGTTCTTGCTGCGATATTCTGATCCTATATCTTGCCTCTTTTTCCTTGAATATTTCTTGAAAAGCGATTTTAAGGAAAAATATTCCTTGTTGTAGCTGTTGAATGACCGAGTGAAAGAATATTTGGACTTGAAAAGTACGTACTTGCTTTTATTCTTTTGCGAAGTTCTAGAATATTGCTTCTACTCTTTCGAAATTATCACTTTAACTTGTCCATTTTGGAAATGATTCTTGCCGAGAAGATAAAGAATATATGACGTTTTCTTAATAATCCATACTAGCCTCTATTATTTATCTTATGAGAGTAGAATCTTTGAGAAAGTGAGTTAGTGATTTCTTCACCCTTATCTTGCCTCTGCCTCAGGATAATATAATCCTTTAAGGATGTCTTTAACTTTGCAAAATAACCATACCCTACGAATCTCTTACATATTTTGCGATGTTGTAGCTATTTCTGCGAAATAATGTTTCTCAAAAAACTTTAATAATATTCCTACGAAATTTTGACATATTTGCGAGACTACGAATAATACTTTTATAATTTTCGCATAATATATCACACGTATCTTTTCTTCCATCCAATTCTTGACACGTCTTTTTCAACCGCAATTTTTCAACCATTCACGTGTCTCCTCGCATTAATTATGTTTACCTTTTCGAGAACTTTCCCTCTCTATAAATATCCATTTCATTCTCCATTTTCCTCTTTTTATCTTCTTCCCAATCTCTCTGCAATTTTACTATTCCTCCGTAATTTGCGCTTCTGCTACTGTAATTCTTCATTCTTTTCTTTCTTCCAAACTTTATCCTCATTCTTTAAATATGGCTCCCGTTGGTCGCAGAAACGAAATTGCTTTTGAAAAGTTCAGAAGAAACTTCAAAGTAAGGGTTTTACTTTATCCACTATCCCGGGTCAAGGCCCTAAATCAGAACTCACTATAAAGTTATTTTCTGATCATCAATCCCATCAGATTAAGATCATAATATCGCTGGGTCAACTTCTCGCTGGCCTTCCCATTCCTCTATACGATCCTGAACTTCCCTTGTTTTACGAGATACTTTCTCATGAGAAATTCTCGCGAGCTGTATATCAACCAAGTGGTGATTGCATTCGTCTAATGCATGAGTTTGCTACTCGAGGTGCAGGTAAAAAATCTCTCTACTCTGATAACGCCAAAAATCCTAAGTTCAAAGACATTGTGATTGTTCCTGCGAAGTATACCGTGGAAAACTTTTTTGCGAATTATGAGATAATTTTCATGAAGAGAGATAGCACTTGCTTGGGAGTTCGTTTAAACAAGAAAAGTAATGTTGATGCTGACAAGATCTTGATGCAAGACATTGACTGGCATCCTGGTAATAATTCATGCCCACGTCACTCTAATGATGATAGATGGCATATTTTCCCCTTAATCCTAGAAGGTACATATATTTCTGGCACTCTTGCTTTACCTGCGAACCTCGTAGAGTATAATCCTTGGGAATTCTATTATCCCGATAGAGATTTGGAGGTATATTTATGAACTCCTCTTGAATTATTATCTTCTATACTCTTTATCTCTTTTTGCTGATTACTTTTATATCTTCATATGTTTACAAAATTGTCAGATTGAGAGACTAAAGAAGAATTATAGCAATACTGGGAAACCCAGCATTTTATCTTCTCTTCGTTCTATCACAGATGAGGTAAGAAATACTCTTTTAGAATTTTTAATAATATATTGTTGCCTCCATTCTCTATGTTAATTATCTTTATTTTTGGTATAGGTTATCACTGAGATAGAACCTATTGAAATTGCGAAGACCACTAATAAACGTAAAGGCAAAAGTTCTCCTCACAAGGATAAATCCAGTAAAGAGGTTACTCGCAAGTAGAAATCTGTTGCTCCTCCTTCAAAGAAGAGAAAAACTTGTTCTCCCTCCCCTTCAAATTCTCAATCTGGCGAAAGTTCTACTAAGGATAATGCTGATGATAGTGATGATGATGACATTTCTTATGCGAATGAAACTTCTAAACCTGAGTCTTCTATGGCTCTGCTATCCAACATATTCTCAGATTCATTGCATGGCATTGGAGATGATAGTGAGGCTCTTACTAATCCTTTCCAAGCTCTCATAAATATCTGCGATGCTCCCCTGCTGACCAACAATGATTCACTTCGCGGAGTTTCTAAATCAGTATCTCCCAGCCTTTTAAACTCCCTTGGTGCTCTGGTATGTTCTTATTTCTTTGATTCTTCTTGATTTTAAAAATTTCAACTATATATATATCCTTGTAATTCCTCTTTTTTTTTCTTTTTTTTTTTAGGTTGGTAGAGCTGCTTTCACAGTTTCTTCAGATTTGGATAAGAGACGATCAACTCTCTTAAAGAAAAATGATGATCTTCGCAAGGAGAGCGAAAAGCTAAATCTGAATCTGCCAACCTTCGCGAGCAGTTAAAATCTGAATCTGCCAACCTTCGCGAGGAAAACAAGCGATTGAGAATTGAACTCTCCTCTTCGCAAGATAATATTGCTAACCTTCAAGCTGCGAACGATCAACTTTATGGTATGAAATTTTTCCCTCTTTCTTTTGTCCTCTTATCCTTTTATGTCATCTTATTTGATCAACCACTCTTGCAGACATTTATGGTTTATCTGATGAAGCTGCGACCCTTCGTTCTTTTCCCAATTCTATAGATGATGATACCCTTCTTGAACGTCTGAATAAATCTTTGAATAGTTTTTCTAATGACCGAATTACTTCCCTCTCCATAGATGAACTTATATCAAAATTTCGCCTTTTAGAGATTAAACACAGATCTAGTTTAGGGCTAGCCAATAAGTATAAGCGTTTTTATGTTGATTCCAAAGAGTAGATTGGTAAATCTAGATCCAAATACAGTAAGCTTATTGATGAAAAGGATCGTATTACTAAACAAGGTGTTCAATCTTTAGCGGAATTCCACAAGACTCTTCTCGAAACTCAAATTGAGAGAGATCGGCTTATCTGCGAGAATTCAACTCTTGTTGAGAGGGAAATCCAAGTTCGCTCCCGTCTTATTATAGATAATGACGATGAATTCGCTTGGGATGCGAAAGTATTAGACGATGCTAGAAGTAATCTAGGTGTAAATGTTAGTCTTCACGCTGACCAAACATCCTTGATTAAAGATTTGCTTTCTGATAGAGAAGGTTGTCAACTATTCTTTCCTACTAACTCTTTGTTTTTCATAAATTGTCATAAAGTTACTAATTCATTATTATACGTTCGTAGATTCTGAAAAGAGACTCCGTCATAGAATTGAAGAATTAGAAAATGAAAAAGGAATTCTCGCGAACTCCCTTTCTTCTCGCAATGATAAGTGCTTAAGATTGAAGAATCAACTGAAGATAACTATTACCAACTTTAAGAATGATGCTCTTACTTATCGTAATAATACTATCAGGTGAATCTGCAATAATCACGACATTCCTCTCTCTAATTACCCTTGTATTGAAGAAAAAGTTCCGGAGAATGTTCCTTCTTTAGTGATTTCTGATAGTGAAGCTGATGAAGATGAAGAAGAATCTGGAGATGAAGGATCTGATAATACAGAAAAATCTGATGAAGAGGAAAATGAATCAACCAAGAAGTAATTCTTCTTTGCTAAATATAAAACTTGTAAAACTTGTATATTCGTTCTTTAATCTTCCTATCTTTTTACTGCGAATTTCTCTTCCTTCCTGCATGTGTTAGTAAAACAACTCTTTCTTGCGATATAATCAATCAATATATAATTAAGTTTTTCAATATATGTATAAATCTGCGTAAATCTATCATGCGGAGTCAAAAAATATTTTCTCATGATAAAAATTAATCATATATTCCCATATTTGCCTCTGTTTTTTGTATCCAAATGAGAGATTAAGCAATTTGTAAAGTGAATATTGCATAATCTCACAATTCTTTACTTATATTCTTATGTGGTCTTATTTTTCCTTCCTAAGTAAAGGTCTTATTTAGCCACTCTTTCTTTTGCGACAAAATCGCAGGACGTTTTTGCATTTTCATGCAAAAACCCATTGATCTTGCCTTATCTTTTTGTATTCTTTTGCTGCGACAATATGATAGGCCTAAATTTTCTTGCGAAAATAAAGTCCCATGACATTGTCGTCTTGCGATGAAATCGAAGGACGTCTTTACATTTTCATGCAATGACCCATTGATCTCATCTTATCTTTTTCTCTTGGATTTTTGCCTATTTTGATATTTGTTGCACAAATACAACAAGCCTAAATTTTCTTGCGAAAATAAAGCCTCATGATATTTGCATCTTAAGACACTTATCAGCTCCCTAATGGAGGGTGCCGCCCTTATCTTCCCCCTGGTTGCCCCTTCAAGGAGGCGTACATTGGCCATACAAGACTAGATCCTCCCATTCGGATTTACCAACAACCAGTTGTTTTTCGCAGCCTCTTATCCTTTTTACCTATATGGCTTATAGTTACGAGAATGCACCCTAAGTGGGGTTTTCTTCAGGCCGAGTGCATCATAGTCAAGACTTGCCAAGAATGGCCAGGGTAGGTTCATCCGCCCAAGGAACTCTTGGCTCAACCGTGTACCGTGGCGCCTTGATCATATTCTACACTCCTTAGAAGAGACCCTCGGTCGTCCAACCAGGGTATAACCTTATATATAGTTGGAAATCCAAGGTATCTCTCCAGGATAGGCTTTCTTGAGCCCCACATCTCCATGACTCAAGTTCCAGTAGTGGTATAACCTTATCTTTGAGTCATGCAATCAGATACCCCCTTAAATGACGTACTTTAGGTCTTACATTTTCCTCTTGCGAAATTTTATTCGCGAACTAGGGTGTACGCCATAAAGGTTCGTCCCATTCTGCGAATTTATCTTCGTGTTTCTTGCGATATTTTCACATATTCTTGCTTCAATGTTGGTGTAATTTCACAATCTCATATTTTTCATTAAGCAACAATCTGTGAATCACCTCGTTCATACATATCTTTCAATATCATTTCAGTATCATAATTTGAAATCTTTTACCTTTACTTTATTCTGCCCTTGGGATTTTGTTGCTCTTTGTTATGTTTCCCTTGCGAGTCATTCACTAGATATTTTGTTCATTCTTTCTCAGATTTTCTTCTTCTCGCAGTTCTATGGCATCCACCATTAATCTGTCACATCTTTGTCTTTGCTTGATGTTATGCTTCCAATTGTTATTATTCGCAGCTTTCTCTTCGCAAGATTTTATATCAATCTCATAACACTTTCTTCTTTCACTCCAATCTCCTTTTAGGACTCCAACACAATTTGGATGTGGAAACTTAATGCATTGATGGTAAGTTGATGCCATACCTAGAATCCCATGCAACCAAGGTCTGCCAATTAAGGCGTTGTAGGGTGACTCCACATTCACTACACAGAATAAGACTTTAGATGTTATTCCCTTTAATGGGATTCTCATTGTGATCTCTCCCTTTGGTTTATTGGCGTACCATTGAAACCATACATCTTGTACGTTGAGGGTATTAGATCCTCGTCTCTCCCTCCCATGGTCTTATAGGTGTGATAAAATAAAATATCCACAGAACTACCTATATCAATCAATACTCTATTAATTGCACATGAATCTTCATTTTCATCATCTTCAGTTTTATCTTCATCTTCATCTTCATTTTTATCTTATTTTTGTTTTGGATTTATCTCTAGTCTCACAACCAATGGTTTATCATGCATTTCTCCAGGCTCAGGTACTTCTTGTGCGGTGAAAGAAATAATCTGTTTTTGCCACTCTTTAAGCGGAGAGGCTTTCGCAATGTTCATGATTTCTTTCCCATCAGCATATCTCGCAAACACTCGGCTTAAAAAATTATCGTGGAAGTCTTCGATAGTCTTGAATGAATGTATAATGGAGTTACAGAACAAATTTTTTGCCTTTGCTCCAACTTATATCACAAATGTTTCTCCTCCTTTTGTTGTATTTACTCTGCGAATTTCTGGTGGAGGTGGTAATGGCTGAGATTGCGGGTGCCCTATTAGAAAATGGTTTAATCTTCCCTGATTTATCATCCTTAAAATGATCTTTTTTATATTCATGCATTCATTTGTTGAGTGACCATGAAAGACTTCGGTTATTTGGGTGTGGTTTTATTCCCATGTTCTAGGG
The DNA here is from genome assembly GCA_023529315.1 of Papaver bracteatum. NCBI lineage: Eukaryota > Viridiplantae > Streptophyta > Magnoliopsida > Ranunculales > Papaveraceae > Papaver > Papaver bracteatum. The sequence continues at coordinate 329,512 of JAJJWX010000768.1, read as the reverse complement.
TGCTTGTATATTTTCCATTAAGATTATGGCTTCCCAAATTTTTTTCTACACTTGCATTCAAAGGTGGCATTTTGATTTCTTCCCATACCATCTTCTGATTTCCCTACCCTCTTTGATAACTTTGTCTCTGTCCACCATAAGTCTCTTGTGGTTGATCAAGTCTCTGAATTTTATTATTTCCCACGCGATAAAAGTTTCTCTTTCTTTCAAACTTTTCTTGATCTCGACTTCCCATAGCTACTAATTTTTGTTGACCATCATCCACATTCTTTTCTTGTTTTACCTGCGAGGTGCTCGCTACAATATTTATCATCTTGGGAAGTAAACTTGCACTCGCTGCAATTGAACTAGTGTTCGCAATAGGATACGACTCCATATCATTTTGTTTTTCCTCCAATGCAATATATTCTTCCTGCAATTCTCGTAGCTCTGTCATAGTGATCGTATTTTTGATTCTAAAAATTTGTATATATAACAGGTTGGTTGCGAACATAGCATTAATGAAGGACAAAATGAGGTATCTCTCATCTACTCTTCCATCCATCTCACTTCACATTGTCTTCCATCTTATGGTTAGGTGTTTCAAACTTTCTCCAATCCTTTATTTTAACCCAAATACATCTTCAATACCGGGTCGCGAAGAATTGTTACTTATGTATGCTCCCAAAAATGTAGCATGTAAATGGTCGAAAGAAGTTATAGTGTTTTTGGATAAACCTTCGAACCATTTTAGTGCCTCGCCAGTTAAACTGGATGCAAAATATTTGCATAATACAATATCATGATTTTCCCATTGTAGCATACACCTAACATAAGCCTTGACATGCTGAACAGCACAAGTGGTCCCATCAAAGATATTGGTTAACGTTGGTAAATTGTATTTTGGGGGTATTCCTCCTAATTGTACTTCTTGAGTAAATGGAGTTCTTGTAGCTTCTTCAATGGCTTCATCAAGTTTCCTTCTACCCCCTTCTCTTCTGTTATTTAACATTCCCCTTATTTCTGCTAATTCTCTTAAGATTTGTCCATTCCCAGCTGAACTTTGTTCCATTGGTCTTTTCAATGAAGCTTCTCTTCTTCTGCGTTCATGTCTTTCTTGTCCTGCGAGATTTTGTGCTTCTTATTCATCATTTTCATTGTGCCCTCTCCTGCGATTTTATTCTTCGCCTCCTTCATGAATTCGCAAATGATTATGCCTTCGATTTTCTTCTCTGCGATTTTCTTCATTTCTAATCATTTCTCTTCGTTGTCTTTCTATTCTCCTTTGTATTCTATCATATTCCTCATTGATATTACCATGGTGGCGATTTTGTGCGCGTCTTTTCTCGATTGTCATGATTATTCTTCCGTATTGCCTCTTGAAACTATTGTTCTTCCACTTCTGCTCTTAATCTTTCTCTTTCACAGGCTAGACGTGCTTGTTCAGCATAATGTCTCTCAATTTCATCCTCAATTATTCTTCGGTTTCTTTGAATTTCCCGCTCGTGTAATATTCTTCTACCTTATTCTCGATTTCCTTCACCCTCTTGGTTATTCCCACCTTCTTGATTTCTATGATTACGTCTTCCATCCAAATTTCACCGCAAGGAATGTAGCGATCATTAATCATCTCCCCTCCTCCATGATGATGCTCTTCATTTGGATTCTGCATTTCCTCTCGGATATTTTCTCTAGCATTTCTCACAAGGGAATTTCTCCTTGATTCTTCTCTAGAGGATCTCAAACTTGATCTTGCAGTACTTCTTGATCTCCTATTTTGTAATCTCAAATTCTCCATTCTTAACTCATGATTTTGTCTTGTTGAATTCGCATGGCTTCTACTCTTCTTTCTTCTTGTATTCTTTGTCTTAAATCTTCACTGCTTCGTTTTCGCCATCTCCAGGAATTAATCCTTCAACCACTTATTGATCTCTTTCTTCTCGTCTTTCATTTCTTAATTGTCGATCTTCTACTTCTTCCATTGAACCTGATCGCCAAGTATGTATGCTCACTCTGTCATAATCCTCGGTTTTATCTTGTAGCGGTGTTTGCTGATTTGGTTGTTGAATTTGACTTTCTCCATTATTCCTTATTTTGTTGCTCCTTTTTCTTAATCTTGAAGATTCTCTTACTTTATTTATCTCTTCTCCAGCAATTCTCCTGCTTCTCTTAATAGTTGTTGGTTGCTCTGATTCATTTCTTCAACCCTAACAATTTCTTCAAATTTTTCCAAATTACAACTATAGATATCTTAATTTGATTCTCCCTGTTTCGGGCGCCAAAATTTAGTAGCAGGAAATCCCACACTACACCCCTCACAAGAATTTGCACAACCAATCTATGAACACTTAACCAAGAACGATGATTTTCATTAATTGACACTTAGAAAATTACCTAGGAAAAAGGAAATTAAAATACAATCACTTTGTTTATAATTTTCTCTCTCCTAAAAACTTTCTTAGCATTCCAAAAATTATCTCTCTTTATCAAGTTTACTCATCCCCTATATATAGGGTATTACATAATGGATGACGGCTCATAGACAGCTAAGCTATCCCTTAATTTCGGATTTAACTTGCGATATCTTCGCGAGTGCAATAATGTTAATCTCGCAAACACTCTAATCTTCGCAGGATCTTTAAGTTTTCTTCATGTTTCTACCATCGTTATTTGTTGCGTCGTTCTTTTAATCTTTTCTGCGATGCTCGCCAGTGTCTTTAGTGAAAACTTCGCAAGAATGTTCTTGTTGCAATATTATGATCCTACAAGAGTCATTCCTGTGTTAACAAAAAAAACATAACGACTCTGGATGACTTAGCTAAGAAGGGTTGTTAATCTTTATCACACTCCTAATGATTTTTCATAACCTGGAAAAGTTGCAGGTTTGAGTCGTTAATGGTAGTGCCAATATATTAACGACCTAACAGAGTTGTTTGGGTATACATTCCCCGACTATGACGACCCTTACACTGAGTTGTTCCATAGTGGGGATGATTCGTATGCTTGGAGCAACAAACACACAAATCGAAGGGTATAAGATGTTTACTTGATTATTTTGAGCTTGGGGTTCCTCATTTTGAGGGTTGGTTCCTTCATTTTGAGCAATGGGATCTTCATTTGCACCAATATTCATAGCTTCCTCTATCAACATCTCTTCATCAAACATCCAATCCATAGGAGTAGTTGAGACAATCTCACCTTCAACACAATCATGTTTGTTATTTGAAGCTTCACCAACATCATTTCCTCCACTACAATCACTCATTTCTAAAACCCCAAACTTTTCCCACAAAAACTCCTCTTCTTCTTCTCAACACACAAGCACACTACTTTTCCCCCCAAATTTTAACTCTTAAATCTGATTTTATATTAAACAAACTAATTAGCTTAACTTAAGTACTCATTAACACTAATTATTTAGGGGTAGTTTAGCCATTTAAAAAAATGGGATAAGGGATAACCCATATTTGCTATTTCATGACCATTTTTGTCTTGTAATGCAGGGCCCCTAATTGTTTTCAGGGGCCCCCAATTAAACGACTAAATATAGGCCTATTCGAAACCCAATTTACAAATATATGCCTATTTGTTTCAACTTTTCAAATATATGTATCTCTCCACTTTCCCATCCATCTTGCTTAAGTCCCATCGTATTTTTACTTATTTACCCTTTACTCATTGCCACATTGACCTTATTCATCATTTTTAAGGTTCGTTGATCTAGGTTCAAAATAGTTTCACCATTTACAGGTTTGTTACATCATTCCCCAAAGGGTTCATCATTCACAAGTTAAGGGTCTAGGGTTCATGATTCAGGTTTTTTCATTCAGGGTTCATCATTCTCAATTTCAGGGTTCAGGGTTTCCAAGTTCAGGGTTCCCAAGTTGTAGGATTTATGGTTTTTAGTTGGCGGGAAATCAACCTTGCACACACGAGATGTGGTTCAGGGGTAAATAAGATAACTGCCACCTTGCACTTAACTGGATGGAATCCGCTTTTCCAAAAAAAAAAAAAAAACAATGGGACCAAGTCAAAACAGTCCTATATTCGAAAAGTTCAAAAAAAAAATAGGCATATATTCGAAAACCCAAAAAAAAAAAAAACATATATTTCCAAATTGCCCTTACTTTAGGAACCTTAATAGTTAGTGGGAGGTAAACACGTCGTTATCTTATAACTTCCAACTGGTTGTATTTTTGGCACGCTAAATCTAAGGTTCTCTTTTGCCAGCAACAAATCAAACCGGTTTCAAATATATCGTGTAACATGTTCACCAAGCAAGGAATTACTAATCTCTTGTACTTCGCTTAATTAATATGATTAACCTTTCCATCAACAACAACAACACCAAAAAAAAAAAAAAAATCCATCAGAAAAATAAATAAAACCCAAGGTGCTTGGTTACTTCAGATTTTCTTTCGCAAGTAGTTCCAAAGATGACTTTTTTTCTCCTGCTTCTAAACCAATTCTAGTCATTGATTACCAGTTTTCTTGTTTAGGTGGGAACAAACAATTGGATTGCAAACCCTAAATTGATTATTTTTATTTATTTTTAAGCTGAATGGATAAATTTTAATATGATTCAGAGATTACAAAGTTTGCCTCTTCCTGCACTTTGTCAGATATGTCATTAGGAGTTTCTAACAGCCATACACTACTCAATCGATCAATTATAACGAGTTTGGATAAAATTTCTGCTACTTTGTTCTTCTCTTTAGGCACATAGTTACAATGCTAAGAGCTAATCATTCTAAAAAGGTGATTTTATTTCTAAAATAGAATTGCAAAGTCTCAAATCAATATTGAAGTTGTCATTATTCACTGCATCCACCACAATATTTGAGTCCATCTCAAACTCTACTTTCTACATATTCCTATCTTTTGCTCATTTTGTTGCTTCCTATAATGCTATGCATTCAGTCTGCTTCGTATTTGACAGCCGCGTTAGATAGATGCGTTTTGAGCCCCGGTATGCACCTGCAAAATCACGAATGATTAGACCAATTCCACCTTGACTTATTAGAATTAATATAAGAACCATCAACATTAAATTGAATTTGTTTGGTTTTTCCCAAAATGGACTCTTGGCGTTGAATGAAGTTTATGTCGATGATGATGATTATTTTATTTTACCAATTTAGATATTTTATGTTGTCATACTTTTGACTGCTTAAATTTCAGTAACTGCTATGTCGAAAAATGGTTGGTATGAGATTACAAGTTTAAAATTTCTAGCTACTTTGAGGCCCACCTTATTTATTTGGGGCTTACCACCGGAAGATAAAAAGTGTCATATAGAAGTAAATTCAAAAACTCCTTAGCCGACTAAATTCGCTAATGGCTAATTTAATCCTATTAATGTTAATTCAGATGATTAATAAACGTTTAATTTTGTTAACCTTGAAATCTATTAATATTAATCTAGGTTGGTGTTCCTCGTTCACTAAAACACTAAGAATTGGTAGACATTTATTCATACACATGCCGATTGCAACAATTGGCGGATGTGGACATTTTTATAAACCGATTGTTACATTTATTTATACTAGTCAAGACTCACGCGCGATGCGCCTTCCATTTTGTTCCCAATAAAAGCAAACTTTTTAACACTTTCGAGTTTTTCTGGCACCATGGGTAAGCCTAGATCTTTTTTTTTTGCTAGGAAATAAATTTTATTGAGAAAGGAACTGATTACATAATAGAGTTGAGAAATTCAGGGAGATTACACCCATCCATTCTCCTGAGATCCTAAATCTTCTATTAAACTTTGCTACTTGATCAACCAGAGCAGTATGGTTCCCACGTAAGAATTCAAACTTGAATAAATGAAAGCTAGAAATAATTGTTTTGCAGTCATTTATGGCTGAACTATTATACCAAAATAATTGGTTGTTATTGGAATTAAAACAGTCGATGACTGTTTTAGCATCACTGACAAAGCACACTTTCTTCAGTCTTTTTTCCTTAGCCCACATTACTGCTTCCAGTAAGGCGAGACTTTCATCTTCCTCTGCGCTCCTCACAGTCCCTGCTTTGAGTTTGCATCTAAGGAAAGAACCTGTAGTATCATTCATACCCAATCCAATACCCAATAAATTAGAATTTTTATCAAAAGCAGCATCACTAAAAATAATATAACAGTCATTTGGTAGTGAGATAATGACTGTTGAGAGATTCTTCTACGGGAACTGGAGTAGTATTTTCCTAAGAGTCTGTGTTACTCAAGTACAAATTTGTATCATTGACTAGCTTAAGAGCATGTCTAGTTGTGGCATGATGATTTAACGTTTTTCCTTGGAAGATGCAAGAGCATATATCTTTCCATATGCTCTAGGAAATTGATAAAACATCACATGCCTTCTCTTTCAAATTTTCATCTGAAATCCACTTATTGGCCCTGAAAAAGCGGGGGTCTAACAACCACACCCAAAATTTTGATTAGCAATTTGTATGGACTAACTTCAATATACTTTCAAGAGAATCAACTAGACTCAATCTTAATAAAGTATATCAAAGAATTATATCTTTCTTTCTTGATTCAATCCTTACTCAAGCAAATAGAAATTTGCGAGTCTAATTGAATATAAGAGAAAACACTTGAACGGTACCAAAAACCAATGTTCAAGGATCAATCAATTTCAATCAACAACCAGAGGTCATATTTCCAATTGATTGATTCAAACGCACAAACTGTGATATTTCAATTATATAACAAAATATAATGCGGAATAGAAATAACACAGACACCAGAATTTTGTTAACGAGGAAACCGCAAATGCAGAAAAACCCCGGCACCTAGTCCAGATTGAACACACATTTTATTAAGCCGCTATAGACACTAGCCTTCTACAAACTAACTTCGGTATGGACTGTAGTTGAACCCCAATCAATCTCACACTAATCCAAGGTGCAATTGTGCTCTTTACGTATCTGATACCAGTAGGATACTACGCACTTGATTCCCTTAACTGATCTCACCCACAACTATGGGTTGCTACGACCCAAAGTCGAAGACTTTAATAATCAAATATGTATCACACATAAAAGTATATGATAATAAATAAATCTGTCTCCCACAGAAATACCTACAAGTTTTGATCCGTCTGTTGATAAATCAAGGTAAACATGAATCACTTGATAAACCAGACTTATATTCCCGAAGAACAGCTCAATATTATCAATCACCTCATAATAATCTTAATCGACACGGCGAAAGAAGATATCGTGTAATCACAAACGATGAGACGAAGATGTTTGTGATTACTTTTATATCTTTCCTATCGGATATATTAATCTCAAGCCAATCATTACGATTATACTCAACATGATAGAATTAGCAAGATTAGATCACACAACTACGAGAAAATAGTATCGGTCTGGCTTCACAATCCTAATGAAGTCTTTAAGTCGTTAATCTACAGGGTCTCGAGAAGAAACCTAAGGTTAAAGGAGAATTGACTCTATCTAATACAACCAATATCACACAGGAGGTGTGGGGATTAGGTTTCCCAGTTTCTAGAGTTCTCCCTTATATAGTCTTACAAATCTGGGTTTGTAATCAATGTTAGCTTAGTAATAAAGCATTCAATACTCACCGTTAGATGAAAACCTGATTAGATTCAAGAAAATATCTTTCAACCATTAGATCGAAAACTTAGCTTGTTACACACAAATGAGATGCACGATTTCAAGTTTGTGTAACCGTACCCAAAGATGTACATTTGTTGGTTCAACAGTAGTTAACCAAATGGTTAGCCATATGAGCATTTCCATATCAACCATGTTCTTCTTCACCATAACTAGTTCAAATGACTCAAATGAACTAGTTAAAGAGTTGTTCAATTGCTTAGATCTTATAGAAGTATACAAGAAACAATCGAAGAAAAAACGATTTGATTCACTCGAATCGATTCATGAACTTTATAGCCACGGTATGCAAACTTGCATTCCTTAGAAAACATAAGTATAAGTTCACGAATAATCATTTTTAGATATAACCAACCTAGGTACGTGGACTTAAGTTCCCGGAAGGAGTTCACAAACTCCATCAGATATTCTCGGAAAGAGAACTTCCGCCGGTTCGTGGACTGAGTTCGTGGACTGAGCTCACAGCTCTTGTTCCGGTTTTCCTGGTCAACAAAGTACGCGTACTTTGGTTAAGGGAACACGGAATTATACATATATGTGTTACCACACAATGTTTATATCCAACAATGGTTATATTATCTAAACTCTCATTTCAATCATTGAAACATTCTTAGAGGACGTTATATAATTGTTATTCACAAACCATTTTTCGTCAAAGCCATTTTCAAAGTGATTGGAACATATCATGACTTTCATCACTAGGTAAAGATGAACTTGGACAAAGCGAAAGCTTACCAACATATATTTCGAGAAATAGATAGGCGAGATAAATTCAGCTCGAAATAGAAAATGTGTATAATCAAAGTCTATATAGTAAAACGACTTTTGTCTCAAGATGGAGATAGAGTAGATAGACTTTTGAGTAATATATAAGTTCAAGTCTCCACATACCTTTTAGTCGATGAAGATCCACCAGTTCATAGAGTAGTCCTTCGTCTTGTATGTTGATCGCCATGGATTTCTTGAGCTCAACTACACTTTCTATCCTAGTCCGAGACATTAGCTATAGTAGACTAGAAATCAAGACTTATAGTTTTGATCACCAACATTGACAAACATGCTTGAGATAGCAACGCATGCGATTTTGACAGAGCAATGCTCTAACAATCTCCCCCTTTGTAAATTTTAGTGACAAAACTATTAATACATATAGAATACAAAAATAAGTAGACAAACTTTTGTAGCTCCTATTCCACATGCGTAATCTTCAACATTACTCGAAATCTTCGTCACTTCCAAGTACTCCAATGATCCCAAAGGTTGTAAGTTTAGCATCATCATTGTTGAAAATTCGTAGCTATAACAATGGGAAAACAAGTATTCTCAATCATTGTTACAGTGTCATAGTATTATTATGTAGCATCAAATTTTAATTGTATCACAACTTCGACAATAATACTATGGTGATAAGTATTACTCCCCCTTAGTCAATACTCCATCTCACATGGAAACCACTCCCCCTTACATAATGATCCGAAAACCATATGTATTTTTAGTGTGAACTACATATTAATTCTCCCTCTTTTTGTCAATAAAATTGGCAAAGGTACAAAATTGAGATCCTAATGAAATTTCCAAAAGAGACATTTCATGACTAAAAGAAAGCACATATCAACTTGTTTAGATAAAATTATATAGCCGAAGCTAAATGCATTCATCAAGGAGTTTATAAAGATACAAGATAACCCCTATAATATTCCATAGCCGCACTCCCCACAAAGATTTGGCAATTAAGCACAAGTTCAATTAAGAACTCTCCCCCATAATATGTCATTCCCGAAAGAACAACAAGAGCGACCTTAATTTCAAAAGAAAAGAAGGATTTCTTTGGACATATCAAATTACATACGAATATGAATTTGAATCCAAAATACTCAATTAAATTAACCACAGGAAAACCCATGATCAACTTAATTAGAAATCTTCAAACAAATTGACCACAAAAAGTGATAAATTTAATTGGTAATGCTCGACATAAGAGAACTTATAGAGCAATAACGAAATTGACCACACGAGTATGGTCAATTCAATTAGTCATGCTCAATCATAAGAATCCTCACGGAGCAACAACTAAGTTAATCATAAAATAATAATCAACTCAATTGTTTTATGCTCAAACACAATAAACCTTACGGAGCAACACAATATATAAACATAAAAAAAATATGGATCAGGGAAGATCAATACTGCGGAATATACAATGATTCATTTTATTTTCCATCACTATTCGCACAATGACATACAATATACATAATCCTTGCAAACAAAAGATTTTAACCTATCTTACATCAATAATTGACATAATAGGCTTAACTTTTGTATTATCAAAAGCTCATTCATTCTTTTATTAATACATGCATATCAACATATGAAAGACTTAACATTTGACAAGGTATGGGACAATCATAGTTCACGGACACAAACACACATATCCCATAACACATTGCAATATATAAAACCATAAAGATTAATACTGCAAAAATCACCTTCCAAACAGTTTTAGAATTTACACAAATAAACCTAAAAACATGAAGATGAAAACGTTGGACATAGCTATGTGTAATCACAATAATGGCTATTCCAAACACTAGTTATTCTTCTAAACAAAACACGAAAATATAAGATTCACTAGACAAAATAAAATTAATAAGCTCTTTAAATAACATGATACAAGAAAAACACTAAACCCGGTCAGCAACTAAAGATTGAACATGGACGAGCTCATCGGTTTCTTTCTTCAGTTTATTTTTCAGAAAATCAAGATTCCTTATTGCAATTCCGAGTTGTTCATGTACGACCTCAAAATCTCGAAGAAGATTTCTTACAAGTTGTGAAGACATCTGAACTGGTAGTTTGTTTTCATGATCAATGGCATGATAGCATGTTATGAAAACAAAATTCTCGGGAAACTCGATAGTCTTGCCCTTCTTGACTTCATCATATTTTTTACTTTCATTCATTGTGCACACCAATTCAGTAGAACCTTTTGACCTTACGGAACAATGTATCAAGAGATGACACATATGTGTATATAAAGGATTTCCATGGGAACCCTAGGAAGACTTGTATACCTCCGTGTAGGTCAGGTGTTCGTGCACTTGTCATTAGTCACAACCTTGATATGTGACCAAGTGAATAGAGGAGCAAAATTTAGATTGCTTCTTGAGAACTCAAGAGACATTCTAAACAAAACATGAAATAGTTGAGAAGTAACTATTTGGAAGAAGGACAAATAAACATGGAATTTTTCTCAAAACAGGATGATTAGAATTATCTTCAAGAGAAGAACTGGAGCGAGGCTCAATAGATTTTAATATCATCAAATATAACAAAAGAAAAACATAACATACAACCTTGACACGATTCTTAAGACACACTTCTTGAGAACTATGAGCATCCTTCTTAGACTACAAGATGGATGCTATATTGAGTCATGTTGTATTTAGATGAGCATTTTTCTCATCAGTAATGACTTCTTTTTTATTTCCTTCAAGAGGATTTACAGAGAAATCACTCGACTTAATTGAAGAAGTTTTATCAAGAGAGGAACAAGGTGTACCTGAGTCCACTGCTTTCCTTGCCTTTTTGATGCTCTGTTTAAGTCTGTTTATGCTAATCTTAAGTTCTTAGACTCGATTATTTATATAGATAAAATCTGGAGCAGAAGTCTCGGATCCACATCCTTGTTCAGAGATAGGAAAGGAACTTAACTTTTCTTTCTTTCTTCTATGTGTTTTTCTCTTTTCAGAATTTTTTAATAAGTCAGTTGCCATTCCGTCATTCTTCCTTATACTATTGTCAAACGCATAATTAAGAAAAGGCTTATCGCAGTATTTTTCTTGATTATTGACAATACCTTTTACTCCAATAACATGAGGAACTGGTTTAATAACTTCTTTAGACATCCATTCAAGAATGTTGTGAAGTTTTTCTTTCCTCAAACGAAAACGACATTTACGATCAGGATATCCTTTGTTTCCGCAATAATAGCAGTTAAGATGAATGTTCTTACCAGTTCTCATGTGAGTAGATTTAGAAGGAGCAATATTCTTGCATCTAGAATAGTTGCCAGCTGCAAAAGGTTTCTCACATGAAGAGTTATCATATCCTTTAACAAAATTGATCTTACTAGATTTTGGAGCGTATATTCCTTTATAGCCCAGACCACGTGTATCACGATGTTATTTACATGCTCCAATCATAGATGATAATTTTGTAGAGATAGAATTGAATCTACTTAGATTCTCTTCCAGTGATTTCACTTTATTTAGAGCAGCAGCAAGGTCAGTCTCCAAGGATTTTTCTTTGGCAAGAAGACTTAGTTCTTTGTCACTAAAACATTTTTGTTAAGAGTCATACCTTGATTCAGATTTTGTAAGTCTTTCTTTCAACATGAAGGGATTTCGAAGAAGGTTATCACATTCAAAAAAATTTGAGCGTACATCTTCTTCTCGATCTTTAACGATAGATTGTAATAGTTTATATCCACAATCATATCCTTTAAAGAGTTTTCTCAATATTATGTTTTCTTGACAAAGAGGAGCCATGTATTTACTCAAGCAAGTTGTTGACTTCTTTTCTTTCAAAGCACGGTCAAAAAGCTTGATATATTGAGAGACTTCCTCATCAAGACTTTGTACTTCTTCTGAATCACTGTCATCTGAGAGATCATCTAACTGGTTGTCAAGAGATTTTTCCCAGTTAAATGCAAATTCATAAGAATGACCAGAAATAGAGTTTTTCTCAAAGGCAACAGGACCTTGAACCTCACATGAGTGACTCTGAGGTGATGTTGCATTATCAGAGACATTCTTATCATCCATAGAGTCAGTTCGCTACAAACACATACTTGTAAAGTCTTGAACGTGTTTGCCTACTCTGATTCCATTTGAAAAAGTGGGGTCTAATAACCACACCCAATATTTCGATTAGCAATCTGTATGTACTATCTTCAATATACTTTCAAGAGAATCAACTAGACTCAATCTTAATAAAGTATATCAAAGAGTTATATCTCTCTTTCTTGATTCAATCCTTACTCAAGAAAATAAAAATCTGCGAATCTAATTGAATACAAGAGAAAACACTTAAACGGTACCGAAGACCAATGTTCAAGGATCAATCAATTTCAATCAACAACCATAGGTAGGATTTACAATTGATTGATTCAAACGCACAACCTGTAATATTTCAATTATATAACAAAATATAATGTGGAATAGAAATAACACAAACTCCAGAATTTTGTTAACGAGGAAACTACAAATGCATAAAAACCCCGGGACCTAGTCCAGATTGAACACACACTATATTAAGCCGCTACAGACACTAGCCTACTACAAACTAACTTCGATCTGGACTGTAGTTGAACCACAATCAATCTCACACTGCCCAAGGTACAATTGCGCTCCTTACATCTCTGATCCCAATAGGATACTATGCACTTGATTCCCTTAGATGATCTCACCCACAACTAAGAGTTGCTACGACCCAAAATCAAAGACTTTAATAAACAAATCTGTATCACACAGAAAAGTCTATGATAATAGATAAATCTGTCTCCCACATACCTACAAGTTTTGTTCTGTCTTTTGATAAATCAAGGTAAACATGAATCACTTGATAAACCAGACTTATATTCCCGAAGAACAGCTCAATATTATCAATCACCTCATAATAATCTTAATCGACACGGCGAAAGAAGATATCGTGTAATCACAAATGATGAGACGAAGATGTTTGTAATTACTTTTATATCTTTCCTATCGAAGATATTAATCTCAAGCCAATCGTTACGATTATACTCAACATGATAGAATTAGCAAGATTAGATCACACAACTACGAGAAAATAGTATCGGTATGGCTTCACAATCCTAATGAAGTTTTTAAGTCGTTAATCTACATGGTCTCGAGAAGAAACCTAAGGTTAAAGGATAATTGACTCTATCTAATACAACCAATATCACACAGGAGGTGTGGGGATTAGGTTTCCCAGTTGCTAGAGTTCTCCCTTATATAGTCTTACAAATCTGGGTTTGTAATCAATGTTAGCTTAGTAACAAAGCATTCAATACTCACTGTTAGATGAAAATCTGATTAGATTCAAGAAAATATCTTTCAACCGTTAGATCGAAAACTTAGATTGTTACACACAAATGAGATGCACGATTTCAAGTTTGTGTAACCGTACCCAAACATGTACATTTGTTGGTTCAACAGTAGTTAACCAAATGGTTAGCCATATGAGCATTTTCATATCAACCATGTTCTTCTTTACCATAACTAGTTCAAATGACTCAAATAAACTAGTTAGAGAGTTGTTCAATTGCTTAGATTTTATAGAAGTATACAAGACACAATCGAAGCAAAAACGATTTGATTCACTCGAATCGATTCATGAAATTTATAGCCACGGTTTTCAAACTTACATTCCTTAGTTAATATAAGTATAAGTTCAAGAATAATCATTTTTAGATATAACCAACCTAAGTACGCGGACTGAGTACGCGGACTTAAGTTCCCAGAAGGATTTCTCAAACTCCGGCAGATATTATCGGAAAGAGAACTTCTGCCGGTTCACGGATTGGTTTCGCGGACTGAGCTCACAGCTCTTGTTATAGTTTTCCTGATCAACAAAGTACGCATAGTTTGGTTCAATGAATAAGGACTTATACATATATGTGTTACCACACAATGCTCATATCCAACAATGGTTATATAATCTAAACTCTCATTTCAATCATTGAAACATTCTTAGAGGACGTATTCACAAACCATTTTTCGTCAAAGCCATTTTCAAAGTGATTGAAACATATTATGACTTTTGTCACTAGGTAAAGATGAACTTGGCTAAAGCGAAAGCTTACCAACACATATTTTGAGAAATAGATAAGCGAGATAAACTCGACTCGAAATAACAAATGTGTATAATCAAAGTCTATATAGTAAAATAACTTTTGTCTCAAGATAGGAGATAAAGTATGTAGACTTTTGAGTGATAGATAAGTTCAAGTCTCCACATACCTTTTAGTCGATGAAGATCCACCAATTCCTTAAGTAGTCCTTCGTCTTGTATGATGATCTCCATGGAGTTCTTGAGCTCAACTACACTTTCTATCATAGTCCGAGACATTAGCTATAGTAGACTTGAAATCAAGACTTATAGTTTTGATTACTAACATTGAAAAACATGCTTGAGATAGCAACGCATGCGAATTTGATAGAGCAATGCTCTAATAGACCCAATCTTGAAGACTGAGATTTAAAGCGTTATCTTGTTCAATAAGATCAGCATAGGGAGTTAGAGACCATACAGACTAGAGCTGGAAAACGGGCGGGTCGGGGCTAGCCCGTTGTGGGTTACACGGGTTCGGGTTTACACGGGCCAAAACCCGCGGGTTGAAATTCATCACGGGTGGTCGTTTCTTCAACCCGCGCCCGTAACGGGTTAAACTTGCGGGCTTGCGGGTTACCCGGCTCGTTTAATTAAAAATAAAATTACAAATTAATCAACTTAATTTATGACAAATTACAAGAATCAAACACAAATTACAAAAAAAAATCCCAAACACTAGATCTTGATACCCATCTCGGACTTCATTGAAACCATTTTCAAGCCTTTCAAATCGTTCCCTGTAACATCTAACACATCTAATCACTCCATTTTCAGCACAACCCACCACTCACCACTTGCTTCAATTATTTTCAGCAAAGAAATCTTTCCACTGTGCCTTGAAGTAAGCTTCATTGATCGACATTCGACACCACAGTCTCAAAAAAAAAACTCCATCATATAAAAGGAGACGCAGGCTTATGGCTCTGAAACATTAGAGAGGCGACAATTCAGTACACATAAACAATACTGGTTATCATTTAATAGAATAGCAATGGGGCTAGGACATACACAATAAGTCAGCAACGACATATGTCCTTCCATGAAATTCATGTTCTAAGTTATAATTATGACTCAAATTTCATTCGTGACCTAAAAATTTCTTTGTAACTCAATTAAACCCAAAATCCTAATTACAAAGACCAATTCCCATAATCCATTTCTTCTAAAATCAACGATTTTATTCAATCATCAAGAACCCTAATTCTAATTTCGAGAAAAACAGAAATCCCAATTTCTTTAACTGAAATTAAGAATCACAATTTTAAAATTCAAATACGAAAATTTAATTCAAAACTCAATGATTTACCTTTCCTCAACATCTCTTCTTCTAACTTTTCCTTGAAAACCCTAAATCTTTGATTCGCCATCAAAACAACTCCACATCGTCAATTAAACATCAACCCTCTTGATCTTCGTCCATCGAAAACTCAATATACTTACCAAATCCTTATAATACTAAAAATTAAAATCTAAACCCAAATATTTGGTTCTCTCTGATCTTTGACGAAACCCTAATAATCCTTAATTCTTCTTCTTCTTCTTAATTCACCAGCAACATCATCTTTTTCGTTGTCGAAAAACCTTCCTCAACAATTCCTCTCAAATCAATTCTTACACTTACCTCATAATCATCAGCAGAGAGTCAAACTCAGAGACATAAAGGGAAGAAGAAAGAATAGAAAATGAAAAAATAATGGAAATTATCTAATCTATCTCCATCTTTAAATCTGTATTAATTATTTTCATCAATTGAGAAGATGATTAAGAACTTTTTTGTTTCAATTAAAATTAAGAAGAAAATAAAGAGAACTTACAAGTTTTTGTTTTGTCCGTCAGGGAAAAAGAAGAAGAAGAGACAGCTACCAGCCTACCACTAGGCTTTTTCAATTATAATATAGGAGGGGAGGGGACACACGTATACTGACTCACTGAGTGAGTGGGACACGCAGCATAATATACGGCGGGGGAATGAAACTACGGGTTAACGGGTGAGCTTGCGGGTTTTACGTGCCGGTACGGGTTAGCCCGTTTTCCCACGGGCCAGCATTTCACCAACCCTAACCCGGCTTGTTTATACACCAGCCGAGCCGGGTGCGGGTTTTTTACGGGCCGGTCCGGGTAAACCCGCGGGTTTTGGCTTGTTTGCCAGCTCTAATACAGACTTTGAAAACACATAGTGAAAAATAATATGTTCAGGGGTTTCAATAAGACCTGAATTGCACATGCTGCAAGAGGAATTATGACCATTAACATATCTAGCGAGAACAAATTTAGTTGGGAGAATATTCTCATGACACTTCCACACAAAAATCCGGACTTTAGAAAATATGGGTAGTCTCCATGAGGATCTATAAAAAGGGAAAATTAGGCTAAGGCCCAACCCATGGATAACCCATAATATGAGACCCTTAATTAAAGAAATTTAAATATAGGCCCCAAATTATTAAAAGACCTTGATACCCTTATGCATATTGTCAAGCCCATAATTAAATAAAATTTAAATTTAGGCCCAAAATTATTAAAATATTATGTGATGATGTTCCAACCACCGCCAACCACCTCCGACCACCATAGCCATCGCCAACCACCTCCGACCACCACCGCCGGCAACCACCTCCGACCACCACCGCCGGCAACCACCTCCGACCACCACCGCCACCAACCACCTCCGACCACCACAAACACCGCCAACCACCTCCGACCACCACCAATACAAACTACCTCCGACCACTACTGCCGGCAACCACCACCAACCACCACAGACACCGCCAACCACCTCCGACCACCACCGCCGCCGCTCACCACCACCTACGACCACATTGATATTGCAAGTGTAACTGGAAGTTACACATGGATAAAAGTTACACATTCATGTTGTGTATTCAATAGTGTGTAACTAAAAGTTACACATCCATATGACATGTGTAATAAGAAGTTACACATACATATGACAAGTGTATCCACAAGTTACACATGCATATGGCATGTGTATTCAACAGTTACACAACAGAAAAAAAAATATACAAAAAATACATCTATTGTATTAATATTCATTTACAATAATATCTCTGTTTACCATCTATAGTAATCGGTTGTTACTTGACACAATAAATGAGTTAAAACACTAGAAATAAGCCCCTGAAACCGATACTAGAAGTTTTTCCTTTTTTTATTGTCTTCCTCACTCCAAAATGCTTGCATATCTGCAACGAAATAAACATCCATGGATTAGGTTGGATGAATAAAAAGCAAAAAATAATAATATTATAGGACAATTGTAAGGAAAATTTATAGAACAAAGATCACATAAAAGATGCATGATAACCCATCTTAGCATGTGTAACTTGGAGTTACACATGCATCTGTCATGTGTAATTGACAGTTACACATGCATATGACTTGGATACCTAGCATGTGGAATTTTTTGGTTGCAAGTTTGTTCATTTTAGCATGTGTAACTAGGAGTTACACATGCATCTGTCTAGTGTAAAGAGGAGTTACACATGCATATAATATGTGTAACTAAGAGTTACACATCCTTATAAAGCACACATTTTCAACTATAAAAGTGCTAAGAATCATCACTTCTCACTTGGACATTATCCAACATCCTTATCTATCCATCCATAAACTGCAAGAATATACCAAAGTTACGATCAGCAAAAAAAAAAAACAATAGTGTCAAATTTCATTAAAAAAAAGTAGACAAATAGATCTCTGAATTCCCATTTTAGAAATGACACTGACCTACAGTATATTGGCTTTCCAGAATTACTCAAAACAAAATAATGCTTCTTCAGTTTCTCCAATACATTAAGCCATCATCATGCACTTCGAAAATAAACCGAAATGTCCCAATAAATTCTTTTAATCACTGTACAAGAAAAGAATGTCATACTTCCACATATAAACAATGCTTACAGATTCTTAGTAGGTATCCATGCATATGGATTGTGTAACCGGAAGTTAGAAACAAAAAAGGACTTGTGTAACCTGTAGTTACACATCCATATGCTTGTGTAACATGAAGTTACACATCCATATATGTTATCAAAAACTAAAAGTGAATAAAACTTCAAAAAGAATTTGAGTGCATTGAATAGTTTTTTTCCCTTTCAAGGAAGAGTTGAGGGAGAGAGTTTTAGGATAAAAAATTGACCTGCTTTACTCGTTTATTTAGCTAGATCATCATCCAAACCGAATGTTGGTCCTTTACTGAGAACAAGTTGTCCATAAAGAAACTGCCAACAAATGTTGTCTAGTCATTTCAATATGCTATACCTTTTCATAAGAACCTGCAATATATAGAACATAAACTTTATATCCCATGATGTGTAACTAGCAGTTACACATACATATAGCTTGTGTAACTACTAGTTACACATCCATATAAATACTAGATCATCATCCAAACCGAATGATGGTCCTTTACTAAGAACAAGATGGCCATAAAGCTACTGCCAACCAATGTTGTCTAGTCATTCAAATATGCATGATATACCTTTTCATAAGAACCTGCAATATATATAACATAAACTTTATATCCCAGGATGTGTAACTAGCAGTTACACATCCATATAGCTTGTGTAACTACTAGTTACAAATCCATATAACTACTAGTTACACATCCATATAGCTTGAGTAACAATAAGGGTTGCACCTTGACATCTAATGATAGAAAACAAAACTACAACAAGAAGAAGGCACTCATTTCACGTTGCAAATAAAGACTCGACTCAAAAAAGAAGTAATTACTAGTTTTAGACAGTTCTGTTATTGATTAGACAACTTCTGAGAAAAGACAATGTACTAGAAATGGTAAAGATAATAGTGAATAAGACACACAATAGCACAATTGTTCGATGCTTCCAGTAAGTAGTAATTATTTCAAAACCTCCACTCTACTTACTTAAAACAGAGACAGGGTAAAGGTAATATCAGAATGACACATCATGCAAGAAGAAAGTTCAAAAACATCAATATAGATCAAAAGTAAATAAGTTAGAATTATTTAACCTTTCCAATAAGAACAGTCGTATCCTTCTTAAAGTTTCCACCAAGCTTCTCATACTCTGGTGCAAGCTTCTTAAAGTTTCCACCAAGAAAAATATATCCTATGCAACAAGCTAAACACAAAATGAGTCATCAACATACTCAACGTGAGAAATATATTATATGCAGAAAGCAATAGATACAATGTGTCTTAAAGATACAAATGCTATAATTGTTTACAAATACACATGCAAATATATATGTGTAACCTCAAGTTCCACATACTGTAAAACAAAAAACATCATGTCTACATCATCAATTTGAAGTTGTTCATTTGACACAACATTGTTTCTTCATCCTCTTCTCAGTATCAAACAAAAAAACTCACACCAGAAAAATAAAAAACAACAGAAAAATACAAATTCCTTGCTAAAAATACAATACGTCATATATGTGTAACCTCAAGTTACACATACTGTAAAACAAAAAATAGCATGTCTACATCATCAATTTGAAGTTGTTTCTTCATCCTCTTCTCAGTATCAAACAAAAAACTCAAAAAAAATTCATAAAAAACAACAGAAAAATACAAATTCCTTGCTAAAAATACAATAAGATATATATGTGTAACCTGAAGTTACACATACTGTAAAACAAAAAACAGCATGTCTACATCATCAATTTGAAGTTGTTCTTCTGAAAAAACATTATTTCTTCATCCTATTCTCAGTATCAAACAAAAAAACTCGCAAAAAATTCACAAAAAAACAAAAAACAACAGAAAAATACAAATTCCATGCTAAAATACAACAGGATATATATGTGTAACCTCAAGTTACACATACTGTAACAAAAAACAGTGCATGTCTACATCGATTTGAAGTTGTTCTTCTGAAACAAAATTGTTTCTTCATCCTCCTCTCAGTATCAACAAAATATAAATAACAAATTCTCGGATCGGACAAGCAAGAACAACAAATAATCGAAAAAAAAAATTGAAAAACGTTTTGAAATCAAACCAAAATAAGATTCGTACCTAGATTTGTTGTTTTCCTTCTTCCGAAACAATGTTATTTATCTTCTTGTTCTCAATATCAACCAAATAATGTTCTCAGTATCAACCAAATAAAAAAATAAAATAACGAAATAAGAAAGATCCAAATCATAAAAATCAAAATCAATAGAATTCAAGACTAGATCGAGAACATACCTATGTTGATTTCTCTATTCCAACCTGTCTTCTTCCTCTTATCAGATTCAACAAAATCCAAGCAAAAGAAAAAACGATAATCAATAGAAAATCAAATTAGATCGAAGATAGAAATAGAGGTATACAACGATTTTGACGATGAATAGATAAGAAATATTTGTTCATTTTTTTTCTTCAAAACCTCTACATCAAAACAACCAGAGTAAGTAGATGATTGTGAATCTAAGCTCTGATTTCGATTCAGATAAGTCAATTGAAAAGCATCTGAAGATTTAGGTTTTGAAATACTTTTCTGAAATTTGAATCCAAAATAAATCAACTAAAATCTCTAAACCGAAGCATCATCACAAAGAGAAGAGGATACTTACCTGTATAATTAGCTTGTTGATGAATCTGAGTTGAATCTGCAGATTAGTTGATTGAAATCTTCTATAGGATTCGTTTTTTCTACTACAAAATCATACAATAAAAACTAGAAGAAACGTTGAATTAAACGTCATCACCGGATATCGATGGAGCGAGAATCGTTTTCTTGCTCTCTGCAATCGTTTTCTTTCGGTATGATCAAACAACCATAATTTTCTTCAGAGCAGAGACAAGAGAGAAGTGAGAGAAAGTGAAAATGAAAATGAATCTGAAAATGAAACCTATAGCCTATTTCATTAGGTATATATAGTAAAGGGTATTTTTGGTATTACGAATTTTCCCCAAACCCTAAACTTTATTACCAAGCCCTGAAATCTAAAATTCTTGGCCTAAAAATATTAAAAAGTGAAAGTATGGAGTTGATAGGGGAGGATCCATTTAATGGGGCTTCTATATATTGAACCCATATAGTAGGGGGTTCTAGTATTTTTCACAAAAGGAATACTACTTTAAAAATTATTAATGTAAACATTTTGGCTAGTGTAGGATGATTATTTAACTGAGGATATGCCATTATTAGAATGTGGCCAAATAAGTCTATCACTTCCTAAGAGAGGAATCCTAGAGGTTAGAATATTCTTTGCATTCTGAGGTGTGAAAAAAACTCTAACAATAACAGATTTCCATGTTTTAGTGTCTCTATCAATGAATGCAGAAACAATAAAATTTAGATTAGGATTAGCAACAAACTTAGACTCACTAGCATTTGGTATCCAATAATCTCTAAAAGAAGATATACTCTCACCATTCCTCACTTCCCAAATGGAATTATGCAAAATGACATCTAGACCTCGATAAATACTCCTCCAAGCCCAAGAACAATCCACCTTATTGGGACAATGAAGAGGATGATTTTGTTTAAAATACTTACATCTCATAATAACTTCCCAAAGATCTATTAGGGTTGTGAATTAAGTTCCAAGAAGTTTTAGTTAAGAGAGACATGTTGACATATTTGAGATTTCGAAAACTCGTACCCCTTTGATATTTGTGAGAACATATCCTTGGACATCCCTTCAAATAAATACCCTAAGGTCTAGACTTTCCCCACCAGAAGTCCCTTTGAGAGGACTCCATACCATTAATAATATTATCAAGGATAGTAAAAGTGTTCATGTTATAAATATGAGATGATTTTAACACATTTTGGACCATAACAGACCTACCTGCCTGATTATAATGTCTTCCTTTCCATTTAGTCATTATTTTATCAAAATGTTCATTAGGATGGTTAAAAGAATCCAATATATACCTAGTTATCAAAAGAGGAATGATTAGGTACTTCTCATATAAATCAATCTTTTTAACCTTTAAGTCATTTATAAGAGAAACAACATGGTCAGGATGGACATTATTACTAAAAAATAAACTTGATTTTTGAAGATTAATCACTTGACCAGAGGAAATACTAAATTCCTTGATCAAACCCAATAAATTAGAAGCTTCAACATGAGATGTTTTAGCAAAAATGAGGCAATCATCTGCGAAAACAAGATGACTGATGCTCTGAGCTTTTTTGGCGACCTTTAAACCATGAATGAGGTGATTTTTTTTTCTGCATGGATGAGATACCGAGAGAAATATTCCATGACAATAATGAAAAGGTATGGAGATAAAGGATCTCCTTATCTCAGATCCCTAGTTGGTCTATAATATCTGCATGGAGATCCGTTTAACATAACATGCTAGTGGTACTAATGTATTGATAGATTTGATCACAAAAATGTTCAGAGAAACCAAAATCTCTATGAATATCTCTAAGGAAAGACCATTCAACTCTATCAAAAGCCTTAGACATGTAGATTTTAAGGCCCATGACTCCCCATTTGTCATTTTTCCTTTTCATTGAGTGCACCAGTTCATGAGCAATAATGACATTATCTTGGATATTCTACAGGGAACATAAGCATCCTTAAATGGGCTTATCATTTTGGTTAATAATGGTTTAATTCTATTTACAATAATCTTGGAGATAATTTTGTAATTAGAATTACACAAAGATATAGGTCTGAACTCAATTGGACTAGAGGGATTATTAATTTTGGGGATAAGAGTAAAGAAAGTATGATTCATCTTTTTTAGAACATGTTTGGAATCAAAAAAACTGTTAACATTTTTCCAAACATCATTAATTAAGAGATCAATATTATCCTTATAGAACCTAGGTGGGCAACCATCGGGCCCTTGGGAAGTCCACAGAGTCATTTAGTTAATAGTTTGGTAACTGGTCTAAGAAGGTTAGAATTGTCATTATTTGAAATACAAGGGTCTATGCAATTGAGAATCTCAGGATTTTTATAGGGATTTGAAGTAGTCCCTATAGAACTGGAGTGATTTACTAAAAGGGTTTCAAGATCAAATCTATCATTAATCCACTGCCCATTGTCCAATTTGAGAGCACTAATGTGGTTAAAGTGCTTCCTCATATTGGCATAATTATGGTAAAAACCAGTATTCCTATCAAAGGATTTAAAGAACTCTTGTCTAGATTTTTTTGTATAAAAGTCTTCTTGAACTTTTTGCTAGTGTTCTAGGTCACACTTTACTTGTTTAATCAATTCCACATTGCTTGAAGAATGAGGAAGATTGTTAAGATCATGAAGTTTATTATTGAGAGTTCTTACTTTGTGAATTATATTTCCAAAATATTGAACATTCTATAATTTAATATCATGCTTAACATACCTCATCCTATTAGTTAATTGATATGAGGAGGATCCTCTAACATCTTTAGAGTAAGTATTGTCAATAACCTCCCTAACAGATGGATCTCTACTCCAACATTTAAAGTACTTGTAGGGATTACTACCTTGATAAGACATATAATTAATCTCCAAGATAATGGGTATATGGTCACTGCCAATAGCACCAATATGATGCATAGGGTATGAACCGTAGTGATTTATCCAATGACCATTGACCAGAGCCCTATCTAGTCTAGCATATATATAATTATTACCTGACTGTCTATTGTTCTAAGTGAACTTATTTCCAATATATCCTAACTCCGAAAGATAAGCATTGTCTAAGATAGTCTTAATCTCAAGAAATTCAATAGTAGTCGGAGTAGTGAAAATATATCTTTCATGAGCATGCATAGTCATATTGAGGTCACCTATGATAACCCAAGGAAAATTGGATCTAGAGCCAATTTTACCAATGTATTTACATTATTGTAGATGGGGAAAAACGGTTCGCTGGTTTTTTGGGAAAGTGAAAAGTCAAGCATGTTGAGACTCCTCGAACCGAGCAAATTTCCCAACCTCACACAGATGCACTGCAAAGGGAGTGCTTAGATTCAAGATATCAATCTTTAGGACTCCGGCCTAAACCAAGTCAATGACCGTTCCAGAGTCAATTCGGCCGCAAAGAGGGAGATGGGTTGATCTATAGGAGGGAAGCTGAGAATTGTGTGGGATCAATGATGATCAAGAATTGTGGATGTGTTGAAGGTTTCTGAAATAATTGGTACACTGTTGAGTTCAAATAAGTTCTGATGGATCGATGAATTCTTGAGAGTAGTTACTCGAGAAATTATGTGTGGACAATTGCTTATAGCTAGTGATCATTCATTTTTTTTGTTGTCGTTGGTGTGATTCAAACCCAGCACGTTGTGTGCGTTAGGTGAATGCTCCACCGTTGTACTGTCAGTTGTTTACTGATTAGGCAATGAGCCTAGGTTTTGTTGAATCGAGCAGGTTTGACAAATGCTCAGTGATTCATGAACATTAATGCTTCCCGTTGTGCAAATATTATAAATTCAACAAGTTATTGAATATTGACGAGTTACTGAATATATGTGGATTATTCGAGCAACTTAGCAAGTATTGCCCGATTCGACGAAATACTACGAATTACCGAATATTGATAGTTGGGTCAATATTCGAGCAACTGAGCAAGTATTGCTTAATTCGACGAATTACTGAACATTTAGAATTTGACGTGCAATTGAGCAAGTATTGCTCAATTCGATAAATTACTGAGAAATTGATAATTTGACATGTAATTGAGCACGGTTGCTCAATTCGGAAAATTACTAACAAATTACTAACAAATTGCTAAATATTGATAGCTGGATCAATATTAGAGTAACTGAGCAAAGTTGCTCAATTCGACGAAATATTTATTGATGACGTGACCCAATAAAATATAAAAATATTAGTAGATTACCAGATATTATAAGATTAATCCCCATGGATAAATATAAATTTATTTGGTGTTTAAACTGGCTCAGAATAATGATTTGTTGAGCGTTTGTTCGAAAACCCTAATTTTTGATGAATTGCTCATTAGTTGACGAATTGCTGAAAATAGGTCATGAGCAAAGGAGGGATCGACCACATGGGACTATGGACGTCCATGTGACGCCCAATTTCTCGAGTGAGCGTGTTCCAGGGTTCTCAGTTGGAGAGTTGGTGAAGAAATGATGATTACGTGTCAGTTTCATCATTTATAAATTACTGCTCGGTTCAACATTAGGTGATAAAACCTAGGTGTGAAAGATTGGACCGACCAAGAGAGCATAGGACCGGCTCTTGGTGGTCACAGGACTATTTGTTTCTCGTTTGAGCAATCCCCAGATTGGTTGAAACCCTAATTAGCGCCCTTTACTATAATCGATGTAGAATTCTCATGCGGACTTGGATTTTGATGGTCCTCCCCTCCATTCTGTGCGGAACAGAATTTTATATCTCTTAACGAGAGAATATTTAGGTTTTGAGGTCATTCGGGAGGTGAAAATAGCTCTCTCTTTCCTCTCTCTCTGAAACACAAACTCTCTCTTTCCTCTCTCTCTGAAACGAAAACTCCCTTTGCCTGATTCTCCTCTGCTCAGATCGATTCCTTAGGAGTTGATCTAAGCAGATCAACCAACACCCAAAGCTCTATTAGACCTATTTCACTAGCCTGATAATTTTAATCTACAACTTTTATTTCGTTGATTCCCTTGTGTGTGTTTTTTTAGGATTGTTCTACAAATATGGGGTTGTTGATGCATGTATGATTTGTGATCTATCTTTGAGAAGAAACCAGAGCATATCATCATCTTTAGTTCTCTTTTATGTAGAAGAAAAAACTCCATCTTCATCAACCCTAAACAGATCTGGGATTTTCTCTCATGTTGGTGGTGATCGGATTTTAATTACTGTCGTTCCAAGTCTATGCAGTACTCCTGTTTTAGGGTGTTTCATCGAGTTAGTTTTTCTTAGATATAGATTTGTTTCGGCTAGTAATTTCACTTTTAAGTTTTCAGCAACATGTGTTTATGGGTGAAAACTATTCCTGCTAATTTTGGTAATTTGGGGTGTGGATGAGGAATGAATTTAAACCTAAAACAAATGCACTGCGCGGTGAGTGCTTGTAGATTCGAGAGATCAATATGAGCAAGTCCGTCCTAAACAAAAAAAAAAGGCCGTTCCAGACTTGTTTCGGTCACAAAGTGAAGGAGATGGGGTTGATCTTAGGGAGGCAAGCGAAGAAGGTGTTGAGAATGTGAAAGTGGTGGCTATGCAGGACTTGTATCAGAAAGATGAACTGGCTTGCAAGATGTAAGCTATCAGTTCCTGTGTTTGAATACGATTGTATCAACACTTGCTTCTATTGTCTGGACTTGTGTTGTTGTTTAAAATAGGGCGGAGAACCTATTTATACAAGCCTTTTAGCCTAACCTTCGTATCTCGTGGGAATTGGAGAAAATGGAGTGATGGAGTAGTGGAGTAGTGTGTTGGTGTCACACGACCAGGCTTTCCCACTTCTCCCATCATCACTAACCGTTCATGTCTTCCTGACACGTTCTTATGATGGCGCGTTGTGCGCTGCACGCTGTAAACCTCCATACCAATACCCCAGTATGTATCCCCCAGTTTGTGACATGATCGATGTCTTGAATGTTTTTGGAAAACATGTAGCATGTTGTTGTGGCTTGGAAAGTCAGGCTCGGGAAACTTGATATCTTGGTGACCTTCGACGGCCGAGATTTTGCATCTTGAGAGGAGGGGCAACCGTTGATTGTTGCACTAGAAACCCTAATTAGCGCCCCTTACTAGAATCATTGTAGAATTCTAGTACGGACTCGGATTTTGATGGTCCGCCCCTCCATTCCATACGGAAAAGAATTTCATTTCTCCTAACGCGGGAATATTTAGGTTTTAAGCTCGTTCGGGGGAGAAAACAGCCCGAAAGCAAAACCCAAGAAGAATTTAGGAAATTGATACTTGTGAAGTATCGTGTGTATACTATGCAGGTACTGCATTGAGTATATCCAGCATGGTTTGGAAGTTGCGCATGCAAACCCTTCCTTGACCGACCACATGGTGTGGTAAAGTGGAGGATGGTGATCACCATGACTCCGCACTGACTAATTAACTCCTAACCAGGGCTATATAACCGAGCTGGTGAAGTTGGACGGATGAGATTATCTTTGAGACACTCATCTGCGACACTTGGTGGAATTAGGGTTTCGAAGGAGGTGCGCAAGCACTTCTCTTCACCCTGACCGAAACCAGGCTTAGGGAACTATTCTGGACTGGCCGATCATGCATGTGTGTAGATGGCGTGACGGTGTAGGTGCTTATACCTACCTGTTTATAAAAACGTGATCTGGGTCACTTAATTCGTCTGGAGAAGTTGAGTGGTCGAGATCGAATTGCGACAGAAGATTAGTGCCGCAAAAGACGTTTCCCATACCATCTTCGGGAGGGCGTTCCAAGGCAACCAGGCTTGGTCGGTCTTGGTCGAATTCTCTAACGTGTAGGTGGTAGGCTGGTGTTCATGCCTATGCCTTACCATCCCATGAAAACACGATCTAATCCACTCAATTCGTCCGGAGAAATCGAGCGGTTGAGATTAGTTTGCAGCTTGGGAGGTGCGACCACGCATGTTGGAGCGAAAGATTTAGGGATAGTCAGGCATGGTATGCCTTGGACGATCATGTGAGGGGATAGATGGGTCCACGTTGGTCATGTTGACATGGACAGACCTGATTTGATCTAATCTTGGACCCTCCATTCGTGCCGGAGAAGATGGACGCTCGTGATACAAAACCCTAATTTTTGGGTTTCAAAGACGTGCGTCATGCTCCATTCAGGCGCACGATTTGGAATGACCAACCATGGTTGGTCCTGACCGATTGGTCAGGTATGTAGGCGGGCATGCAGTAATTGTATTGACATACTCCGTGCCCTTTGAATCTACATCTGCGCCCTCCATCTATACCTGCGAAGATGGATGGTTGAGGCTGTTTTGCGACACATGTAATATGCCGCAGACCCTAATTTAGGGTTTTCCATCCATACCGCTATGGTTTGGACTTTTTGGAAAGCTAGGCCAAGAGAGGCCGACCATGCGGGGTCCGCGTTGGTTCGGCAGGTATTCCATACCTGCTTGGGGGTTATAGAATCGATCTGGGCCATCCAATCAGGCTAGTGGAGTTGGATGGTCGCGATCATATTTAGACTGATACGGTCAGTCTGGATGCTCAATCGGGTTAGTATAACACACCGAGAGGGGCTCAATCGGGCTAGTATAACACACCGAGAGTTCAGCCTGTACGGGTATTTCGTACATGCTTTCATTATAATGCTTGGAGATTCGTGTTACTCTGCTAAGAGCAACACTCAGTCGTCATGCCACATTGATAATAAGTACAGGAAATACAAGGTTGTTTGTGTATTAATTAATAATGCTGGAAATTCACAGGGTATATGGGATTGTTGCTACATGCTCCAACCTGGATGAATTTCATATTTTATTCACGGAATAGGATTGTTGCCACATGCTCCATTCTAGGTGAATTAGTAAAGTGAAGGAGTATCCATCACTTATTAATGGCCTTATCTTTTACAAGATGTTAGCGCACAATATTTTGGCTTTTACAATTATAGCCTTTAAATGAAAATCCACCATCAACATTAAGTCCCCTGCCTAGCACATAATGGTTACACTATTGTGGGGTAGGCATGAGATGGTGACAAATTTATACATTGAAATAACCAAGTTAAAGTGAATGCATATTTACCAGATAAGTGAACCTTGTCAGGCGTTGCCAGGGTTGTGAAGGAAGTAGGATCCAGTGAGTCGCTTTGGTTTCCTTCGCACCTGTCTGGGCAGAGCTCGGTCCCTTGGGTCAGGTGCACTCCTTATCATCATACTATAGCTTTCTCCAGATGCGTGCGATAAGAATTTGTGGATTGTTATCCCGAAATAGTAGCCTTCACGGGCGGTAAGCAAAGACTTCTTTTCTCCTGGGATTCTGTTGAGATTATAAAGAATCATCTCACGTAGTTGTTCCTGCTACATCTCAGATATTGCTCCGCACTTATCTGATCTTCTGATTGACTAATTGATTGATTTTTATTTTTTTATATAACTTCTTCTTCTTTGCAGTTTATCATGGAGGCGGTGGACGACCATCCTATCACCTCTCCAGAAAGAAGCTTCGAAGTTGATAAGCCCGAAAACCATGCGCACGAAGAAGTAATGGCTAAGATTGATCTTCCACTTTGCGAAGTTGGCCTTGCCATACAAGGGATGTCTATTTTGCATCTGCGTATATCCAGAGGATGCATCTGTGCACTTTCAGCTGCGATTGACATGGAAGAACGGTGGAGGCGCGAGGAGGCGTTGCAAGCATCAGTATGCGCAAGGGAGGAGAGATTTGCATCGCGGCTGAAGAGGCGGAGAGTTGAGCACAAACGACCTCCAAGTGAAAAAAAGTGTGATTACCCAATCCAGAACGGTGTAATAATTCTTGATTCTGACACTGACGAACCTGAATGTTTGAAAGCAGTCGGCCCGACCCCTGATGTTGACGTGGCCCTTGATGCTCCTACCGATGATGTTGAAATGGAGTGCGTTGCTGCGGAAATATCTGATGCAGAGGCTGAGGAAGATCCATAAGGAGGAGAATCATCAGGTGGTGGCGTTAAAGCAAAATCTTATGTCAGCGCAGGAGCAGTCGACTCTCTTGACGGTTGAAACATCTTTACTTCCTTTCCTCTTTTCCAGCATATTCCATAATTTGTGAACATCTTTCTTGTACTCATTGGCAGCCGAGTTCAAGGGTTTTCTTCTATTATTTTATTATTTGAATAGAGGTTTCTATGTTATAATCTTTCGTTAAGACTACATCCGAACCTTCTATGGCACAAGGGTGCTTGTGCGCCTCCACATGCATGTAATTCCTTGACATAAAAGAAATAATGCCATAATATAATATCACGGACCTGTGTTCCCGACGCAAAATCTTCTTGTTTCTTGTTGGGGTGAGCGGCTCAAAGCTTCTTCCCTTTCAGCGTAACCCTTTTCAGGATTTTTTTTTTTTTTTTTGCTTAGGGTTTCTTTCCTGACCTACCCTAATGGGTTGATTTAGGCTGAACTTTGTGTCTTTAGGGTAAAGAGGTCCTTAGACGGAAATAATACTCCAATTAATTTGAAAATTGAAAACTGAAGATTGACACCCTAATCATGAATGCAAGTATTGCAATCATTTTCTAAAGGAATTACAAATACGATGTGAAAGTAGCACAGCGTCTTAAAGTGTGTAAGATGCTGGAAAGTGATAGCACATCATCTTAAGTGCGGTAGGGTTTGAGCTACCGTGAGTGAATTGTTACGCCTTCTAGCTTGTCAGCGTTGATGAGCTTGCAGTAGCCTCCTAGGATGATATCTGCTACCAGGTACGGTTCATCCTCCTTCTCGGCAGGCGAATTAGGTGAGGTAGCCATTTTCACCGTAATGCTTCCGACCTTGAATGTAGTTGCCTTTGTTACTAGGTATCCAATTCCGAATGGGTTTGGACATGTAGACATCAAGGTCTTGGTTTTGTCGTCTTTAACTGAGACAGCTTTTAGACTCCGGATAAATTGTTTAAAGGGTCCGGCCTCCCATTCGCATCTCTTAGCCAAGATTGGTTTTTTGGCTAGAGCCAGTCCCCATGACTTATCAAAATGAGGGGCGGTTGATCATAAAGAGGATTACGTGACGAGACTTACTTGAGATCAGAACCTTTCAACATATGCCGACAGGATTTCTCCGGGAAGTTGTGTTGCACTGGTAAGTTGTTGGTGCGGTAACAAATAGTCGTCAGGTTCAAAAGGCGTGTTGGAAATTTTTTCAGGTATCGAATCCGGTAGAGGACAGACTCCTAGCATTGCCTTGTTGTCGTGCATCCAAGGGCTTCCTAGGATCATGTCATAGCTGGGATGTTCTTTGACTATGTAGAACTTTGCTCGTGTCGAGGCATCACCCGATTTGACTTCAAGATCAATGTATCCGTATGCATCTCTGAGTTCTCCTTCTGGATCTTTAACCATAGTTGGATGACAAGTAGCCTCTCGCTTCGGAATCTTAGTTGCTCTCAAGGTTTTGACGGTAATGATGTTAAATTCAGAGGCAGCATTGACCAACACGCTGTCGAACTCGACATCTCTCAATTGGGTGACGGTTAGGAGTCCCCAGTTTCCCTCGCTCGCGTCTTTCAGGAAATATTGGGGTTTCTGGACTGCTTCCGGATACAAACGCCTGCCTGATACAATGCGGTTGAGGGCCGTAAACATGTCTTGACGCTGTCCCTTGGAGAAATTCAAGATTTCACACAAGTGCTCCATCATAGATTGTACAGTCTTGCGAACAGAATCCCCATAAATCATACATCTCCTAATAGGAAGAGGATCCCTGTGAACACCTTCGTTTCTAAGTTGGAGTTCTCCCGTCTCTATCTTTTCCCTGGAGATTTGTTTCAGCCTGTTACAATCTTTGGTTGGATGGTGGACGAATCTATGGTAGTGGCAGTATTTGGGATCCGCCATGTCTTTCTCAGTTGGAGGACGTCTGATATGAGGCATATTGATGGCATCGTCTTGGATCCACGCTTCTAGGAGTTCTATCACTTCATTCATGGGGAAAGGAAAACCCGTATCTTCGGTGTCTTGTGCAGGAGTTTTGTCCGCTCCTTTCCGAGACGAAATCTTGTGTACTGGGGATGCCCTATTGGTTTGTTGTTCCGTTGCGAGAGCTTTTCTTTTTTATCCTCCACTCACTACACTCACAGAAGGACCAGTGTTGTATTGCTTGTTCGTAAGGCGCCTTCTTCCTCGACTTTCACGTGAATCTTCACTTTGAATAACTCTGGTTCTTTCTAGAAATGCTGGTGCGGTTGTCGCTGAACGTTTGGCAGCTTCATGGAGTTCGGAGAATGTTTGAAAGCCCAGATTCTCTAATAGAGCGCGGTATATGGGTATCATCCCATTGATGCACAACTCCACCAATTTTCGTTCAGTGACATTTGGGTCATGACAATCCATCGCTTGGGTCCTAAACCTCTTAACGAAGTCGTTAGGGTGCTCGTTGTTCCGCTGTAGAATTCTTCCCAGATTTGAAAAGGTGATCTGTTCAGATACAAAGAAATACTTCATGTAGAAAGCACTAACCATCTCGTTCCAATTGGATATGCTGTTAGGCGCGATGTTATTGTACCAGGTATATGCCCTCCCCGTAAGTGACTTTGAGAATTCCTTCAGGCGTAGAACATGATTGTATTCATGCTCCCCCAGGGATTCCAAGAATCGAAAAACGTGTTCACGAGCGTTACCAGTACCGTCGTAGAGGGATAATTGAGGAGAGGTGTAACCTCTTGGAAGAGGAATTCGTTGCACATCTTGAGGGTTTGGAGGCTGATGTTGGTGTAAATCTGTTCGGTCTCATTTGCCTCGATTTTGGAGAAATCTTTCCAGGTCCTCGCGTGTGATGAATTTGGATGGTTGGTTCCTTTCCCTTAGGCGTTCAGGAGCAACGCGAGTTTCTTCGTCCGTGTGAGTCAGGATGGAAACGTTTCCCCGGGGCTGTCGTGAATCTTGTGGTAAACGTTCATTCAAAGTTTTGAGGAAAGTGAGTACCTATTTTTGAGTTGAGGCCATATCCGTTTGAGTCTTAGCCAATAATTTCTGCTTCTCTACCAGGTCTGCAATGGTAATGGGCGGTGGTCCTCCCCCCGTCCCTCCGGATCCTCGTCCTGATGAAGGAGTGAAAGTCGTTGCCCTGGTGACCACCGGAGGTGTTACACTTGAGGAGATGACGGGATTCACGGCTGCTCTGGCTCTGGTGATGGGAGGCGTTACACCTACTAGAATACTTCCCGCTACGCTGGTGCTAACGGTAGAAGTAACGGCCCCTCGAGATGTATTGACCATGGTAGCTCCACTGACAGATACATCGACACCGGGAGTGTTATCCGCACTAGTTCCATCATAATTGATTGTTGTTCCAGACCTGAGTTCCACCATCTTGAAATGAATTTCCGATTGAATTGATCCTAAGATCTACCCTCTTGAAATTGAAGAAATCAAACCAGATACTGAAAAGATGAAATTGATAATTGGAAATTGATATTGCAACCGAGAGATCAACCTCCCACTGTGGTCGCCAATTGTTTATGGGTGAAAACTATTCCTGCTAGTTTTGGTAATTTGGGGTGTGGATGAGGAATGAATTTAAACCTAAAACAAATGCACTGCGCGGTGAGTGCTTGTAGATTAGAGAGATCAATCTGTGCAATCCCGGCCTAAACAAAAAAAAAATGGCCGTTCCAGACTTGTTTCGGTCACAAAGTGAAGGAGATGGGGTTGATCTTAGGGAGGGAAGCGAAGAAGGTGTTAAGAATGTGAAGGTGGTGGATATGCAGGACTTGTATCAGAAAGATGAACTGGCTTGCAAGATGTAAGCTATCAGTTCCTGTGTTTGAATACGATTGTATCAACACTTGCTTCTATTGTCTGGACTTGTGTTGTTGTTGAAAATAGGGCGGAGAACCTATTTATACAAGCCTTTTAGCCTAACCTTCGTATCTCGTGGGAATTGGAGAAAATGGAGTGATGGAGTAGTGGAGTAGTGTGTTGGTGTCACACGACCAGGCTTGCCCACTTCTCCCATCATCACTAACCGTCCATGTCTTCCTGACACGTTCTTATGATGGCGCGTTGTGCGCTGCACGCTGTAAACCGCCAGACCAATACCCCAGTATGTATCCCCCAGCTTGTGACATGATCGATGTCTTAAATGTTTTTGGAAAACATGTAGCATGTTGTTGTGTCTTGGCAAGTCAGGATCGGGAAACTTGATAGCTTGGTGACCTTCGACGGCCGAGATTTTGCATCTTGAGAGGAGGGGCAACCGTTGATTGTTGCACTAGAAACCCTAATTAGCGCCCCTTACTAGAATCGTTGTAGAATTCTAGTACGGACTCGGATTTTGATGGTCCGCCCCTCCATTCCATACGGAAAAGAATTTCCAATCTCCTAACGCGGGAATATTTAGGTTTTAAGCTCGTTCGGGGGGAGAAAACAGCCCTAAAGCAAAACCCAAGAAGAATTTAGGAAATTGATACTTGTGAAGTATCGTGTGTATACTATGCAGGTACTGCATTGAGTATATCCAGCATGGTTTGGAAGTTGCGCATGCAAACCCTTCCTTGACCGACCACATGGTGTGGTAAAGTGGAGGATGGTGATCACCATGACTCCGCACTGACTAATTAACTCCTGACCAGGGCTATATAACCGAGCTGGTGAAGTTGGACGGATGAGATGATCTTTGAGACACTCATCTGCGACACTTGGTGGAATTAGAGTTTCGAAGGAGGTGCGCAAGCACTGCTCTTCACCCTGACCGAAACCAGGCTTAGGGAACTATTCTGGACTGGTCGATCATGCATGTGTGTAGATGGCGTGACGATGTAGGTGCTTATACCTACCTGTTTATAAAAATGTGATCTGGGTCACTGAATTCGTCTGGAGAAGTTGAGTGGTCGAGATCGAATTGCGACAGAAGATTAGTGCCGCAAAATACGTTTCCCATACCATCTTCGGGCGGGCGTTCCAAGGCAACCAGGCTTGGTCGGTCTTGGTCGACTGCTCCAACGTATAGGTGGTAGGCTGGTGTTCACGCCTATGCCTTACCATCCCATGAAAACACGATCTAAGCCACCCAATTCGTCCGGAGAAATCGAGCGGTTGAGATTAGTTTGCAGCTTGGGAGGTGCGACCACGCATGTTGGAGCGAACGATTTGGGGATAGCCATGCATGGTATTCCTTGGACGATCATGTGAGGGGATAGATGGGTCCACAGTGGTCATGTTGACATGGCCGGACCTGATTTGATCTAATCTCGGACCCTCCATTCGTGCCGGAGAAGATGGACGCTCGTGATTCAAAACCCTAATTTTTGGGTTTCAAAGTCGTGTGTCATGCTTCATTCAGGCGCACGATTTGGAATGACCAACCATGGTTGGTCCTGACCGATTGGTCAGGTATGTAGGCGGGCATGCGGTAATTGTATTGACATACTCCGTGCCCTTTGAATCTACATCTGCGCCCTCCATCTATACCTGCGAAGATGGATGGTTGAGGCTGTTTTGCGACACATGTAATATGCCGCGGACCCTAATTTAGGGTTTTCCATCCATACCGCTATGGTTTGGACGTTTTGGCAAGCTAGGCCAAGGGAGGCCGACCATGCGGGGTCCGCGTTGGTTCGGCATGTATTCCATACCTGCGTGGGGGTTATGGAATCGATCTGGGCCATCCAATCAGGCTGGTGGAGTTGGATGGTCGCGATCATATCCAGACTGATACGGTCAGTCTGGATGCTCAATCGGGCTAGTATAACATACCGAGAGGGGCTCAATCGGGCTAGTATAACACAACGAGAGTTCAGCCTGTTCGGGTATTTCGTACATGCTTTCATTATAATTCTTGGAGATTCATGTTACTCTGCTAAGAGCAACACTCAGTCGTCATGCCGCACTGATAATGAGTATAGGAAATACAAGGTTGTTTGCGCATTAATTAATAATGCTGGAAATTCACAGGGTATATGGGATTGTTGCTACATG
This sequence comes from Papaver bracteatum, assembly GCA_023529315.1. Classification (NCBI taxonomy): domain Eukaryota; kingdom Viridiplantae; phylum Streptophyta; class Magnoliopsida; order Ranunculales; family Papaveraceae; genus Papaver; species Papaver bracteatum. The sequence goes on along the minus strand of JAJJWX010000768.1, from coordinate 293,476 downwards.
CTCCAACCTGGATGAATTTCGTATTTTATTCACGGAATGGGATTGTTGCCACATGCTCCATTCTAGGTGAATTAGTAAAGTGAAGGAGTATCCATCACTTATTAATGGCCTTATCTTTTACAAGATGTTAGCGCACAATTTTTTGGCTTTTACAATTTTAGCCTTTAAATGAAAATCCACCATCAACAACAGGTCCCCCAAAGTTACCAGACACAACAACATGTTCTAAGATACCAGCAACAGTACCACATACACAACAGACACCAGCAACATCACCACAGACACGACAGACACCAGCAACTAATAGTTTCAGATCGACTCCGAGGAAGAACCAGGCCGATTTCACCCCGTGTGACGACCGATTTTGGTCATCTTAGCTACTGTTACTTTGAAAAATCTTTTGAAAAATGGGTGGATCTATGGATCCGTTTATACCTAGTTCATCAGCTTTACCATGTTCTTATAAAAACCCTTGAGAAATGGTTGGATCTTTTGATCCTAACACCTCTACAGATTGTAGGTTTGTTATTTTGTTTGGATGAGTTACTTTTAATCCAAACTAGGATATTTAAACTTGTTCTGTTACTTAGAGAATTGGTTGAAATGGTTAGGATTCTGCTTAGGTTTAAATCGTGTAACTATGTTGATAAGAGGTCTGATTGTGATTGTGAATGTGTTTGTGGTTTACATGTAATCGTTGGAAACGCCTTGGTCGGTCCTGTAATCAATACCGATTTCAAATCGGATTACTATCAATGCATTTGAGGCATGCCTCTTTTTCAGAAAAAAAAAAAGGGAGGTGAAAACATCCCGAAAAAAAAACCCAGGAAGAATTCAAGAGGAACGGTAGGAGAGAGTATGGGCCCAATATGAGCGATTGTGCAAACTAGGTCAAAAGTATGAAGATATGTCGGACCGGATTTGTGCAAGCCCTAGTAATAACCCTGGTCGGTCATTAGGGAATCTATGTGCTGCCATGGTATCCGTGTCTCCGTACTGAGAGTTTCAGTATTTTTTGATGTGCGTTTGAGCAACATTGTGAATTTTCAGAAGAGTTTCGTCTTGACTGAAATTCTTTGATTTTGTCAGAATGAGCATGTATGCTCAACTGATCAACATTTTGTAAATATTAAAATAAGCATATTTTAACATTCAAAATTTTCGTGAGAGGCTAGCCGGTCACGTGACCATGTTGGCTCTTGAATTTCATGATTTGAGCAAAAATTTGAGAAATTATGAAGAAATCGGGATTGTTGCTCAAACCAAGGAGTTTCATGAATTCGAGGAAAATAATAATTATAAAAGACTAGGTATTGCAGGGTGTGGGACCGGCCACGGCTAGGGCATGGTCGTCCGGTCATGTTTCCTGGTCTCACACACTTTTCCCTATTTTATAATATTATTTCATGGATCCGTGAAGTTATGGAGAATCCGTGAGTTTTTGTTGAAACGGAGGAGTTTCATGAGTTCAGGGAATAATAATAATTATAAAACGCTATGGATTGCAAGGTGTGGGACCGGCCACGGCTAGGGCATGGCCGGCCGGCTATGATGCCCGGTCCCACACACCTTTCCCTATTTTATAATTTTTATTATTATTATTAAAATATTATGAATCAAAATCAATATTACAAGAGATGGTGGGTAACCTAGAAACAAGCTAGGCACCAACACCTTTCTGAATAAAGATCCCTAGCCTATGAAAAAGAGAATTGCTTATCTTAAAATTAGCATCGTGCCTCGCCATGCAATTTTATAATATTATTATTATTATTATTTCATGAATTCGTGAAGCTATGGAGAATCCATGAATTTTGTTGAAACCGAGGAGTTTAACGAAATTGGGGAATGATTATTATAATAGTCTAAGTATTGTAAAGTGTGGGACCAGCCACGGCTTGGGCATGGCCGGCCGGCTAGGCTGCCCGGTCCCACGCACCTTTCCTTATTTTATAATATTATTTAATGAATCCATGAAGTTATGAGGGATTCATGAGTTTTGCACAAACAAGGAAAGTTGCTAAATTGAAGGAGTTTTCATGAGTTCATGAAAAATAATAAAAATTGGGAAAAATAATGGGAGAGGCAAGGAACTGGCCACGACTAGGGCATGGCCGGCCGGTGGGCCAGGCCCGTGGACGCCTCATTTTATTTTATTATTATTTATTTTCTCATGTTTTGCGTAGGATTCCTCATCTGTTCTTATTTCTGAATGCTCGTTCGTGCATCCGGGTGCTCAGTCGTGCATCATTATCGAATACACTTACACCATTTTTGTGGGGCTTACTCAGTGATGATCCAGATGCCCGATGGTTGAATATTTATTGCTAATTCATGAAATTTAGTGTAGAATAGTTCATGAAACGAGACAATAAAATAAGTGGTTATTTATTATCAATTCATAGGATCAGCTGTGGATTCGACCATGAACTCAGAATAATAAAACAGGCATTACCATTCCATGGGATCGTGGATTCGACCATAGAATCGGAGTAATAAAATTATCTATTACCATTTCATGAGATTAGCAATGAATTCGATCATGAAATCGAAGCAATAAGATAAATTGTTGTTTCCATTCCATGAGATCAAGTCGTATATTCGATCATGGAATCATAGCAATTGTTATTGCCATTCCATGGGATTCGACCATGGAATCGGAGCAATTGTTATTGCCATTCCATGGGATCAGGATGTGGACTCGACCATGGAATAGGAGCAATAATAGATTATTCTGGGAATTCGGGGGTGAATGTCACAGCATAATTAATCTATGTGCATAGTCATGAGATGGAAAATACTGAGGGTGCTCTCAGACACTACGGAAAACACTTGAGTCTATACAAGGTAGCTCTACATAGTCAGGATCAGTGAGCGTCACTGTCCTGAAGGAGTTGTTGCTCTCAATCTTACGGAGAACCGCCCAATCGTTCTTCTATGTATAGGGGAGTTTCTCTCATGTAGTCAGGGAACAAGAAGTATCACCGAAGTCCTGAAGGCGTTAAACCCCCTCAACAAACAATTATGTAGGAGGACCGCCCAATTCTATTATTCTACATAGAGTGCATGATGAAATGCCAGGGATTGAACGCTCATCTAGTGGAGGCTTTTCGAAGGACATGTTCATCATGGCTTCGTAAAATATGAATCGTCACCTGCCTGAAGTCGTATCAGAAGCATGGGGTATCATGATTTTACGGACTTGACCCTTGTTGAAAATACACTATCAACAATTGTTCCATCTTCTCATCATGGTGCCCAGAACCATAGAGAAAAGTGGCTAGAAATTTCGGCTTACTAGGATCATCAAAATTCATTATATTTATCATTTTATCAGTATTATGCACAATCTGACATTGAATAGCAGTTTTCCAAATAAGAGAAATACCTCCAGCACGACCAATTAAAGGAAAGACCCAAGAGTTAGGATAACTAAATCTTCTAAGATATTGATTCATCTTAGAAGACTCATTTTTGGTTTCACACAAGAATATCATGTTAGGGTTTTGACATCTGATCAAATTCCAAAGTGTAGTTCTGGTAGTAGGGTCGCCGAATCCCTGACAATTCCAGGACAGAATTCTCATTTCAGAAGAATGAGAACAAGCTAAATATAACTTTATTTTACTACAAGAACTTATTTTTTGAAACAGTTTAACAACTGGTAATTAACCAAATTGACAATTTCTTTAATGCAATGAATATGGTGGAAATCAACAGAGTGAATCCTAATAGTATAAACTTGAATCTGATAATTGATCAAATGAGTATCATGAGATAATTGAGCAGAGTCAAAGTGATTGAAGATGCTAATGTATGAATAACCCTAAAATTTGCAGTGAAACTAGGATTTTCCCCTTAAAAAAATGAAACCCTAAAATTTAAATACGCACATAAATCAATTGAGGATATAATAGAGCAATCAATTGAAATCAGGGAATTAAAGTGAAAATAAAGCTTAAAGTAAAGAAGGGTTGATAGAAAAACATGATTTGCTACACTAATATTCGAATCAATAGTAGGGGGTGGTGCCTTATAGCATTTGATTCTCTACGTCCATTCTCAATATCTTCCATGTTCAAATCATAACCTCCATGGCCATAATTCCAAATCTCTGTTTGATCTCCTCTACCGTTTACAATTACCGTTGAGAAATCTCTGAAGTTAGGGTTAGGATTTTGAGTATTCATTTCAAGGAGAACATAATTATCCTCTAAACCCGAGTCTCTTCTTCTTTTGTATTTCCTTGAGTCAGGCTCTTCTTCATCGGATCCATCAAGCCCATTACTCAAATTATCAGGTCCATTTAATTACTCCTTCGGACTCATCCATGCTATTTTGTATTTTTTCCACCAAGTGAGCATGTTGATCATAGTGCGCCTCAAATGTAGATTCTGTCATGACAAAAATGAAGATATTCCAAGCACGTTCTTCACACATCTCATCATTATGCTCAATTGTGAAACATTCGGGACAAATTTTTCTGGGTTGTTTCTCAAAATGATATTGGCACCAAACTTTTTTTTTGGTAGTAGTGAGAAGCCAGTTTCCTCTTTTAAGGGGTTGGCGGAGATCAACTTAAATTTTAGCAGATACCACTCTACCTCTTATAGTATGACCTTTTCCACCGTCATTTTCTTAATCTTCCTTCCTATACCTTGACATAGTTTGTCAGTGATACCATCATCCAAGTATTCTAGAAAGAGACCTTTTATCATGACATAGAAAGTTTGATGAGTGAATTCATACTTTTTTAGGGGGTGGAGTTATCATAAGGCTTAAGAACAACAAGGTGTTCATGGTTGATCCATGGCACCTTTTCCAAAATATCCTTCACATCCTCTGTTGTTTTGAATTTAAAAACAAATAAGTTTCTTCCCATGGTGTTTATTTCTACTATCCTTTGTCTTATCCATATAATATTAAAATCTCTTTGCACTTTTTCAAAGTCATTATAATCCTTTGAGATAATATTCCCAATCAGGAAATTGGACCACTTATTAGCAGCATCATCTATTTTTTCCTCTGAGATCAAATATCCGCTTGATGGTTAAGTTGAGTACTTCCCATGTTTGAGTCTTGAAACTGCTTAGTGAGAGAAGCCACTTGAATCCTCGAGGTTTGATACATTTTTGGACTAATGGGAACACTGATCTTTCCATCCTAGAATAAGAGAAAAACTGAGGATATTGTTTTACTCTCGAAACATGCCTCTTTATAAAATATTTCACATTTAGGGTTTAGGTAAAAGTGGGAGCTTTACAAGTTTAAAAAAATCTGTTGAGATATTTATGTGATATTGTGTTAGAGCACTGCTCAGCCGAACTCGTAACCGTTGATATCTCAAGCTTGTTTGTCAAGTTTAATTGACCGAAAGTAAATACTTAATTTCTAGTCTACTTATAACTATGTCTCAGATTAGGATAAAAGTGTGTAGTTGATCCTTAGACTTCACGTCGTTCACCAATTAAAGAAGAAGATCTACTAAAGAGCTTGGAGGAACTTCGTCTACAAAAGGTACATGGAGACTAAAACTTATCTATCACTGAGAGGTCTATTCAATTTTATCTACTAATGAGCCAAAGTCGTATAGCTATATAGACTTTGTGTTATACACATTTGAAATTTTGAGCCGAGTTTATCTCGTTTATTTTATATATTTCTCAAAATACAGGTTTGAAGATTTCTTAGTTGTGGCTTGACTTCACCATCTACTTAACAAGTTTAGTTATAAACAATTTATTTGTTGGAAACTAAATATTAAGTCAAGACGATCATGTAAAAATTACCTTGAACATCTTACATGATTTGTGTGAGACAATCATTTGATGTTAACTTGAGAAGTTTCGTATTGATCAATTAATCACTTGAAAATTACTTGAAGCTAGTGGTATGTGTAAGATTACCATTGTTATCTTCTAAGGATGTTTCAATGATTGAATGAGAGTTTTATAATTACTACCAATGTCTGGATACATCACAGTATGCGTACATAGTATGCGAACTGTGAAGTACTAGTTCAGGTCCGTAACTCTTTTTTGCGAACGACAAGGCTAGGAAAGTCCGGAAATGTAGTTCACGTACTCAGTGGTTAAGTTATAAACGGTAAGTATGACAACTCATACTCATGAACTCAGGTTCTTTTGCGAACTCAGGTGCGAACTAGAGTCCCTGGAACTTTAATGAATTAACGTACGTGAACTTGCTTAGAAAACCTTGGCATTATGTTCATGAATTGGTTCTTGTATAAGTAATTTGTACAATTACAAACCAAACCGAATATGCTTCAAATTTTCCATCGATATATCTTAGAGATAGTGAACACTTGAACAACTCTCTTGAAGCACATTTAGATTCATTTGATTATCTATCATGATTGATTGATTATCATATTTTATCTAGAAATGTTGGATGAATATAGCTAAGCTAAAAGTGTTCATATGGATAACTTCGGTTAACTGTTATTGAGCCAACTTGTTATACACGTTTAGGTATTGTTCATTCATATCTAAATATAAGTATATTTCATTTGTGTGTATCAAGATAGTACCAACGGTGGAGATTGACTGCTATCTTATCTTGAATCTTAAATCAAGAGTTCATATAACATTGAATATTAATTGCATTGTTACTAAGCTATCTTAGCTTTGATTGTAAGCAACCTTGATTTGAAATACTATATAAGAGAGAACTCTAGCATATGGGAAATCTAATCCCGACACTCTCGTGTGTCCTAGTTTAAAACTAGAGTCGATTCTCCATTAACCTAGGTTTACAGTTCTTCTGAAAACCATTATTAGGTTTGACGACTTGAAGACTTCATTTGGGATTCGTGAAGCCAGGTCCAACTATTTTCTCTATAGTTGCGTATCTTAGTCTTAATTTTTCTATCGTATTGAGTTTAAAGTTTTCAAAGATTTATCTCTGATAGGTAAGATATAAAAAGTAATCACATCAGTTTCTTCGTCTCAGTTAGGTTGTGAGTGTTAGAGAACTGCTCATTCGAACTCGCAAGTGTTGCTATCTCAAGCTTGTTGTCAAGTTTAGTTGCCAAAACTATAATTCTTGATCACTAGTATACTTATAGCTAAGTCACGGACTAGGATTGAAAGTGTAGCTGAGTTCAAGACTCCACGATGTTCATCATACAAAGACGGATAAATACTCAAGGAACTGGTGGAATTTCATCGACTAAAAGGTATGTGGAGACTTGAACTTATCTATCACTAAAAAATTCTACCTAATCTATCTCCTATCTTGAGGCAAAAGTCGTATTGCTATATAGACTTCGATTATACACATTTGTTATTTCGAGCCGAGGTTATCTCGCTTATCTTTTTCTAAAAATATGCATTGGAAAGCTTTCACTTTGGCCAACTTCATCTTTACAAGTGACGAAAGTCATGTTAATTATTTCAATATCTTGAAATTTGCTTTGATGAAAAATAGTGTGTGAATAACCTCTATTTAACATCCTCTAAGAATGTTTCAATGATTAAAATAAAGAGTTTATAACATGTAACCATCATTGGATATAAGCATAAAACATTTTCGTGCATTAGTGTATAAGTCCAAAACCGGGAACCAAATATATGCATACTTGTGTGTGTACTAAATGATTGATGGAGACTGTGTAAGTATGCGTACCCGTACGCATACTGGCGGAAGTTCACGTCCGTGAATTTCTGCTGAGTTTGAAAATCAAAACCAACTCAATCCGGTTACCTAAGTATGCGTAAGCATACCCGTACGCATGCTTAAGTGTGTTACTTTCTAAAATTGGTTTATCCGTGAACTTAAATTTATATAAACTAAGGAATGCATATTTGCAAACCGTGGCTATAAAGTTCATGAATTGATTCGAGTGAATCAAAACCGATTTTTCTTCGATTGTATCTTGTATACTTCTATGATATCTAAGAAATTGAACAACTCTTGAACTAGTTCATTTGAGTCATTTGAACTAGTTATGGTGAAGATGAATAAGGTTGATATGAAAGTGCTCATATGGCTAACCATTTGGTTAACTACTGTTGAACCAACGACTTGAACACGTTTAGGTACGGTTACAAAAGCCTAAATGGCGTATATTTCATTTGTGTATAACAAGCTAAGTTCGATCTAACGGTTGAAAGATATTATCTTGAATCTAATCAGGTTTTCATCTAACGGTGAATATTGAATGCTTTGTTACCAAGGTAACTTAGATTGCAAACCCTGATTTGGAGACTATATAAAGGAGAACTCTAGCTACTGGGAAAGTTAATCCCCAGTGTGATACTAGTTGTATAATCGATAGTACATTCTCCTTTAACCTTGGGTTTCTACCGAGACCCTGTACGTTAACAACTTGAAGACTTCATTGTGATTGTGAAGCCAGACCCAACTATTTTCTATGTAGTTTCATGATCTGGTCTTGTTGTTTCTATCGTATTGAGTACAATTGTAAAATTAGATCGAGATTAATTTCTCTGATAAACAAGATTGAAAAGTAATCACAAACATCTTCGTCTCATCTTTTGTGATTCTGCAATATCTTGTTTCGCTAGTCGATTAAGATTATTGTGAGGTGATTGATAATTCTAGGCTGTTCTTCTGGAATATAAGTCCGGGTTATCGATTGGTTCTTGTTCACCTTGATTTATCAAAAGACGGAACAAAAACTTGTAGGTATTTCTGTGGGAGACAGATTCATCTATTCTTGTAGACTTTTCTGTGTGATACAAATTTGTTTATTCAAGTCTTCAACTTTGGGTCATAGTAACTCTTAGTTGTATGTGAGATCAGCTAAGGGAATTAAGTGTGTTGTATCCTGCTGGGATCAGATATGTAAGGAGCTCAACTGTACCTTCGATCAGTGTGAGATTGATTGGTATAAGAGTAGACAAACACGTTCAAGACCTTACAAGTTTCTGTTTGTAGCGATTTGATTTTATGGACGAGTCTATCTCTAATAACGTACCAGTTCAGAAATCACCATATGATCTTTGAATCTTGGATTCACCTGAGAGAACTGTCACATCTAGGTCAGTATATAAACATTATCTTAATGTAGAACATGTTGAATTCTGGGAAACACGCCTAGAAGAATAGTTGGATAAACTTTCTGATGAAGGTGATTCAAATATTGATAGAGATATTGATGAGGAAGTCTCAGAGTATGTGAAGGTTTTGGATTCGTTGGAAAAGAAGAAGATAACAACTTCTCATGTCACACCTCGTTTGACTCCTCTCTGTTGAGAAAACAAGAAATTGAGAAGATGTTATGCAAGTGTTTATGTTTCGAATCGCTCTAGCGAATCGATCCTCAAGGATTCTAAGGAAAACCTACGTATGAAGTAAATGGAATGCGATAATATTTATCAAAAATATTTCTTGTTGGAAGAGAAACTTGCAGAAAAGCAAGCAAGTTTTGATAATAGATAAAGCGCTTATCTCGCTCGAGAAAAAGTCTTTAAAGCTGATTTAGCTGCTTCTCTTGACAAAATCAAGATGTTGGAAGATGACTTGAAAAATTTCAACACTAGTTCAAGCAAATTAAACACTATGCTAAGAGTAAAAATCATCTTGATACACGAGGATTGTGCTATCATGGAATAGATGCTCCAAGTATTAACAAAGAGGTAAAAATTTTCAAGGCTAGTGATTCTTCTCAACGAAAGGTTTCCACTGATGGCTTGAGTTAAATACCTTTATCGGCAGTTAAGGTTCAAAATATAAAAATATATCAACCTCCAAAGTCAGCACGGATCGAGGTGAGAACATTTCTTGTGTTTGCCACTATTACGGAAATAAAGTCACCTGGAAAGGAGATGTCATTTCCGTACAAGGAGTGAGAAACTTCATGATTTTCTTGTTTGGGCATCACAAGAGGTTGTGAAATCAAGATCATATGTTAAGACTAATCCATTCAACGTTATAGGTTGTAACTGTCCAACCTTTAGGAAAAAAAATCAGTGTTGTGGTAAACCTAGATTTACCTATAAATGTCATATGAATCCTTTTCACAATTGTAATGGTTATAAAAAGGATAACTTCGTACAGGCGAAGAGAATATCCGATGCCCCCAGTTGGAGAAAGACTAACATGCAAAATAATAGTCAATCCGATTCTCTTCCGAGAATTCTAGAAGAGAGTAATGGGAAGAAGGTTCTGATTGTTCCTAAACGCACTCAGAAGTGGATACCAAAGAAAGTCAATGATATTTTGAGTGTGAAAAGGAATGATCTCCCAGAAAATTACATGACTATGGACAAGGCAGTATCCATGATGTTGGAACTTAAAAAGTTCTTTGGAAAGATGGATTTGGATGTGAAAGGTTCTAAAAGTGATCTCTTTCATGATAATCCAAAAGTCACTTGTGGTGAGCAAGATATTTCTCACCTTAACGTAACTTGAGTGTGTTGTTAGTGCATCATCACTAAGGAATGCATTTTTATTTATACGGTGAGGGAAGCATGAGAATTGGGGCGCACAGATTATGTTCGGTAAGGCTGTAGAATTCGATTGGATTCTTCAAAAAAGGTATGTCTATAAACTTGAGCAAGATTTGTGTTTTTATTTGCTTATAGTACTTATAATGATCCATGTACCTTGTTTATATTTCATTTCTACCTAACTTGATATGTGTATAAGGTTCTTAAATGTTTAGGTTTGAAAATAGTAGTTCGGGATGTTTGGACTTCATGGTACACATACCAGGTATGCATACCATCATTTAAAATCAAAATCCAGGGTTTTTAGTATGCATACCCGTCTGCATACTGCTCCAGGTCATTAAAATTCGTTTGCAAACCGGTATGCATACTTGACCTTAGACGTCGATATTCGGTAAACTTGTTTTGGCCATAACTTCTTCATCCGATCTCGGAATCACCTCATTCTTTTTGCATTCTCTTCCTTTTTAAATCACCTTCAAAATGGAGATGAGAATTATTGAATTCGGATGAGTTAAGATTGTTCTTTGTCCTATCTCTTGTTTTTGAGTGTTTTACTCCGTTTCATCGCACTTGTTCCACCTCTCTTGGACTTGGTCACTTGGATTCTTGGAGTACTACTTATCTAAGCTCATTTGTAGATTTTACAAGAATATTGTTGGTGAATCACAAAGAAGGAAGTTCAAGAATAGGTAGCATTACGCATTGCTATGGGATTCTTGAATGTTCACAATCATCTTATGTGAACTATGGTGCAGGGTCGTTAATGAATTTGTATGTTCTTCTTTGTTAAGAAAATCTTTTTAAATGCCTTTGGTAGCTATTCATGGTGTAAATCCATGCGAAAAATATTGATTCTACCTTCTAAGGGCAAAGATTGTTTTTGCAGCATTAATCTTTATGGTTTTATATATTGCAACTTGTATGGGATATGTGTGTTTGCGTCCATGAACTATGATTGTCCCATACGTGGTCAAAATTTAAGTCCTTCATATATCTATATGCAAGTATTGATAAAAGATTGAATGAACTTTTGACAAACAAAAGATAAGCCTATTATGTCATTATGCAAATATTGATGGAAGATAGGATGCGCTTTTGTTTACAAAGACTAAGTATATTATATGTCATTGTGCAAATAGTGATGAAGAATAGAATGAATCTTTGTTTATTCCGCAGTATTGATCTTCCATGACATATTTTTATGTATATACTATGCGGCTCCGTAAGTTTTCTTATGTGAGCATTTCCGATTACATTAATCATGGGTCCTCTTGTGGTTAATTTAGTTGAGTTTTTTTTTTTTATAACAAATCATATTTTTATGTGATTTGTTAATGTCCAAATAAATCCTTCTTTTCTTGTGAAAGTAAGGTCGCTCTTGTTGTTCTTTCGGGAATGACATTTTATGGGGGAGAGTTCTTATTTGAACTTGTGCTTCATTGCCAAATCTTTGTGGGGAGTGCGGTTGTGGAATATTGTAGGGGTTATCTTGTATCTTTATGAACTCCTTGATGAATGCGATTAGTTTCGGCTTATGATTGCATATAAAAAGTTGATATGTGATTTCTTTTGGTCATGAAATGTCTCTATGTAAATTTCATTAGGATCCCACTAGTTTTCGTACCTTTGCCAATTTTATTGACAAAAAGGGGGAGAATTAATGTGTAGTTCACACTACAAATACATATGGTTTTCGGATCATTATGTAAGGGGGTGGGTGTGGGGGGTTCCATGTGAGATGGAGTATTGAATAAGGGGGAGTGATACATATCACCATAGTATTGTTGTCGAAGTTGTGATACAATTGAACTTTGATGTTGTGTAATGATACTATGACACTATGTAACAATGATTGAGAGCTTTTTTTTTTCTCATTGTTATGGCTACGGATTTTCAACAACGATGATGCTGAACTTACAACGTTTGGAATCATTGGAGTACTTGGAAGTAACGAAGATTTCGAGTAATGTTGAAGAACCAAGGACATCATGCATGTGGAAGAGAAGCTGCAATATTTATTTTTTGTATTCCATATGTATTGATAGTTTTGTTACTAAAATTGACAGAGGGGAAGATTGTTAGAGCACTACTCGGTCGAACTCGCAAGCGTTGCTATCTCAAGCTTGTTGTCAAGTTTAGTTACCAGAACTATAAGTCTAGATTTCTAGTCTACTTATAGCTAAGTCTCGGACTATGATAGAAAGTGTAGTTTAGTTGTAGACTCCACGACGTTCATCGTACAAACACGAAGAACTACTCAATGAACTGGTGGAACTTCATCGATTAAAAGGTATGTGGAGACTTGAACTTATCTATCACTCAAAAAGTCTATCTACTCTATCTACTATCTTGAGACAAAAGTCGTATATCTATATAGACTTCGATTATACACATTTATTATTTCGAGCAGAGGTTATCTCGCTTATATTTTTCTCGAAATCTTTGTTGGTAAGCTTTCGCTTTGGCCAAGTTCATCTTTACAAGTGACGAAAGTCATGTTCATTATTTCAATATCTTGAAAATTGCTTTGATAAAAAATAGTATGTGAATAACCTCTATTTAACATCCTCTAAGAATGTTTTAATGATTGGAATAAAGAGTTTAGAACATGTAACCATCATTAGATATAAGCATATAATGTGTTCTCGCATTAGTGTATAAGTCCAAAATCGAGAACCAAATGTATGCATACTTGTGTGTGTACTACATGGTTGATGGAGAATGTGTAAGTATGCATACCCGTACGCATACTGGCGGAAGTTCACGTCCGTGAATTTCTGCCGTGTTTGGAAATCAAAACCAACTCAATCCGATTACCTAAGTATGCGTACCCGTACGCATACTGGAGGAAAGTTCACGTCCGTGAATTTTTGCTGTGTTTGGAAACCAAAACAAACTCAAAACTGGTTACTTAAGTACGCATACCCGTACGCATACTTAAGTGTGTTACTTTCTAAAATTGGTTTATTCGTGAACTTAAATTTATATAAACTAAGGAATGCATATTTGCAAACCGTGGATATAAAGTTCATGAATCGATTCGAGTGGATCAAAACCGATTTTTCTTCGACTGTGTCTTGTATACTTCTATGAGATCTAAGAAATTGAACAACTCTTGAACTAGTTCATTTGAGTCATTTGAAATAGTTATGGTGAAGATGAATAAGGTTGATATGAAAGTGCTTATATAACTAACCATTTGGTTAACTACTGTTTAACCAACGAATTGTACATGTTTAGGTATGGTTACAAAAACCTAAATGACATATATTTTATTTGTGTATAACAAGCTCAGTTCGATCTAACGGTTGAAAGATATTAGCTTGAATCTAATCAAGTTTTCATCTAACGATGAATATTGAATGCTTTGTTACCAAGGTAACTTAGATTGCGAACCCTGATTTGGAGACTATATAAAGGAGAAATCTAGCAACTGGGAAAGTTAATCCCCACACCTCATGTGTGATACTAGTTGTATTAACTAGAGTCGATTCTCCTTTAACCTTAGGTTTCTTCTGAGACTCTGTAAGTTAATGACTTGAAGACTTTATTGGGATTGTGAAGCCAGACCCAATTATTTTCTTTGTAGTTGCGTGATTTGATCTTCTGTTCCTATCGTATTGAGTACAATTGTAAAATTCTCTTGAGATTAATTTCTCCAATAGGCAAGATAGAAAAGTAATCACAAGCATCTTCGTCTCATCGTTTGTGATTCCGTAATATCTTATTTCGCTAGTCGATTAAGATTATTGTGAGGTGATTGATAATTCTAGGTTGTTCTTCGGGAATATAAGTTCGGGTTATCGATTGGTTCATGCTCACCTTGATTTATCAAAACACTGAACAAAAACTTGTAGGTATTTATGTGGGACACAGATTTATCTATTCTCGTAGACTTTTCTGTGTGATACAAATTTGTTTATTAAAGTCTCTGACTTTGGGTCGTAGAAACTCTTATTTATGGGTGAGATCAGCTAAGGGAATCAAGTGCATTGTATCTTAATGGGATTAGAGACATAAGGAGCGCAATTGTACCTTTAATCAGTGTGATATTGATTAGGGTTCAACTAGAGTCTAGTCCCGAAGTTAGTTTGTACTAGGCTAGTGTCTGTAGCGGCTTAATACAGTTTGGTGTTCAATCTGGACTAGGTCTCGGGGTTTTTCTGCATTTTCGGTTCCTCGTTAACAAAACTTCTGGTATCTGTGTTATTTATTTTCCGCATTATATTTTGTTATATAATTGAAATATCACAGGTTGTGCATTGAATCGATCAATTGGTAAATCCAACCTTTGGTTGTTGGTTGAAATTGATTGATCCTTGAACATTGGTCTTTTGTACCATTCAAGCTAATTCTCTTGTATTCAATTAGGGCTCGCAGATTTCTATTTGTTTGAGTAAAGATTGAATCTAGAAATTGAGACATAACTCTTTGATATACTTTTTTATTACGATTGAGTCTGACTGTCTAGTTGATTCTCTAAAAAGTATATTGGAGTTAGTCCATACAGATTGCTAAGCGAAATATTGGGTGAGGTTGTTAGACCCCCACTTTTTCAGTGAGGTGACTAATATTTCTAGGCTGCTCTTCGGGAGTATAAGACTGGATTATTCATTATGTTTCCTGTTCACCTTAATCTTTATCTTAAAACGAAAACAACAAATAGAATAGAGTTATCTGTGGGAGGAAGATTTGTTTATAAGTCTTCGAGTTTGGGTCGTAGCAACTTCTAGGCTATAAAGGACGCCATCTAGGGGAATCAAGTGCGCTGGGACTTGCAAGATTCAAGAGGCGTAAGGAACACGGCTGTACTTTAATCGGCGTGAGACTTGGTTTGGGCTCAACTACATTCCAGTCCAAAGTTAACTTGTAGTAGCCTAGAGTCTATAGCGGCTTAATACAGTGTGGTGTTCAAGTCTGGACTAAGTCCCGGGGGTTTTCTACATTTGTGGTTTCCTTGTTAATCAATTTTTTGCCGTATATGTTATTTATTTTTTGCATTATATTTTCTTTATATAATTGAAATATCACGGGTTGTGCGTAGTTCAATCACAGTTGATAAATACAACCTTGTTTGTCGGATAGGACTCGATCGACAGTCGTCCATTAGTCTTTGGTACCATTCGAGTTATTCTCATAACAATCAGGTTCACAAATTTCTATCTATTTGCTTTACTGATTGTGTTGAAAAAGAGATACAGCTCTTATAATATATATCCTGATTGAGACTTAATAACTTTGTGCTCTCAGAATTAAATTGGAGTCTAGTCCATACAAATTTCTGAACGAAATAGTTGGGTGTGGTTGTTATACCCCCGCATTTTCAATTGGTATCAGATCAGGCAAAAACGCTAAGACCTTATAACTTTATGGACAGAAGTGATATGTCTATAAACATACTGCTAGTCTTTGATAACTCAACTTATTTATGGTGGAAAATTGTTATGTGTGCCTTTCTTCAAGCGTGTGATTTTTAATCATGGGTTCGTGTTGTAAATGGCTATGATCCTCCAATAATTACAGTAGACGGTGTAACTGTTGTAAAGGATATTGGTAGATATAATGAAGTCAAGATTAGTGTTGCGAAACAAAATTCTGACGAATTAAATGCTATTATCCATGCCATTACCCCAGATCTTCAGCACCATGTGACTACGTGCATTAAGTCTAAGGATACTTGGGATATCTTAGCAACCATATCCGAAGGAATACCTCTGAAAAAGAAGCTAGGCTTCAAAACCTAAATTCTTATTGGGAAAACCTTCGTATGGATGATGAAGATTCATTTGATGAGTTTAATCCCAAAGCGTCTAAAATTGCTAATGATTTGCATTGGGTAAGACTATTCCTGAAAAGGACATTGTGATGAAGATTCTCACATCTGTACCATCTAGATATGATTCTAAGAAATATGTCATCGTTGAGGGAAATAACCTTGAAATACTTTGGAAAAATACTCTTGTTGGAAATTTAAAGATCTTCAATCACAAACATTTATCCAAAGCTGGAAAGGATATTGAGTTCAAAGCACAAAAGAACACTAATTTACTTAATAAAAGTAAAAGTGTTGGCAACCCTGTGAATGATCCTATTGAGACCGAATCATCAGATGAAGATCTTGACAACTCAGTTTCTCTGATCACAAGACAGTTTAGTTGATCTTATTTTGAAGAGAAGTAAACACATCACTAGAGACAAACCCAGATCATCAGTTAAGCCTCATGATCGTGTTCCTCCTAAAACATGGATACTATGGATGATGAGGATATGCCATTGTGTTTCAAGTGTAAAGGTTTTGAACATTTTGCTAATGAGTGTCCAAATCGTAGATAATATACTGGCAACAAGGGTCTTGCTGCAACTCTTGATGAAAAATATGATCACTATAATTCTACAGAGGATGAAAAATCAAGTGTAGCACTCGGTGAAAATATCAATTTTGATAATTTTAGCAATACTCATATCAACTTTGAAATTTTTCCCGTTGATACATCATCAATAGCCTTGGAGGATGTAATGGATTTTTCACTGTCTAATAAAAACTCTACCTCTTATGTTTTAGGTACTTCGCTTTGCCTAGTGGCATGTTCGGCCATGGTATCTGAACCATCCTCCACATTGACATGTCCTTACTGTACTATTAAGAGTCATTAAATATCTATTTTTTTCAAGTACAAACATAAAGTAAGGTATGTTAACAAACTGCAATGGAGAGCCAATCAATTAGCAAACAAGCTCAAACGTGTTCTGAAGTCAAATTCATCTGAGGTATGTAAATTTAACTCCTATCCTAAGAAGTTGATTTCTAAGAAAAAGGTTAGATCACTACAAAAAGAACTAGGTCTAAACGACCTATAAAGAGGGATGTTGATAATTCCATGCAGGAACCTTGTGGAGAACAAATTATTGTTCGCCCCAACACAGTATAGCTGTGTTGAAAGTGCACCTTGTCTCATGTTCCCGTATACTGAAAAAAGACAAGAATTGTGCACAATCGGGCTATAGGGTCAAAAACTAATCTAGTTTGTATCTTGAATATTATTACTTGAATTTCTTTCCTTATTAAGTAATGGTATTAAAAAGATTTTACCCTATATGAATAAAAGGTTAAAATCGGCCTACCCTCCTTAGGGTTATATGTGTTGATTGTACGTGAACCCTACTTGCACTGTATATAGGTTCCCTAATCCTGAAGTCATATTTATTCTCTGAAACTTTTTTCATCAAAAGGTTGCTTCTAGATCTGTTTTATTTGTGTTTTCACAAACCCATATCTCAAAATTATGGAGACTCTAAGCACTATTTCTTCTGATAAAAAAGATGTTATTATGATTGTTAAGTCATCAATCATAAAGTAAAAAGATAAATCCCATTCCTCTAATACAACTTTGAAGAGAAAATGGAAGAATATGAAGAAACCAAGGGCTAACAACTCAAATCTTCAAAAGTTTTTTATTGTTCTTGAAGAGTTAAAACAAACCAGGATGAAGATTCAGGAAATAAAAGTTATTGTTCTAAGATCTCTGGAGATTCAAAAGGCCCTGATTCGATAAAAATCAAGAAGGTTTGTTGGAATTGACTTCTTTCTTCATGAACCTTATGTTCTAATGTCTGTTGACGATAAGGAGTTCCATGACGATAACAAATTATTCAAAAATCTTGATGTCTAGGAAATTTCTTTTTGAGAATTTATTCTTATGTTTAAGAAGGATAACTAGGGTTTGGTATAACAATTTTTTTTTATTACACAACTATTTCCAACGATTTTCATCTTACAATGTTTTTGGATTTTTTTATTTAAATTCTAAGTTTTTGGAAGATGAACTTGCAATATTTAATCTTATTGGTTTTATATATTTCAAATGTCTTATGAGATATATGTGCCTTTACGTTCGTGAACTGTGCTATTATCTCATATATGCTCAAAAGTTAAGTCTATTGGTTACACTAAGTATTATCTCTTTATGCATATATTGATGAAAAAATAGAATGCACTTTTTTAGAAATTCCGTAGTATTAATCTTTCCCTGATCCACTTTTATGTGAAAGTACTATATTTACTCCGTAAGTTTTCTTATGTTGAGTGATTTATGACTAAATTAATTAATAAGATCTTCTTATGGTTAATTTACTCGAGCTTTACTGGATACAAATCCATGTGATTTGTTAATGTCCAAAGAAATCCTTCTTTTCTTGTAAAAGTAAGGTCGCTCATGTTGTTCTCTTGGGAATGACATCAAATGGTGGAAGAGTTCTTAAATGAACTTGTGCTTAGTTGCCATATCTTTGTTGGGAGAGAGGTTGTGTAAATTGAAGGGGTTAACTTGTATCTTAATAAACTCCTTGATGAATACACTAAGTTTCAACTATATGAAATCATCGAAAGAAAGTTGATATGTTTCTTTTTAGTCATGAATTATCTTTTGTGAATTCATTATGATTCCATAGTTTTCGTACCTTTGCCAATTTATATTGACAAAAAGGGGGAGAATTATTTGGTAGTTCACACTACATACATATGGTTTACGGATCATTATGTAAGGGGGAGTGGATTCCATTCTAAGATGGAAGTATTGACTAAGGGAGAGTGATACATATCACCATAGTATTATTTCAAAGTTGTGATGCAATTGTACTTTGATTCTATATAATAATACTATGACACTAAGTAACAATGATTGAGAATATTTTTTTTCGTATTGTTATTGCTACGGATCTTCAACAACAATGATGTTGAGTTGAACACGTTCTGAATCGATGGAAAACTTGAAGTAACAAATAATTCATGGAAGTTGAATAGCCAAGGAAACCAAGCATGATGGATCATAAGCTATAAAGTTTATTTATTTTGTAATCCATATGTATTGATAGTTTTGTCACTAAAATTGACAAAAGGAGAGATTGTTAGAGCACTGCTCAGTCGAACTCGCAAGCGTTGATATCTCAAGCTTGTTGGTCAAGTTTAATTTATCAAAACTATATACTTGATTTCTAGTCTACTTATAACTATGTCTCGGATTAGGATAGAAGTGTGTAGTTAAACTTTATACTTCACGACATTCACCAATTGAAGAAGAAGATCTACTGAAGAGCTTGGAGCAACTTCATCGAAAAAAGGTATGTGGAGACTAAAATTTATCTATCACTCAGAAGTCTATTTAATTCTATCTATCAATGAGACTAAGTCATATATCTATATAAATTTTGTGTTATACACATTTGAAATTTCGAGCCGAGTTTATCTCGTTTACATATTTCTTAAAATACAGGTTTGAAGCTTCCTTAATTATCGCTTAACTTCATCATCTACTTGAAAATTTTAGTTATAAACAATTTATTTGTTGGAAACTAAATATTAAGTCAAGAAGATCATGTGAAAATTACCTTAAACATCTTACATGATTTGTGTGAGACAATCATTTGAAGTTAACTTGGGAAGTTCCGTATTGATTAATTAATCA
Organism: Papaver bracteatum; assembly: GCA_023529315.1. Classification (NCBI taxonomy): domain Eukaryota; kingdom Viridiplantae; phylum Streptophyta; class Magnoliopsida; order Ranunculales; family Papaveraceae; genus Papaver; species Papaver bracteatum. The sequence goes on along the minus strand of JAJJWX010000768.1, from coordinate 273,576 downwards.
GTTGAAAATTACTTGAATCTAGTGGTATGTGTAAGATTACCATTGTTATCTTCTAAGGATGTTTCAATGATTGAATGAGAGTTTTAGAACTACTACTAATGTCTGGATATAACACAGTATGCGTACCTAGTATGCGAACTGTGAAGTATTAGTTCAGGTCCAGAACTGTGGTTTGCGAACAGTGTTTTCAAAAGGCAAGACTAGGCAAGTCCGTAACTGTGATTCGTGTACTCAGTTTGCGAACTCATTGGTTAGGTTCTAAAATTGGTAAGTATGACAAATCATACTCATGAACTCAGTTTCGTTCGCGAACTCAGTTTGCGAACTAAAGTCCCTGGAACTTTAATGAATTAAGGTACGCGAACTTGCATTGCAAACCGTGGCATTATGTTCATGAATTGGTTCTTGTATATGTAATTTGTACAATTATAAACCAAACCGAATATGCTTCAAATTGTTCATGGATATTTCAATGAGATACTGAACATTTGAACAACTCTCTTAAAGCATATTTAGATTCATTTGATTATATATCATGATTAATTGATTATCATATTTGATCTAGAAGTGTTAGATGAATATGGATAAGCTAAAATTGTTCATATGGATAACTTCGGTTAACATTTATTGAGCCAACTTGTTATACACGTTTAGGTACGGTTCTCCCATATCTAAATATAGGTATATTTAATTTTTGTGTATCAAGGTAATACCATCTAACGGTGGAGATTGATTACTTATTTTCTAAGCAGACTTAGTTTGAATCTTAAATCTGGAGTTCATATAACGGTGAATATTAATTGCTTTGTTACTAAGTTAGCTTAGCTTTGATTGTAAGCAACCCTAATTTGAAAGACTATATAAGGGAGAACTCTAGCATCTGGGGAATCTAATCCTGACACTCTCATGTGTCCTAGTTGCAAACTAGAGTCGATTCTCCATTAACCTAGGTTTACAGTTCTTCTGAAAACTATTATTAGGTTTAACGACTTGAAGACTTCATTTTGGATTCGTGAAGCCAGGTCCAACTATTTTCTCTGTAGTTGTGTATCCTGATCTTACTTTTTCTATCATATTGAGTTTAATCTTATCTAAGATTTTCTCGAGATTTATCTCCGATAGAAAAGATATAAAAAGTAATCACAACAATTTCTTCGTCTCAGACTCTTGTTATTCCGCAATAACTTCTTCTGTTAATCAATTAGGTTGTGAGTTGACTAATATTTCTAGGCTGCTCTTTGGGAGCATAAGACCGGATTATTAGTTGTATTTCATGTTCACCTTGATCTTTATCTTAAAACGGAAAAAAAAATATAGACTTATCTATGGGAGACATATTTGTTTATAAGTCTTCGACTTTGGGTCGTAGCAACTTCTAGGCCGCAAAGAACGTCATCTAGGGGAATCAAGTGCCCACAGTCTTGTAAGATTCAATAGGTGTAAGGAACGCGATTGTACCTTAATCAATGTAGGAATTGGTTAGGGCTCAACTACATTCCAGTCCGTAGTTAACTCGTAGTGGGCTAGAGTATGTAGCGGCTTAATACAGAGTGGTGTTCAAGTCTGGACTAGGTTCCGAGGTTTTTCTGCATTTGCGGTTTCCTCGTTAACAAATTTTTTGGTGTCTGTGTTATTTATTTTCCGCATGATACTTTTGTTATATAATCGATCACAGTTGATAAATATGGCATTGTTTGTTGGATATGACTTGATTGACAATCGGCCATTGGTCATTGGTTCCATCCGAGTTATTCTCATAACAATCAGGTTCACGGATTTCTATCTATTTGATTTACTGATTGTATTGAGAAAGAGATAAAGCTCTTTAATATATATCCTGATTGAGACTCAGTAACTTGGTGCTCTCAGAATTATATTGGAGTTTAGTCCATACAAATTTCCGAACGAAATAGTTAGGTGTGGTTGTTATACCGCTGCATTTTCATATTGTTTAAGCCTATATGCAAGAATATAGGGCTTAAATTTATGCGATGTCAACAAAAGCACTTTAAATCACAGAACTTAGTTCTCCATAGATCACAAAACCATAAGGTTAAAACTTGAAAAAGGACAACAATTAATATAAGAAGAATCTGGATCCATCTTGCAGACACAAGCCTAGCATAATACGATTTTGTATGATTCCGGTTTGAATGGATCAAGCCCCAGTTTAGACCTTGCTTTGAGCACCTACAACCAGGTATGTGGTAGTAATTTTTCTACGCTTTGCATTGATGATATTTTCCCCCACTCCATGAGTTCTTTGGCGATTAAATACTTTGATGCAGTGAAGAGAGATTTACCCGCCCGGTTTAAAATGTCTGAGCGTGATAGTGCGCTTTTGGAAATGCAACAAAACTGAACACGTGCAAGATTATTTGCTGGTTATCCCCATAGAGAGGCTTAATCAGAAAAGTGGTCCTAGGCAATTTTGTGCTATGCTTCGATATAGGCTTGGGATTCCTTTTTTTGAGGAAGGAGGGGCATGCCCCAAATGTGATAGGGAGATGGATATTTTGGTGATCATGCTCTACATTGTTCTCATGAGGTTGGGCTTAATTTTAGACACGATCTAGTACTCGACACTCTTGCAGACATGTGCTATCGTGCATGTGTACCAGCTAGGAAAGAGGTTGACCTGGGTCTCCTTTCTAATAGTGGACAGACTTTGAGACCCGCTGATATCATGGTTTATAACTGGGATAATGGTCGTGACATGTGTTTGGACGTAACCGGTGTCTCTCCTTTTACTGGGGGCGGTGTTCGCACTTTTGTTCCTGGCTAGGCAATCTGTAATGCTGTCTCTCGGAAATGTAACAAATTTCTAGAGAATTGTGCGGCTCAGGGGTTTGGGTTTGGTGTACTTGCTTTCATGACGTTAGGGGAGCTTGGTGGAGATACTATAGATTTTCTGAAAAGGTTGCGAAATTATATGGCTAGTCATGATGCGAATGTCAAAATAGGAGATTTTATTTTCCATAAATTAGGGGTTGTCATTCAGACAGGGATTGGAGCGCAGCTGGTGGCTCGGCTCCCTTACAATTTCTTGTAATCTGCTACTTATTTTTGTGTTTGAATAATGGTTAAAAAATAATAATATTTGGATCCTAATAACAGTAAAATAAGATTGATTAGAACCATGAAACAGTCAAAATACGATAAAAGGAACTCAGAAACACATGTAAACCGGAGAAGATTAAAAGAGAAGAATAAGAAATTTGTCACCAATTAATCCCGCTACTCGGATTATCTTGCATCAATAAAAATTATCATTTCTTCTTTTCAGTTTCAATTGAATTTAAAAAATAGTCATGATTGGACAAATGGTCCTTTCTTCTTTTCAAGTTCAATTGAATATACGATATGTCATGATTGGACAAATGGTCCTTTATTCTTTTCAGTTTCAATTGATTGATAAGCCTAGATCAATACCACCAATCGTTGGTAATTTCCAACGGAATTGCATTCCACAAAATATCAAGTAGCCTAGTACTGTGTAATTTAAATCAAGAGCTGCATTTTCAACAATGTGTAGCAGATGTGATTAATTTCAGTTTCAAGACATTGCATTACTCCCTTTACACTACATTACATTACATGAAGGTCCAATGTATGACAATTGAGTATGATATTTTCCATTTTATAGTAGTAGCATGGGAAGCCCAGGTATGTATCAAGTGACTTGAGAATTTGTCGTTAAAGATTAGTTGCTTCCTAAAATTAAAACAGTGCACTATTAAAACATTGTTGCACAGTGTATATGGTTCTTAAACTTATAATAACAGACACGATGCTTTGTACATCGAGACTTTCATAAGCTCATATGAGACCAAAAAAAAAGAGAGGCAGTTTTTGGGTATACCAAAAATATTTTGGGCATACCAAGTAAGACAAAATAGGAGTGTAAATAGCAATATTAGAAGCCCCTTAACCAATTTTTTTTGGTAATGGCAAATATGCTCTTTTAGGATTAGTGTTAATAGTAATGATTAGGTAAAATAAATCTGATTAGTGATTAGTTTTAAGATCAAAACCAATTTTTTCCTGGTTTTGATCTTCAGAATGTTGATTTTTTTCCAACATATCTTATGTTTAATCTCGCTTTTGTAGGTTAAAATCATCAAAAGTTTGTGTTTTTTCACTAAGGTTCGGCGAGTTTGGATGAACAGTTCGGCTAGCTGGAAGTGTTGATTAAGAGCCGAACCTACCTAGTTCGGCTCGTTTTGAATTGTCCAAATAAGCCGAACCCTACACTGAACTATCGGAAGAAAAAATGTTTAGGGTTCTGCTTATATTTAGAAATTCGTAAGCGCCGAACCTCGTTGGAAACACATTGTTCGGCTATTTGAATAAGTAGAATATAAGCCGAACCCGATCATGTACATTCCTAGGTTAATAATTTTGTATTGGTTCTAAGACATATTATGATTATCGAATACGCCGAACCCCTACACATCTCTTTTCGTGACTAGGTTCGGCTTGAAATTGCATGAAATTTCAAGCCGAATTGTTCATATACACTTACAGGAAGATTTTGTGAAGAACAGTTCGGCTAAAAACACAACTTAATTGTGAGCCGAATCTTATAAATGCACTAGGTTCGGAAGATATTATGATTATCGTACAAGCCGAACCTAACCATTAATTTTTCTTTAGAGCATCTAAAAATGTTCGGCACATATTATGATTATCGTATAAGCCGAACCTAACCATTAAGGGTAAGGATATATTAGTAATTTAAATTGTTTGAGGATATATAAATAATTACACTACCCCTTATTTTTCCACCCTGGGTGGAAAAAAAAATTTGTATGCCCAAAATGTCTTTGGTATGCCCAAAAACTGCCTTCAAAAAAAAAGCACTCTAAATCCAAGTTTTGGCCACACTTTTTGTATTCGTAAAATTCTATGCTCGTGAGCTTCCTGAATATAAGGTCCTTCAACATATATGCAGGTCCAAAATTCAAACATGCTTAACAAAATGTGAAAAATACTAGAATCCCCTACTATATGGGTTCAACATTTAGAAGCCCCACAAAATGGATCTTCCACCCTCTACTCCATACTTTGGGAAAATGATATTGCTAGGCCCCAAAAATCAAATTTTCTTCAGATCTGGCCCATAATTAATTATTACGAATTTTAATAATACCAAGACTACCCTTTAGTATATAAACAAGAGGAATATCATCATATATTTTCATTTTCAGATTTTGTCTCTCTCTTTTCCAGACGAGTTTTTCTTCTGCAGAAATGGTTTCCCTTCATTTCCAGATCTGAAACATTATTTCTCTCTCGAAATCAAGTTCTCACACAGTTAAACATCGCCAACAACTCGTGTTCTTGCGATTTCAGTGCGTATCGGTGAATAAAACTGAATGAAAATCGTCTGCAACAAATAGAAATGAAGATTTAATCATCAAATCATGATGATAAATATAAGTTCAACATATCTTCATATTTGCTTTCGATTTAAACTGCTGATTCGTTGATTTTCGAATCGATTTCGGATGATTTTTTTTTGTTTACTGTTGAAAACCTAATCCATCTGATTTCATCTAGAAATCTTTATTCAAAAGATGACCAGAATATAGATCCACGATTATTTCATCTAGATCTCCGTTTTGAGTTGAAATTTTCAGAAATTTTTTGACAACAAATTTTCTAGGGTTTTGACAACATAAATTGTTTGCAACTAAGGAGGAAGAAGGAGAAAGGAATGGGAACTGGAGCATCGAGAAACGCAGATAGTTCACATGGAAATGATGGCGGTGAAAGAGGAGGAGAAGATCATTCTGGCGGACAACTTTATGTTTCACTAAGAATGGAGAATTATAAACTAAATGGTGATATTATCCCTCATGTCTTTGGTTCTGTTCCTCTAATCGGTTCTTGGGATTCTTCCAAAGCTGTAAGTACTAAGAACTAATACTTCACTTCTCACTAATTTCACAATCAATCTCAGTTTTCAACAATTTTGAACATTTTTTTATGGTAATTTTGTGATTGGTGGTGAATCTGTAGTGACAGAGGATCAAATTTGATAATCAGTCGAATTTCGAACAATTTCTCATGATTTTTGTGATGAATTTTTAGTTGGCGATGGAAATAAAATCAACATCTATGTGGACATTTTTAGTTACAGGATTTTATGGAGCTTTTTGGTAGAATTGTTAATTGTTGTTCTCGAACACACCAAGTCCAAGGGTGACAGGGTCGTGTAGTTCGATGATACTAGTTTCAGATGCTATAAATACACTGATCATCAACAAGGTGAGAAAATTATGCCCCTACATCATTTTGACATTCTTAAATTTTTGTAGTTCAGCCGTGCAATCAGTCCAGCATTACCAATATCTAGGGACCTGAGCAGATATAAGAACCCAAACATGATGTTGATAATGATGTACAAAAAGCATTCTGGTTTATTAATTGGTCCATGATATAGTTTCATAGCCATATTGATGGTTTCCATGTTCAGGTAAAGACAATCTACCGAAACCAGAGGATTTCTCCAAAGCTCTGTACACATTTGACATTTGACAGAACGATATCTCATTCATACTTCAACATACATCAGAAAGGGAAACACGTGCTTCAATTCCTAGAATCCTTAATAAATTCTCTGAAATTGTACAGGTTTGTAAGTACCTTATAATACATGAAAAAGTAGCTTACACTGTGTCATCAATCTGTTGTTGATGACTATTTAAGAGTCGAATTCATGTCAAGATATGAACTTAAACTCTTTTTTATTCTTACAGCAACTTTACAATGATGGAGCAAGAGTTTTTTGGGTACACAACACATTTAGTTCTGTTTAGTTCAAGATATGATGTTGCTCAGCTCTAACCTGCTTCTGAAGGAAGTCCTCTCTTAGGTAATGAATTGGACGATTTTTCGGTTTTGTGTTGTAATTGGAAGGAGAATTGTTTGTATGTTGTAGTGATATTTTCTGATTGATTTTGTTTTAATTTTGTGTGTAGTTCCTAGGCAGAAGTACTGTGAATATACATATAAGACTATAAGGAGGAAAACATGTACCGTGATGGTAGGAAACGTATCTCTCGGTAGTGATCATCCAATTAGGATTCATACTATGAATACAACTGACACTAAGGATGTTTCCGGCACAGTGGAACATGTCAATTTATTACACATGATCTTAAATTCATGTTGTAATTTACATTAGGATGACATCGTTCAAGATTTTACTGCGTATTCTTTGAGGTTCATAATGAATGAGAACGAATGTTATTAGGTAATGAGAATAGCTAATAAAGGCGCAGATATTGTTCGAATTACAGTTCAAGGAAATAAAGAAGCGGGTGCTTGCTTTGAGATAAAGAACACGCTTGTTCAGAAAAAGTATGCCTTATAACTTGAAAATGTCTTAGGGTCTCTAGTAATGAAGTTTTATCCATAAATACAGTGACCATCCCCATATGATTCACTCATACATTATACTCATGTTACAATTGTTTCTGTTTACGCAGTTATAACATTCCTTTGGTGGCGGACATTCATTTTGCTCCTCCTATTGCATTGCGAGTTGTTGAATGTTTTGACAAGATTCGTGTCAACCCTGGGAATTTTGGTAATTGGTTCACTTCATTTCTATTGCATTTTTAGATAGATTATGGACACAAATGCTGAGATATTTGTATGCAGCTGATAGACGGGCTCAGTTTGAGCAGTTAGAATACACATAGGAGGACTACCAGCAGGAGCTTGAGCACATTGAGCAGGTCTGTTTAACTCATTCCTTAGGGTGGTTACCCTTTTCAACTCGCATGCCATTCTTTTTTTGGAGCTTGAGGTTGGCGTAAATGGAGTTATTGTTCACCGGAGATGATAGTGAAGAACAATGATGGTAACGATCTGTTGGTGAGAACGTTGAGCTGAAAAATGATGAGAACATGGTTCTTTCTTGAAGGAAGTAATGAACATAGAATGTCATGGAGCTCGACAAAGGTAATGGGTTATAACTTCTTCACGTGAAATAAACAAAGTAAAGTATAAAAGATAAAATACCCATCACATGCACAAGAAAGATTTTAAAGTTCTTTGTAGGAAGAAAGCTAAAGAAGGAGAACATGAAGCTAGATGGAGTTGGTGATGGGTAATGATGCATCTAAAAAACCAACCCATCATGTACACCACCGAAAAAAAGCAAAAAGAGAAAGAGAGCTAGATGAAGAACAGATGAGGTAGGAGAGGAAATTGTCAACACTTACATAAATAAAATATTGATGATCCCGTTCCCACACACAATCTCTACACCTCTCTTCCCACAACTCTCTTCCCACACCCTTCTACACACCCTTCTTAAATTCCTTCTTCTTTATTTTTGGTTAGTACTCTAATTATGAGTAGCTAAATTTCTATCTAGGATTAGGAGAAATCCTTATGTGTGCTATAATGTTTTGATTATTTTCTATAATAATTCTCTCTTGGTCCTTATTCTTGATTCGTACATGTGTCCTATGATGCTTGATAATTGATTTATATATTCTATGTTAGAAAAATAGCATTTTATAGTGAAAAAAATTGTTAATTATTTGAGAAAATAATTGTTTGAAAAGATTTATTTTCCGAGACGATTATTTGTCCTAAATCGAGTAATTTTGGGAGAATGTTATAGGGAATAGTTATAATCATTTAGTATGTGTAGTAGTGATGGAATCTTGACATCCTAGACTCTTTAATTGAACACTAAAATCATTTTTAGCATTTCCATTATTTTATAAGTTTTATAAAAATCACCATCTTTTTGTCTAAAACCAAATCTTTAAAAAAAGTCCGAGAATCAAACCCTATACTTATCACTTGTAAAACTGCATCAGTTTTTTTTTTCTTCTTTTGCTCTTTTAGCTTTGCTCTTTGCATGCTACATTCTAGGTTCGTTTTTCAGTTGTTTGGATCCTTATAATGTTTGCATTTTTCTAGAACGTTGTAAAGAAAAGAACTTAGTCCTTAATTGGGAAAAGTGTCATTTTATGGTTAAATCTGAATAGTGTTAGGACATGTGGTGTCCTCTAAGGGAATAGAAGTTGATAAGTCCAAGGTCCTAATTTCCAAATTAAGACAACCTAAGAATGTAACCGATGTTAGATCTTTCCTTGACATGCCGGATTTTATCGTCGTTTCATCAAAGACTTTAGCAAGATTGCTTTACCTCTATCGCACCTACTGCTAAAGATACCGCCTTTGTATTTGATGAAGCATGTTCAAGCTTTTGAGAAGCTTAAATTATTGTTGACTTCTCGCTTCTATCATCCAACCACCCAATTGGAACCTCCCATTTGAAATCATGTGTGATGTCCGACATGTTGACTATAAGTGTCAATGTGACTTTATGTTTTTTGATTATTGTCAATGGTTCGGGGTTTAGTTCAAATGTAATAGTGCTCGTGACTATAAGTTCACCGGAGATGTCAATGATGGTAACGATAACAGGTTGTTGAGAGCGTGAAGGCATGAGATCGGTGATGGTCGAGAAATGATGAGAACATGGTTCTCGGTTTGCAGTTGGAGCACGGGTTGTCGGGAGCTGATGGAAGTAATGAACATAGAATGTCATGGGTTATAACTTTCTTCACGTGAAATAAACAAAGTAAAGTATAAAGTATCACTCAAATACCCATCACATGCACAAGAAAGATTTCCCATAAAAAACCCACCACATGCGCATAGGAAGAAAGCTATGAAGCTTTTTTGGGTAATGATGCACGGTTGTCGGACGTGGAAATAAACCAACCCATCATGTACACCACCGCGTTAAAGAAAAACAAAAGAGAAAGAGAGAGCTCGGTAGGAGAGGAAATTGTCGAACACTTCTTACATAAATAGGGGTCGATTGATGATCCCGAAAAAAACAATCGGATATCCCACACACAATCTCTACACCTCTCTTCCCACAACTCTCTTCCCACACCCCTTCTACACACCCTTCTTAAATTCCTTCTTCTTTATTTTTGGTTAGTACTCTAATTATGAGTAGCTAAATTTCTATCTAGGATTAGGAGGAAATCCTACTATGTGTGCTATAATGTTTTGATTATTTTCGCCTTAATCATGGAACAAATCATTTTTAGGTATTCTTATGTCGCTTGGGCTCTCGTCATATGTATTTTTTTCTTTTCTTTTTACTGGTTATCTATTTGAAATGTCTTTCTTGAAGCATTTCTCTTAACACTGAATGAGGATAATAATGTTTGCTTTGTCACAAGCATCTAAAATGGAAAAAAGTAACATGTTGTTGTTCACACAGAGTGCTGATTTTTTTCGAGCTGACAATCCAGAAGGCATGGAGGCGCGTAATGAGGTGAGCATCATCCAAACATTCTAGTTCGTATTTATAGATTTTATAGTGTCACATTTTCTCGCCTCTGAAACATCAAGTACATACTCAATGTTTTCTTGATAGATACACTTTTTTGTTTAGAAGTCTCAATGTGATTTGGTTAAACTTTTTCTTTCTGTCAATTATATGGTTTCAGTAGTTATTTGAGTATTTCATCTTGTAATGGCTATATCACGATGTCCTATATGGAGTTTTGCCTCAGATCAGATGGTCATGCTAACACCTAATAAAGTTTTTCTACAAGATTAAATACTCAAATTAGATGTCATATATGCTAATTGCTATAGAATTATAGGAAAAGTATGTAACCTTATGTTGGTAGGAACCTATCTTTTGATGAAATTTGTGTTGCTATAATCATGTGTATCTACTAGTTACACATGCTTTCTAGCATGTGTATCTGCTAGTTACACATGCAATTAGGATGTGTAATTGATGGTTACACTTGCATTTTGAATGTGAAATTGCAGATTACACATGCATTTAGGGATGTATATCTTCCATGCATAGATGATTTTTCTCTTAAACTACACATTTCAAAAGCTAAGTGGATGTGTAACTTCCAGTTACACATGCTAATTAGATGTGTAACTTCTAGTTACACATACTTATTGAATGTGTAACTTTTACTTACACATACTTATTGAATGTGTAACTTTTGGTTACACAGATTTTACTTACATATAGTAATGGTTGTTACTGATTGAAAATGTTGCATTCTTTCCATTAAGGTTGCATTCTTTTCATTCTAAAATGTGCATATAATATGTGAATGATTGTATGATATGAAACGTGTATCTAATCGATAGTTGTTCATTGTGATTTACTCGTCCGTTCGTAGCTATGTGATGGTGAAAGTTGTAGCCAATGGTGGTGCAGGTGGTGGTACTACTGGAGTTGTGGTGTGAGTTGTGGAGAAATAAATGGAGGTGTCACATTAATTTTTGGTGGTGGAATTGAAAAGTGGTGCAACTATTCTATTGTGTTTTGTGATTCTAGGAGGTGTTGGTGGTGGAGGTGCATATTTTAGAGGAGGATATGGAGCCAATGGTGGTGCTGGAAAAAACTATTCAATGCACTCAAATTCTTTGCTTGATGGTACACCTTTTTAGATCCCTCTCTTGTTGTTTTTAGTTTCAAATTCTATGTCTAGACTGCACATTTATTTACATTACACAAGTAGGATGCATGCATAACTTCTAGTTAAACATGTGATGTGCTTGTGTAACTTCTAGTTACATATGTGATGTGCTTGTGTAAATATGAATTACACTAGACAGATGCATGAGCATCTTCTAGTTACACATGCCAATTATGAACAAACCTTGTAACCAAAAAATTACACATGCCAGTTACACAAGCTTTTATGGATGTGTAACTCTTAGTTACACAAGTCAGGTGCATCTGAACTCTCGCCACACATATTATATGCATGTGTAACTCCTCTTTACACTAGACAGATGCTAGGTATCCAAGTCATATGCATGTGTAACTGCCAATTACACATGATAGATGCATGTGTAACTCCAAGTTACACATGCTAAGATGGGTTATCATGTGTCTTTTCAGTGATCTTTGTTCTATAAACTTACAATTCTCCTATAATATTTTTTTTCTTTCTTTTTATTCATCCAACCTAATCCATGGATGTTTATTTCGTTGCAGATATGCAAGCATTTTGGAATGAGGAAGACAAGAAAGAAAGGCAAAAATTCTAGTATAGGTTTCAGTGGCTTATTTCTAGTGTTTTAACTCATTTATTGTGTTCAGTAACAACCGATTACTATAGTTGGTAAACAGAGTTATTATTGTAAATTAATATTAATGCGATAGATGAATTTTTTGTATATATTTTTTTTTTCTGTTGTGTAACTGTTGACTACACATGCCTTATGCATGTGTAACTTGTGGATACACTTGTCATATGTATGTGTAACTTCTTATTACACATGTCATATGGATGTGTAACTTTAAGTTACACACTATTGAATACACAACATGAATGTGTAATTTTTATACATGTGTAACTTCCGGTTACACTTGCAATATCAATGTGGCCGGAGGTGGTGGTGAGCGGTGGTCGGTCGACAGTGGTTGGCGGTGGTGGTCGGAGGCAGTGGTTAGCGGTGGCTATGGTGGTGGTTGGAGGTGGTGGTTGGCGGTGGTTGCCGGCGGTGGTCGGACGTGGTTGCCGCCGTGGTTGTCGGTGGTGGTGGTCGGAGGTGGTTGCCGGCGGTGATGGTCGGAGGTGGTTGGCGGTGGCTGTGGTGGTCGGAGGTGGTTGGCGGTGGCTGTGGTGGTCGGAGGTGGTTGGCGGTGGTTGGAACATCATCACATAATATTTTATTAATTTGGGGCCTAAATTTAAATTTTATTTAATTATGGGCTTGACCATATGCATAAGGGTATCAAGATCTTTTAATAATTTGGGGCCTAGATTTAAACTTCTTTTAATTAGAACCATCTTTTGGGGACTACCCAAAAAAGGTGGGGGACTACCCAGTGCTACAAATGTCCACCCTAATATGATAAGGGGTGTCCTAAAATGTGGAAATGACTAACCTACCCTTAACCTATATATATATTACCACCTCCTCCCATCACCACCACCTATATATATAACCACCTCCTCCCATCACCTCCGCCGCTCACCACCACCACCGACCACCACCACCACCGACCACCTTGAGCCACCACCACCACCGACCACAATATATAGCTTAATTTAAATCATTAACAAAACAAAATCAAAATTATAACAAACCCATTACTTGTCATTCATTTTTGGTTGCAAAAATGAGAAGTAATCATTAAAATGAGTTGAAAATGTAAGTTGCAGAGAGAAGTTCGGTTAAGAATTATGTGAAAAACTTTGTCGAACTAGCCGAACTCAACTTTTAATGGAGGTTTTTCTTTCGAGAAAAGTTCTGCCACGTCGTAATTTTTTTTTCCTAACCGAACTTTAGTTCGGTTAAATTTTTTTTCCTCCGAACTTCGGCCCGGTTACCGCAATTTTTTTCTCCTAACCGAACTTTTCTCTCGAAAACCTATATATTGAGTTCTAAGTTACGTCGCAACTTTTTTCATTTTTTTTTTCCAACCGAACTTTTAGTTCTAAGTTACGTCGTAAAAAATTCCTAACCGAACCGTTCTCCGAAACTAAAAATTCCATTAAATGAAGTTCGGCTACCCGTGTTTTTAGAAACATTAACCGAACTACACTTGCGATGAGTTCTGTAAATCCGTTCTTCAAATGTTGTAGCCGAACTTTGTAAACCAAACGAAAATCAATTTGTAAATTGTTCATTTTTAGGAATGTTTTGGCCAATTCAAGCACCATTAACTAAATTTGAAGTATCCATGAGTACCCAAAACATCATACTCTTGTTCTTCCTATTTCCTTCTTCTTCTTATCTCTCAAAAAAAAAATGTTAAAAACAAAACAATCCAACTTATAAAACACTAATCACTAATCCCTAATCCCTAATCACTAATCAGTTTTTAACTAATCACTAATCACTAACTAAGTTTATCATCAAGGGTAAAATGGGTATTAGAAACAAAAATTATAAGGGGTGACCAAATATTACTTCTAATATCCTCCACAAAAACTGATGGGTAGTCCCCCAACTTTTTTGGTAGTCCCCAAAAGATGGTTCTTTAATTAAGGGTCTCACATTATGAGTTATCCATGGGTTGGGTCTTAGCCTAATTATCCATGGGTTGGGCCTTAGCCTAATTTTTCCTAACAAAATGTTGTTATTTACTACATTCATACCTATACCATAACAAAAATAAATAAAAAAATAGTTACATAGTATGAACCCCTGTCCACGGTCCCTCAATATTCATGGAATTCATACCTTAGCTTGGAGTATAGCCAAGTGGGGAGGCACCGATTTTTGATACCGGCATGCAAAAGTGAAAAATTAGAGAAACAGGTTAAGTCCCACTTCCTCTACCTTTCCACATGACAAACCAAAATAATAATATAGAGAAGTTATTATGACCAACTGTATCAGTATTTGTACCTGAGAATGTATGATGTAATCTTGAAACACAGACTTGTCGTTTAATAACATTCATTGTGGTACGAAAGACAAAAGTTCTATGAATCAGGCGTCCTATAAAACAGCTATAATATCAAAAGATGATAATTGATCAATTACTAATTGGGCCGACCGACCGGAGGGTCCGTAGGAAGGGAGTCCCTTTTATGGCTACTTTTTTGTCAAATGAAACCTAACACAAATGTTTAATTTGATAAAAAGATTGGAAATGAATTTGGTGGTAGTCTTTGGGACATGAAAAGTCTAAGATGTCACTCCTTTTAGTTTAATTATTATAACTCTTTATACATTCTATTTTTTCAGGGGTATAATTGACAACCAAACTTTAATATAACATATCTAAAAATCGGTGCCTTAGATTTTTACAAATTTTATATCATTGGAAAGGATTTTAAAAAATCTACGCAACGAGTACAAACAACGATATAAAATTTAGTGTTTTCACGAAAAAATCGATGGTGACTTTTAAAATTTAATGCATAGCCATTATGCAAAGCACCACAAATGATGCATAATACATGGGGAAATTAGTGCAAACCACCACAAAGGATACATAGCACATGGGGTAAATTGATTGAAACCACCCAAAAAAATGCATAAAAAATGGTGGAAATTTACGTAAACTAGTATAAATTAAATGCATATTAATTTTAGCCTTATAACACCATTATGCATAACGGTGTTTTTTCTTCAGTCGGCCCTTCCCACCGTGGCAACGGTGATCTAGTAGTTTAATACTAACCAATTTCAAATCATATAATTAATTCCTCCTTGTGGGAACTAATCTTCACTTAAAAAGATTTTATATGTCAATCCTAAATGACCTAAAGCTATTAGACATTAAAGGGGATTTTTGATTCATTAAAGCAGTTATTGATAGAATATCTTTAAATCTGGTGGACCACACAATTCCCTCTTATAACATGTGTGAACCGGTGGACATATCTAGTAATTTACTGCACCACCCACCTCCAAGCATACAATACATATAAACTAAATTAAATTGAGCATTATAACAAATATTTACTTGGGCATCCATATTTCATTTGAGATTGTCATACTGTACACGTAATGATGTGCAACTGCATTTCCGAGTCAAATACGCGATTGAGGTCAACAAAATTAACATGCTCAATTACAATTAATTAAACATATCATAAATGAAGCTACACTTGAGATTTGAGAGATGGGGTCGTTAGTATGCGCTCGTATACCTGATTCTAAATAATAAATCAAAATTAATACATTTGACTATCTCATGTGAGAAATTTACAATTCTTGGAATAAACCTGAAAAATGACTTATCACCTCAGGAAATTGGCTAGGTATATCACTTAAGATTTTATCTTTGTTGTGAGAGCATAGAAAAAGAACAGATAATTCAAATGCAAAATTATGCAAGTGCAATGTATACCTGGTGTGTCAATGACATTAACAACTTGACCATCATCCAACATACTTTTCTCCATTTTACGTTCAGGTTGTGACACCAAGGGCACATGCTTTGCATCAAATTCCTTTCTTACAAGGATGCTCTTACCAAAAGCACATTCCATTCCCAACTCTTCCAAACAAAACTAAGCCTTTTGTTTTTTAGATGTTGCAACGGAAACTTTGAGCTACTCGAAATAAGAGAGAAGCTTTGCTCCCCTTCATACCATCTCCACTTCATTCCAGCATTCCCATCTCACATATAACAAAGTTTTACCTTGCAGTGTCCATCAACAATAACATCTCATCTTCTCAACACACCACCGGGTCTCTTTCCACCAGTTCCACATCATACATTCACTACTTGAATCACCACCTAACCTGCTGATAGGTGTCTAAATCACCTAATTTTATATCTAGTATTTATGCTTTCTTTGCTATTATCCTTGTGAATTGCATCTTTTATGTTTAATTTTGAGTTATTAGGTGCAATGGAGTCCTTGGAGCAAAAGAAGGAGAAATCGTTCATCTGGAGTGAAAAGACAAAATGATCAATTCACAGGCGATATTTGGAGCTGACTAATATTACGCAAAATGGAGCAAAGAATGAAATGTCAGTTTTATGAGGATGACATGCCACATATTAACTGGGTATCCCTTATCCGAGTTTTGGGGTGTCATTATTCAACCATGTTTCATTACAACCCTGAGTTCGATGGGAGATATCATATATGTTTCTCTCTTTCGCCTGAAACTCAGATAGAAGAAAAAGAAGCGACTCTTGCTGCTGAAATCGACAGACGATCGAGCAGAAATTGAATTAGATCTGCTGAGAATGTGAAGGTTAAGATCGAGGATTTTTGAAGTTATATAATGAATCATAGAGTAGGATTTGAAGCTGAAGTTAGGGTTTTTCTGGGATTGAAACGAATTGAAGAAATGGGTTTGTGAAGAGTTGTTTCCGCTTATTCTCATGTGTTATGGTGATGTTCTAGTTGAGAAGCTATTAGATTCAGCTTACGAAAGAAGCACAGCTGGAATTGAAGATTGAACTGGTGATAGACGATTCTGAGATGGGTTACCAGGTTCAGAGGGATGAATTCTCGTAAGGGTTTTGAGCAGATGATTCTGATAATGTGTTGGTGAAAGGAATTCGAAGCTTAATCCAGGAATTTGAGTAATGGATGAAACTACATATGTGGGTGCTGATGCGCTTGATGTGTTCAAAGGGGTTTATGGTGGATGGAAGATATTAATGGTTGTTTAAGGGTCTGACGTGTTTTATGGAGATGGAGCAGGTGGTGATGAATTGCAGTTTGTTTGGCTGGTGTTGGAGCTATTGAATTGGATTTTGTGGCAGAACTGATGCTGAAATGGAGATACAATGGGTCAAGATGGTTCTGTTGCAAGACTCTGCAATGTAATAAAGGTGTTACGAGCAAGGAATTGCTGGTATAGTGAGAGCCATGAAGGTGGTTTAGTGGTTTTAGTGTCAATGGATTGAAGGCAAAGAAATGATGCAACTGAGTTAGGTGGTGATGTAATGGGTATTTGCTCCATGTTTGTGGCTGTTGCAATCAATGTAGGATGGAATGGACTGCAGAGCAGCTAGTGCTGTAATGAAGAACGAGAGATGATGTTAGTGATAATCTAAGTTCATGGTGAGAAACTGCAAGCAGTGGTGTAATGGAGATTTGAGAATCAGTGGTGGTGTTAATATGAATTTCAAGGGTTTGTATTGCAGGTAGTGATTATAAGGGTTTATATCATGTGTAATGTTCTTGGTATAAGCTGTGATGCAGTTGTGTTGATAGTGGATTTTAGTTCAGGGCTAAAGTCGTAAAACCAATATTTGTATAATCATCCTGCAGAGGATGAGACTATTTTATAAGTGATGAATACTTCTTCGCTTTATTAATTCACCTACCACCTACACGCCGGACCAAACGGCCGAGACCGACCAAGCTTGGTCGTCTCGAAACGCACGCTTTGAAGGTGGCATACCGCGCCCCTTTAAGAATCCTTTGCGGCATATGATTTCTGTCGCAAATCAATCTCAGCCACTCAACTTTACCGGTAAATTCGAGTGGCCTAGATCAATCCTTCGTGGGACAGTGAAGCATGGACATGGACATCAGCATGTCGTCTACTCGCATGCCTGATCGGTTCTCGATGAAACACCTCTCATGCTTGGATTCGACCAAGCTGAAGGAGTACACTCGCGCACCTCCTAAACCCTAATCCGAGGGTCGCAGATGTGGGTCGCAAGTCATCTCGTCCGTCCAACTTCGCCAGCTCGGATGGACGACCTAAGATAAGAGTTAGGGGACCAGTGAAGTATCACCGTGATCACCGTCTGCCACTCTACCACACCATGTGGTCGACCAAGGGAGGATTTTCTAGCGTAACCTCCAAACCCTCATGTGAAGTAGGCAGGGCATGGTGCTCAACAATGATGCTTCATATATGCCGAATACATTCGATGCATAACATGCATAGAATACACACGATACTTTACAAGTATCGACTTCCTAAATAACTTAGTTATTTAACTAGCATTACATGCTACCTTATATGGGTCCCACGATCCACACACTCAAGACATCAATCATATGAAAAACTGGGGGATACATACTGGGGTATTGGTCTGGCGGTTTACAACGTGCAGCGTGCAACGCCATCACAAGAACATGTTAGGTAGACATGGACGGTTAGTAATGATGGGAGAAGTGGTCCAGATTGATCGTGTGACACTAACACACCACTCCACTACTCCATCACTCCACTTCCTACGAGAGACATGAATAAGGCTCAAATGACTTGTATAAATAGGTTCTCCTCCCTATTTCCAAACACAAGAAGATAACACAGAAACCAAGTGTTAATATGAGACGTATTCAAACACCCAGATCCTGCTTGCATTATTCGTAAGCCTGCTCACCTTTCTGTTACAAGTCATAAACAAGCCTACACTTTCACAATCTCAACACCTTCTTCACTTTCCCCCCTAAGATCAACCCCATCTCCTTCACTTTGTAACCGAAACAAGTCTGGAATGGCCATTTCTTGGTTTAGGTCAGAATTGTATAGATTGATCTCTCGAATCAAAAGCAGTTATCGAGCAATGTATTTGTTTATGGTTTAGATTCATTCCTCATCCACACACCCCAAATTACCAAATCCATCAGGAATAGTTTTCACCCACAAACAAGTTGGTGTGCTACTGGTGATATGGAGCATCAATGTGAGCTGACAGAGATGTGTTGGTGATTGTTTGGTGGGACTTGGAATTGAGTTGCAGATGGAGCTGCTGATTGCAAATAAAGAACCATAAGGTATTGCTGTAGAATTGAGTCCGACATACGTAACTAGTAACAACAGTGCACCAATTCTGCTCACTTTTTGCACCGTTTCAAACTAGTTCAAGCATTCAATCACTTCCATGTAGTTTCATACCTGCAATTTCATCATACGTTCTCCCACCTCAGCTTATAGTCATCACCATCTGTTAGTTCTTATCCACCAATCTGACAGCAACATAATACAGCTCCATAAGATAAGTGAACATCAACATCTGTCCATGACTTCAAATGAGTCATAACCATTCATTCATTGTCACAAACACCAGTATTGTGCCTAACAGTTCACCATGCCTGCAACTGTAACCAACCACTTTATGCATTTTCCCTGACTTGTAAATTCAACTTCAAAACCATTTCAGCTACATACCATCATACCCCCTGCGATAATCATCTTCTGCAATTACTTCATTCATCATATCCTACGCTAGAGCTAACATCACCAGCAAAGCCACAACATACTCTCAACACCATTTTGAACCAGTGACAATCATCGATTCCACCTGCACTATATCATCTCATTCATTCGCCAGTTCTTAGTTGCTGCAACTTCCATCACCCAGTCTCAACTCCTACCTTTTGACTGAAATCTCAGCTCAATCAGCTCCATGAGTTCCTCCTTGCCAGCACTATAACCATCATAAGCCTTCATATCGCAATGACTCAGCTACGACTCATTATGCAATCCGGCGACCCAGTTTTGGACTCAGAATTTCCAGAAGAGATGTTTTCACACATGGGCTTGGTGGACGAATTGGAGATGGGTTTTGAGAAAAAAAAGTATCTTTTTGGAATTGGAGAAGCATATAAATAGAAAAGTCTTTCTCAAACCTAGATGTTTCCATTAGGGAGAACTACTTCTACTTATTTTCTAGGGTTTAGAACATGATGCCTTCTTTTATACTTTTTGTAATGAACTCCATAAACACAAGTAGATAATTTATTTTTATTGGTTAAATATGTATTCGGATTTTGCAAGCATGCTTTTTGATATGATGAATTAGTTTTCTCTCTATATTATTGTTTGAGTTTTATCTCCATATTATCGTTTGATTTCTACCGATTATAATAATTGCATGATTGACGTATTACAATATGATTGAATGTTTGTTTAGTTAAGTCTAGAATTAATTGAACTCACATCCATATCTATAGCTATTTTAGGGTCTATCATCAAGCGATAACCTTGAATACGAGTAGCATGATATGACTACGGTTTGTAGTGATACACTCTTGTAATCATATGTAGACTTTGACCTTTGTCCGAATTGTCATGCGCAATGTATGATAGTTGCATTGATTAGCCTATTTCTGAAACTTAATGCTCCTAGGAATTAAACTTAATTAGCTCAAGGCGTTAGGTTATTCTTTAGGTAGAATTCACATACGCAGCTCTAATGTGTGTGTTGATGAACTTAGGAAATTTACGGAGTATTCTTGCAATAAGGTATTCTAGGGCTTTTGATGATAGCGAGATTAAATAAGAATTCTATTCATATTATTCAAAAACTTGTTTACAATTGAAGATGAAACCTTTATCCAATATTCTCACAATCTTGATTTGCGTGTTTACTTTTTATTGTTTTGATTAGTTTATAAAAATCAGAAAATCCCCCCTTTTGTTTTATATAGGAAACCGAAACAAAGACAACCTAGTCTTTTATGTGGGAATGATCCTTTCTTGCCCTTGCTTCATTATATATTTTGAGTAGTAAGAAAGTGTAATTATTTTTGACGCCTACGACATCGATCAAATTTTGGCGCCGTTGCCGGGGAGGCAGCGGTTGTCACTTGTTTTTGGTTTCTTATTTTTTTTTGTTTTTAGTTTTGTTTTTAGTTTTGTTTTTGTTTTATTTTCTGGTTTGTAACCTTGTTTTGAGAATCATGTTTCAGGTACTTATTTCTCATGGATGAAGCCATATTGGAACAACGGATACGGTTTCCAACAACCTCAACAACATGACAACTTCCAACCATTCATGGGTATAATCAAAACCAATTTATTGGCTATGATCAATGTCCTATGGAATATTGTGGTCCTCATTTGTATCAACAACCTTATGGAGGGTATGTTTGTGAACAACCACAAGGATGGGAGGATTTTTATGCTCGTGAGAAACAAGTCTCTAACTTTCTAGACAAATTTTCCAACTTTGTACAACAAGAGTTTCACAAAGATAAAGATACTAGAGAAGAGCAACTCCATGAACTTCGTGAAGGTATTGCTAACTTGTGAAGAGGCATTGATCAAAGCAAGGAAGATATGAATAATTCTAATGTGCATATGGTTTGTGATGAATATTTGATTGATGCTAATGTTGAAAAATTCCAATCCTTGGGCACTTTCGTTAATAATTGTGTAGCTAACTCAACTATTGATCTTACTAATGATCATTCACCTATTCAAAAGGATGAGTTAGATATTTGCAACATTAAATTCAGCGACGAAGAACCTTTTGTTAACTATGAAAGTGACGGTGATTATGATACATTGCTTGAACCAACTCATGGTGACATCTCCGAGGAGTGTACAATGGAATCTTTTTGGGATGAAGATGAAGATGAAGAGAACTATGATGACATTAGTGTAGCTTATTCAAGCCTTGTAATAATGATCAAGAACCTATTAAAAAGGTGGACCTTGAGGATGATGCATTTTTGAATGTTCTAAAAAAGTTCCTTATAGTGAAATTTGGATACGTAGTGGATTATGTGCCTTACAATAAAGAGGAGTGTGTTGAGAATGTGAACGTTATGACCAATATTATGGAAGACCCAATTGAGCTTGCAAATGATTGTAATGAAGATGTTGATGCTGAGATTTTAGTTAAGGCAGAAACGGACGAAGAATGGTTGCAAGGTTTGATAGAGGACCATGATATACAAGAGGTAAATAATTCACTTGAGTTTTTCAAGGATGAATAGGATTATGTGATACAAGAGATTGTGCAAGGTTTGTCTAACCCTTTGCCTATTGTTTCTTCTTCCTTATTGAATGTATGTGCTTCGAGAATATTGTTAACTGATTTTGTTTCTCGATATCCTCCATTAGAGATGCTTGATTCTCATAATATGCAGGTTTGTGAACACGAAACCGTTGAATTACCCGACTTATATATTCTTTATACACTTCCAAGTGTGGACAAGTATAAGTGTGGGGGAATCTTTTATCGGCCAATAGCTTCGTTTCTGTTTTATATTATTAATATTTGTGTGAAGCTAGTGTTTGAAAAACAGGTTCTATGGAAGGATCCCCAACTTTTCATATTATTGGTATATGGAGAATGAACCTTGCAAGGATAAAGTCGGGCTGACGACTTTAAACCAAGCGTTAAATGGTAGGCAACCCACTGGTTTTGTGTATCAATTTCTATCTTTTTATTTTATTTGAAGTCTTTTATGTTTATTTTCGTATTTTGGATTTTTGCATATCAAAAACTTTTAGATATTTTTGAACAATTTAGAATAAACACTAGCCTTTCTAAGTAGATGGAATTTTTTCTTGACGATTAGGTATATATATTGGCTGAGTTGGGATTATATGCCAACTAAATAGCTTGTTTAGTGTTTATTCTCTATTATTCAGAAATATTTATGAGTTGGAGTATCAGTTTTTATTATGCATTTTATTTTCTTATTGTGTGTATATATCATGTTATGAATTTCCCATCTTGAACTTTACTTTGAATGACTAGATTTTACATTGAGGACAATGTAAAGTTTAAGTGTGGGGGAGTGTTCTCATATAGAGTTTTTAGCCTTGTTAGTTTTCCCTTGTGTTCATAAAGAAAAATGGGATTATTATTATTTTTTTGCTTTATACACTCCGAAACCTAGAAACATGTGCCTTTAGGATGACACTATAAATCTAAATGGATGGAACCATCTTGGCTACAGGAGTTGAGGAACCCATTAACTAAAAGGATAGAATTATTCAAGTGTTAGAAATAATATGGTAGTTGTTAAGATATCTCGGAATATCACCATATCACTTTCTGTTTTTATTTTTGCAAACTTTTTGTTTCTCTTGAGTGATTTGGTGGGTCACTAACATCAAATTGTTATTACTGATGGGATAAAATAGAGCGATTGAGTTACTAAAAAAAAAAATAGACCTGACCAATTAGACCAACTGGAATAAAAATTGACACTTTGATAGCAATATGTGTGTGTTCTCCCTGTCTCCGTCGCCTAAACAAGCGTGGAACGCAGGATCCATGGGAACTATCATGTAATCTGCTGAAAAGAAGCATGCGCTTGGATCCAAAAGATCTAATCATATTGTTAAATCAGAAAAAAGAAGAAAAAAAATGTGAAAAAAGAAAAAAAGAAAAATTTATTATTGTTTAATAAAGTCGACTCCTGGTTCCCTTGTATATGCCAGTTGAGTTAATGTAGAATTAAGATTGTTGAATGGTGGTTCCCTTGTATATGCCAGTTGTGTTGACACTAGAATTCAGACCAAGAGCTCAATCCAATAGGATGCATAGGTTCATCTTAGCGGTGACTTTCAGACAGATATGGGAAACATCGATCACTTGTTAACATTCGCAAACATCTACCTCTATATCCATCTTCTTAATATTTTCATTGTGATTGTGGTTAGTCAGATTCCGAGTATTGTGGTTTGTTCAACTTTCTGAGTAGGTCTTAATTTACATATATATTAATTTGGATTCGCATCAGGGTACCTCTTCCAATAGCCATTTTGGATTCGTTCATAGATTTGTCACAGGTAGCTGGAGTTGGAAACATAGGTTTTGTAGGTAGACCTCTTGTAAACCTTCACGAGACTAAAACTCGTCAACTAATGATACTTAGGGGTTTAAAGGCTTGTTATTGATGCTAAAAGTGACCGTAGCCTCGACGACACGAAGTTGTATGTATGTTTTATAATTGTTTTATTTGATTTGCTCGAGGACTAGCAAAGTCTAAGTGTGGGGGAATTTGATAGGTGTCTAAAACACCTAATTTTATATCTAGTATTTATGTTTTCTTTGCAATTATACATGTGAATTGCATCTCTTATGTTTAATTTTTAGTTATTAGGTGCAATGGAGTCCTTGGGAGCAAAAAAAAGGAGAAATCGTTCATCTGGAGTGAAAAGACAAAATGATCAATTCACATGCGATATTTGGAGTTGACTAATATTGCGCAAAATGGAGCGAAGAATGAAATGTCAGTTTTCCGAGGCTGACATGCCACATATTAACTGGGTATCCCTTATCCGAGTTTTGGGGTGTCATTATTCAACCATGTTTCATTACAACCATGAGTTCGATGGGAGATATCATATATGTTTCTCTCATTCACCTGAAACTCAGACAGAAGAAAAAGCAGCGACTCCTACTGCTGCAATCGACAGACGATCGAGCAGAAATTGAATTAGATCTGCTGAGAATGTGAAGGTTAAGATCGAGGATTTATGAAGTTATGTAATGAATCATAGAGTAGGATTTGAAGCTGAAGTTAGGGTTTTTCTGGGATTGAAATGAATTGAAGAAATAAGATTGTGAAGAGTTGTTTCCGTTGATTCTCATGGGTTATGGCGATGTTCTAGTTGAGAAGCCATCAGATTCAGCTTACGAAAGAAGCATAGCTGGAATTGAAGATTGAACTAGTGACAAACGATTCTGAGATGGATTACCAGGTTCAGAGGTATGAATTCTCGTAAGGGTTTTGAGTAGATGATTCTAATAATGTGTTAGTGAAAGGAATTCAAAGCTTAAGCCAGGAATTTGAGTAATGGATGAAACTACAGCTGTGGGTATTGATGGGCTTGATGTGTTCAAAGGGGTTTATGGTGTATGGAAGATATTAATGGCCGTTTAAGGGTCTGGCGTGTTTGATGGAGATGGAGCAGGTGGTCATAAATTTCAGTTTGTCTGGCTGGTGTTGGAGCTATTGAATTGGCTTTGGTGGCAGAACTGAAGCTGAAATGGAGATACAACGGGTCAAGATGGTGCTACTGCAAGACTATGCAATGTAATGAAGGTGTTGCGAGCAAGGACTTGCTGGTGCAGTGAGAGCCATGGAGGTGGTTTAGTGGTGTTAGTGGTAATGGATTAAAGGCAAAGAAATGATGCAGCTGAGTTAGGCGGTGATGCAATGGGTATTTACTCCATGTTTGTGGCTGTTGCAATCAATGTAGGATGGAATGGAATGCAAAGCTGCTAGTGCTTCAATGAAGAACATGAGATGATGTATGTGATAATCTAAGTTCATGGTGAGAAACTACAAGCAGTGGTGTAATGGAGATTTGAGAATCAGTGGTGGTGTTAAGATGAATTTCAAGGGTTTGTATTGCAGGTGGTGATTATAAGGGTTTATATCATGTGTAATGTTCTTGGTACGAGCTGTGATGCAGTTGGTGTGCTACTGGTGAGATGGAGCAGCAATGTGAGCTGACATAGCTGTGCTGGTGATTGTTTGGTGGGACTTGGAATTGAGTTGTAGATAGAGCTGGTGATTGCAAATAAAGAACCATAAGGTATTGCTATAGAATTGAATGAAGCAGAGAAGCAACAAGGAACAAATGTGATAAGTGTATGATAAGAAATGAAATTGCAGAATGAGTCACAACTGAGTCATTGCGATATGAAAGCTTATGATGGTTACAGTGCTGGCAAAAAGTAACTCAGGGAGATGATTGAGCTGAGATTTCAATCAAAAGGTAGGAGTTGAGACTGCGGTGATGGAAGGTGAATCAATTGAGAACTGACGAATAAATGAGCTGATATAGTGCATGTGGAATCAATGATTGTCACTGGTTCGAAATGGTGTTGAGAGTATGTTGCGGCTTTGCTGGTGGTGTTAGCTCTAGCGCAGGATATGATGAATGAATTAATTGCAGAAGCTGATTGTTGCAGGGAGTATGATGGTATATAGCTGAAATGGTTTCGAAGCTGAATTTACAAGTCAGGGAAAGTGCATGAAGTGGTTGGTCGCAGTTGCAGGCATGGTGAACTGTTTGGTGCAATACTGGTGTTGGTGACAATGAAGGAATGGGTATGACTAGGTTGAAGTCATGGACATATGTTGATGTTCACTTATCTTATGGAGATGTATTATGTTGCTGTCAGATTGGTGGATAAGAACTAACAGATGGTGATGACTACAAGCTGAGGTGGGAGAACGTATGATGAAATTACAGGTATGAAACTACAGGGAAGTGATTGAATGCCTGAACTATTTTGAAACAGTGCGAAAAGTGTGCAGAATTGGTGTACCGGTGGTACTAGTTACGGATGCCGGACTGCAGAGATTAGAGTGTATGAGTCGAATGCAAGAGTTGTGAAGGGGGTATGAGTCAGTGAATTGTGAGCATAATATTTCAGTGAATTGTGAAGGGGGTATGAGTCGAATTGTGAAAAGTGAGCATAATATTTTAGTGAGCATAATATTTCAGTGAATTTTGAAGGGGGTATGAGTCGAATGCAAGAGTTGGCGGCTGGATATATGAGCTACGGGTTGTGCTTTTGGGCACGTTTCCGCAAGAATCCAAGAATTAGTTAGATGATTCTAGTGAATGTTTGAATTGCAGAGAAGTAGAGTTGATCTGCAGGGAGTGTGCACTTGCTGGTGACAGTTTCTGATAACTCAGCGGCCGAAGATAGTTTTCAGGTGACCGGATTCCGACTACAATGACCGGATTCCGACAATGACGTCAGTAATCCGGCGATCCGGTTTTGGACTCAGAATTTCCAGAAGAGATGTTTTCACCCATGGGCTTGGTGGACGAATTCGAGATGGGTTTTGAGAAAAAAAAGTATCATTTTGGAATTGGAGAAGCATATAAATAGAAAAGTCTTTCTCAAACCTAGATCTCTCCATTAGGGAAAACTACTTCTACTTGTTTTTTAGGGTTTAGAACATGATGCCTTCTTTTATGTTTTTTTTTATGAACTCCATAAACACAAGTAGATAATTTATTTTTATTGGTTAAAGATGTGGTCGGATTTTGCTGACGTCATTAAATATGTAGTCGGATTTTTTATTGGCGACCACAGTGGGAGATGTCCATGTCCATGCTTAACTGTCCCACGAAGGTTTGATCTAGGCCACTCGAATTTACCGGTGAAGTTGAGTGGCTAAGATCGATTTGCGACAGAAATCCTATGCCGCAAAGGATTCTTAAAGGGGCGCGGTATGCCACCTTCAAAGCGTGCGTTTCGAGACGACCAAGCTTGGTTGGTCTCGGCCGTTTGGTCCGGCGTGTAGGTGGTAGGCTAGTATTCATGCCTATACCTGATTGTCCCATGGAAACGTGATCTAAGCCACTCAATTTGTCTGGCGAAGTTGAGTGGTCGAGATCAGTTTGTGATCTGGGAACCGTGACCACGCTAGTTTGGGATGCGTTTTGGAGAAACCAGGCATGGTATGCCTTGGTCGGTCAGGTGAGGAGATAGATGGTTCCATGGTGATCATGTTGATGCTTACTGGACCTGCTCAATTGTCTCCTAATCCCTTCATTCGATCAGGAAAAAACGGACGCTCGTGATCGATACAAACCCTAATTAGGGTTTTGGTTGGCCGTGCTTCATGCATTGTTTTGCGTGCACGAATTGGGACAACCAATCATGGTTGGTCTTGACAGTTTGTTCATGTATGTAGGCGGGCCCATGTTGATTGTGTTGACATGCTCTGGACCCTTTGAATCTACATCTACACCCTCCATATATGCCCGCGAAGATGGCTGGTTGAGATCGTTTTGCGACACATGTAATGTGCCGCAAACCCTAATTTAGGGTTTTTTGTCCATTCTGCTTGGTTTGGACGGTTTGGAAAACTATGCCACCCCTTTTGGGGAGGCCGACCATGCGGGGCCCGCATTGGGTCGGCAATGAATATTTCAATACCTGTTTGGGTGTATTGGATTCGAACCCGACCATCCAATCATGCTTGCAAAGTTGGATGACCGTGATCGTTTCTAGACTTTTACGGACAGTCTAGACGCTCAATCGGGATAGTATAACACACCGAGAGTTACACACTCAATTGGGCTAGTATAACACACCGAGAGTTACATGCTCAATCGGGCTAGTATAACACACCGAGAGTTATAGTCTGTACGAGCATTTCGTGCATGCCTCATTGTTGGTACTTGAATATTCATGCTACTCTGTTGCGAGTAACAATCATTCATCATGTCGCACTAACATTGAGAGTTATCCTAGGAACAACATAGGAAATACAAGGCTTTTTTATGAATTAATCAATAATGCTAAAATTCACAGAATATTCGGGGGGATTGTTGTTACATGCTCCATTCTAGGTGAATTAATAAAGCGAAGAAGTATTCATCACTTATAAAATAGTCTCATCCTCTGCAGGATGATTATACAAATATTGGTTTTACGACTTTAGCCCTGAACTAAAATCCACCATCAACAAAACTGCATCACATCTCATACCAAGAACATTACACATGATATAAACCCTTATAATCACCACCTGCAATACAAACCCTTGAAATTCATCTTAACACCACCACTGATTCTCAAATGTCCATTACACCACTGCTTGCAGTTTCTCACCATGAACTTAGATTATCACCAATATCATCTCTCGTTCTTCATTGCAGCACTAGCTGCTCTGCAGTCCATTCCATCCTACATTGATTGTAACAGTCACAAACATGGTGCAAATACCCATTGCATCACCACATAACTCAGCTGCATCATTTATTTTCCTTAAATCCATTGCCATTAACACTAATAAACCTCCTCCACTGATCTCACTGCACCAGCAAGTCCTTGCCCGTAACACCTTCATTACATTGCCGAGTCTTGCAGCAGAACCATCTTGACCCGTTGTATCTCCATTTCAGCTTCAGTTCTGCCACCAAAGCCAATTCAATAGCTCTAACACCAGCTAGACAAACTGCAATTCATGACCACCTGCTCCATCTCCATCAAACACGCCAGACCCTTAAAAAACCATTAATATCTTCCATCCACCATAAACCCCTTTGAACATATCAATCCCATCAGCACCCACATATGTAGTTTCATCAATTACTCAAATTCCTGGCTTAAGCTTCGAATTACTTTCGCCAACACATTATCAGAATCATCTGCTCAAAACCCTTACGAGAATTCATCCCTCTAAACCTGGTAACCCATCTCAGAATCGTCTGTCACCAGTTCAATACACTCATCACATCGTTTGATGAGTGTATTGAACTGGTGAAAGACGATTCTGAGATGGGTTACCAGGTTCAGAGGCATTCTTTTTGATATGATGAATTATTTTTATCTCCATATTATCGTTTGATTTCTACCGATTATAATAATTGCATGATTGACGTATTGCAATATGATTGAATGTTTGTTTAGTTAAGTCTAGAATTAATTGAACTCACATCCATATCTATATCTAATTTAGGGTTTATCATCAAGCGATAACCTTGAATACGAGTAGCATGATATGACTATGGTTTATAGTGATACACTCTTGTAATCATATGTAGACTTTGACCTTTGTCCGAATTGTCATGCGCAATGTATGATAGTTGCATTGATTAGCCTATTTATGAAACTTAATGCTCCTAGGAATTGAACTTAATTAGCGTAAGGCATTAGGTTATTCTTTAGGTAGAATTCACATACGCATCTCTAATGTGTGTGTTGATGAACTTAGGAAATTTACGGAGTATTCTTGCAATAAGGTATTCTAGGGCTTTTGATGATAGCGAGATTAAATAAGAATTCTATTCATACTATTCAAAAACTTGTTTGCAATTGAAGATGAAACCTTTATCCAATATTCTCATAATCTTGATTTGCGTGTTTACTTTTTATTGTTTTGCTTAGTTTATAAAAATCAGAAAATCCCCCCTTTGTTTTATATAGGAAACCGAAACAAAAGACAACCTAGTCTTCTATGTGGGAACGATCCTTTCTTGCCCTTGCTTTATTATATATTTTGAGTAGTAAGAATGTGTAATTATTTTTGACGCCTACGACAGCGATCACCTGCATGTATCACCTCTGTACCGTACAATCTATAACACCACGCCAGAAGCAACACATCACCACCTCGTTGGCATCAATCTGCATCATCCTCTTTGCGGCGTACATAATCACGATCACCAACTTCTTGGAGAAGTTCACAGTAAGCAAAACAATATCAACAATGAACATATATTTTACCCTTTTCATCAAATTGGCTAGTTTTAATAAATCAAACTTCTAACATTAGTTATATATATCCTCCCAGTCAAAAATCTTTTTAAATTGCATTGTCTCCCATAATCTACTGGGGGTGTCAGTTAGCTATGTATGTGACCTAGGTACCTGCTATCCATCGACCTTTATACAATTTTTAGAATCTCAAAATCAATTTGACATTTCATTTATCTCAGTGCTTGTATAACCATGCATTTTGTTCAGCAATGTCATATTTATTTTCAAACGCATTTAAGAACGATAACATTTTAATCATCTTCATTTCAAATTGTCCCCATTTAAATAGTTCATTTCACATTAATATCCAAGTTGTCTGCTAAACCAACACCATAGAGGCACAACAAACACAAATTTCTAATCTAATACTTTAACCAGATCGGGAGAAATTACCTTGAACTTTCTAATCTCTAATCTAATATTTTGTATAAAGAAAAACTTAAAATACAAAATTCCATCAAACACAAATTTCTAATTTAATACTTTAATCAGATCCATAAGAAAGACTTACTTTCTTGAACTTTTTTACCAAATAGTCGAGAGAAATTCATCCAAGTGGTTGTGTACTTGTGTTGGAGCAACTGGATTTGGTACCTTATCATTTCGAATCAATTTCCTTCACTTAACCCCAAATTTTCTCCAATGTAAAAAACAACTCAATCAATCGAACTTGGGATAAAGTCACTTGTTTTTATTGATATGTATGAAGAAGAAAAAGACAAAAGTGAATCGGAAAAGAACAAAATTCAAGTTACAGAGTCACCCTTAGTTCGTAGTTGTGATTGGAAAATTAGTGAGGGTAATTCCGTAAAAAAGGTTTCTACGGTACAAAAACACCTCATTTCTTTATATTAGTATGTATATATATATATATATAAGATAAGATAAGATAAGATAAATGATGATTGTGACAATAAGTGGATGTGGATGTTTATCTAAACCGATTGCAATAACCAGCGTATACAGAGGTTTATATTGACCGATTGTTCCCTATAAAACGTGCATAAAAAATGGACATTTTTTAAACCAAAATCGGTCTATATGAATACCTATATTGACTGATTCTGGTTGATGTTCTGCAACCACGAAAAACATCAATAACAACCGGCCGACGTGTATGTGCGCATTAGTTGGACATTTATATCAGTCGATTCCAGATAAACCCAGAAAACCTAAATTTCAGAAAATTTTCAATTTTGAATGTATAAATGAATCAAAAACCTAATTAAGAGGAATGACTTGATAGAAAAATACTTAAGATTGTAGAATTTAATAAGCTTTTTGATTTAAATATTTAAGCTTTAATTGTGGGGCTAACTTAGTATTAATTGACTTATGTAATGTAGTTTTGTTTCTTTCGACGAATAATAGGTACCCACGACCCAGACAGAGTTAGTGAGCCGTGTAATAGGCGACCATTTCGCGCGGTTTGTGAGAACTTGAGTCAGCCGATGGCGCCCGGCTGCATCTTGACCTCTATCCAATTTTTGGGCCAATTCCCCCTTCGTTCACCTTTTTAGACACCCTTTATCTCTCTTATTTAGATGACGAAGAAAACGGTAGGCCTCAATCCGGCTTAAAGTTTGCCAAATGTTTACTCGATTTTTTTTTCCTCAACCATAACCCATTATAGTAGGAAAACACTAGGTATTACCCCGGCCTACGGCCGGGGCTCAACCTTTTATTGTTAATCTGGCATTTTCTTTGCGGTTATCTGGCCTTGATAATTCAGTTTGTTATAAATGTTCATATATTTAGAAGTTTAGTTTCTTTAGTCTGGACCTAAGGCCCAACAGTTAAGCTAAGAAATCCATTATTCTTCTACTTTTAAAGTTAGTCAGGAAACGTGGTGACCTGGTTAGGTTAAATTAATAAGTTTAGTTTCTTCATATTCAGGGTTTGCCGGGGCCGACCTGGTTAGATATATTGCATGTATAATTACTGGCAGTTATGTTAGGTTTAGGTTAGCCATAGTTCGATATTAAGTCTACCAAATGTTTACTTTGAAGAAAATTATTTGAATGGGATCTGTATAAGTAAAGCCTGTACTAATTTTAAACATGCATTTAAGGTATAATATATATTATAGATTTGCATAGATTTGGAAACTAATTAGAATGCGAAATATAGTTGAATTAAGAATCCGTTTTTATATGACTTTATTTGGAAAATTTCTCCACTTGAAGGCTTTTGGCAGAGACATAGTGAGATTAAGTGGTTAGGTATGATCTCTGTCGTCCAAATTCGAAAAAAAAAACTGTCTATATTGTGTATGTGGTAATGCAGAATTTCCCTTATATGAAACTAAGGACAGATCCAGCTATGGAGCTAAATATATAAACAATAAATTCATAAATAATGAGATCTTTGGAAGACCATTCTACTACATCATGATTCATGAACATCAATGTATTTTATAAACTGGACTACGCTGATACGTATAGTTACCCAAGGCCGAAAACATACAGTCACTTCATTATCTAATTAAAGAGGTAAATCTCACTAACTTCGGTAATTACACCATACACCATGCCAGCGTAATTCCTTTAGCACCCTGATACTTATTTTTCTAGTTGTTAGCAATGGGCAGTAATTTGGAAAATGTACCCAGATCCACAACAATCTAAGAAAATTCATCGGGGCGTACATGTCCATGTTTGGTACGTAATTTCACTAAAATTTCCTGATGTGAAAAAGATTGCTGAGAAATATTGTGCATGATGGTTGGAAGAAATTTTAATTGCCATTGGAATAAGGTGTTTCTGAATTTTGTTGTTATCATGGTCTTCTTCAAAATTTTCTCTCGATAGCGATAAACGATGATATCTCTAATGGTACATCATGGACACTTCCTTTAATCTAATATCAGATCCATACGCTATAACTAGACTGAATGTTGTACGACTTATGGGGTTTACTGATTGATGTTATTTAAATACTTTCTCGCTTCCTCTTTTGTCGACAATGTCAGAACTCTCGAAAATAAATCTCTTGTAACATGAATTATCACTAAGACATTAACGTCTTCAAGAGTAGTCACCCATCACCGTCTACTATTGTCAGTGCTTCCAAATCCTTATTAACTTGAGTTGTCCCGAAATTTTGATAGCAGTAATCATACGCACCAGCTCCAATGCTCATCGATATTGCTGCTGACCGCATATTCGTTGTACCCATGACTCCCAAAGTTTTGCTGGTTCTAAGCGGAACTTAGAAGAAATTGGTTTGGGTCAAAAGTCTTCCTGCTGCAAAAGAAAGAAAACAACCCACCAAAGTTTACACAGAAAAGTCCAATAAGGTTTTCACGATTGATCGTGTTAATTGATTCCTCTGCTGATCAATCCTTTCTATTACTCGGAAGTGGCAGTTCTTATGATATTCCAATATACGTCCTCTAGTGAATTATTAGATAATTGTGTAGATTAGTGTAGATTAAATATAATTGTATATACTATATAAACCGAGAATTATATACGATTAAATTGTCCACTAAAGTTCAAACATCCAAGTTAGGCCACCAGGATGATGTATTAAAAACCTAATCCAACGACCAATCAATACAGTTTGGCTAGGTTGGGATGAGGTGAATTTTTTATACTATTGATTTATTTAAGGAATACGGTTGTTAATTTAGTCGATAGGTTGTTAACCATAGACGAGCCATGGCAGAGATTAGCTAGTTGCCGGTATTTCGTTTGTTATATAAGCCGAAGGCAACTGGGACGAGGCATAATCTAAGCCGTCGGAAGAAATCCAGCTAATCTCATCCGTTCTTTGGCTTACCATAAGCCACCAGACAATACTATCCGTCCTTCGACTCAATCGACCAATCTCATCCGTCCTTTGGCTTATCATAAGACAAAGGAAACGTTTTTTTATACTATTGATTTCTCGAAATGCTACTGTATTACAAAATTTTCCTCACTATATATAGTTACCAATTTGAAAATTTGCTGGGAAAATGATCATATGGCTAAATTCATAATTTGGACTTCACAGTCACATTACATATATTAACATTTAAAAGTTTAATCATTCGTCCATTACTTTATACTCCTCGCGTCCCTAAATAAATGACCTATTCGTATTTAAATTTTGTCCCACTAATAGATAACCTATATCACTAAACAAAGTAATATTTCTAAAACTATCCTTTTAATTGATTATTATTATTAGTATAAAAAATCGATAGTCATGTCTATATTCGCTATGTAAGTATTTAAAAATATTTTTCAATGATATAAAATTTATGAATATCCGTGATATAATTTAAAAGGTAAATTATTTTTAATTTTATATATTCTTACCCATAATGGGATAATTGTAAAAAATTAGTTAAAAATATTCTAATATATAACTCCTTGCCTGAAGAATTGCCGAAGGTTAACTAGGTCTAACGATATAGGGAATATATGCCAAGATGATAATAATATGTGAGACGGGTATTCCCTATTGCTATGTTCAAACCAATACATGTTTGTTGCAGTAGCTAGTTGGCACAACCTCCTCCAACCAAAGATCAAACTGAGTCTGAATTGGTGCACACTCCTTAACGAGCGTGCACGTAACATTTCAATCTCCACCCTTCATTTAATTTAGAGAGTTATGTAATGAGGGTCATGATTCTAAACATGGAGTGGGGCCATCTGTTAAATAATCAGGCCAATCACCAACTAGTCTGGTGGTTGGCATGTTCCCTCCCAGTGCGGAGGTAGGGGTTCAAATCCTGTGATTGCTGAAATCCATTCCAATTTAAGGAGTTTGGATGTAGTCTAGGGCATCAAAAAAAATGTTAAATAATCAACCAATCAGAAGAATATGTGAAATATGTACTCGTTAGAGGAGTATGAATAAATTTGGACTCAAACTCCAAGAACTTAAAAGACCACAAAATAAATTATCTGTACTTACAAAATATCTTTTGTTGAGTGAATATTTTAATCAAGGATCGGGAGAAAATAATATCCTAACATCTTTAAGTGAACGGGCCATAGCTCAGCTGGTCATCCCTGTTCTCCAAAGTTTCATACGTTTCAGGAGGTCCCAGGTTCAAGCTCCCAATGGCGTAATATTGCAGGAATTAACATGAAAGGTAGTGTTAGTTTTTCCCCCTAGTGACACAATCTCAGCCCCCATCCGATTCGTCTCATTTGGCTAAGTTACCCATGAGACTCGCTGGTAGGTTAACACAGCAACATGTTCAATTTATGTAGTAGTATGTTGTTGGAGCTTAGTTTGTTAAGCTTCCAACTAGTTAATGTAATAGAGAAAATTAGGCTAAGGCCCCACCCATGGATAACCCATAATATGAGGCCCCTAGTTAAAAGAGTTTTAAAATCAGGCCCCGAATTAAAAATAAATTTTAATATAGGTCGAAATGACCAGATTAACCCTTGGTATTTATATGATAGGACCTACCATTTTCCTCACAACCACACACTCGACAGTTTTAGAGAGAGAGAGAGAGAGAGAGTTGCAGAGAGAAAAAAAAAATTCAGATCCAAAAATTTGCAGAGAATTGCAGAAGAAGACGAAGAAAGAAGAAGAAACCGAAGAAATAGAGGTTTGAATCTATCTTCGATCTTCTCCGTTACCTCTGATTTAGTTTTGGAAACAGTTTCAGATTCAAAACCCAAAAAAATCACTGAAACAGTTTCATTTTCAGATTCAAAACCTAAATCAACGTTATTACTGATTCCTGTTGATGAAATACTCCGACGATGAATCACTAGGTTTTTTATTTTATTTTAATCTATTAGTTTTGATTCATGTTGTTACTAATTTGTGTATAAAAATTTTCTGAACTAGCCATAACTCATTCTGACTGATAATTTTACGGATCGGAGAAGAAGAACAATCGATATTTAAAACCCTAGAAAGAAGAAGAAGATGAAGAACGACGAAGAAACAGAAGAAAGAGAGGTTTGAATCTACTTTGTTTTTATCTCCGATCTTCTCCTTTTGTATTTACTTCAGTGTATTTCATTTCTGAGATGTTACTGTTTGAAAACCCTAGAACTAACTCGATTTTGTTACTACATCAACTGCAGATTCAGAAACAATTTTCATTTGTGAACACTAATGGCGCAAGGAAGAAGGAATCCCCCTGAAGCAGACGCATTAAGAGGTACTTATATGTGAAATTTTTAGAGTATGTGTGTTGTTATGGTATCATGCTAGTGAAAATGCCTTTGAATGTTGAACTATACAAACAAGGCCCTGTGTAACTTTAAGTTACACATTCAAAATCTAACCACTGACTGTATTGTGGTATGTATATTGAGTGTGTAACTTGAAGTTACACATACCTTTGTATGTGTAACTATATTTTACACATTTAAAATCTCAAAAATAACTTGCCAATTGACTGCGTAACTATAAGTTACACATGGACAATCTCGTCATGAACTAAAATTGATTCTGATTTTTGCTTAGTTTTATATCATGAACTAAATTTGATTCTGAATTTTGCTTGTGATTATTTCATGAACTAAATCTGATCTCATGATATGCTTGTAAATTTTCATAGAAATAGAGAGTGTGTAAATAAGAGTTACACATTCAAAATCTTATAGAAATAGAGCATGGTTTGTATATTGATTGTGTAACTTATAGTTACACATTAAAAATCTCATAGAATTGAGCCTAGATTTGTTACTATAAGTTACACATAAAAAGTCTCACCACTGACTTGCTAAGGGCATGTGTAACTATAAGTTACACTTTAAAAAAATCTCACCAATGACTACAATGGTTTCTTATATTGATTGACTGTGTAACTACAAGCTACAAATTCAAATCTCACCACTGACTATAAGTTATGTGGTGTGATTAACTTATATTTACACAGCAAATACAGATTCATATGCATGTGTAACTTGAGGTTACACAACACATAATAGAATGGGTCAGTTTGTGTACTTGGAAAATACACATAGTCTGTGACATGATTTTGATTTTGCAGTTATAAAGGAGTGTATTTGATAAGTACACAAAATACTGACTCATGCTATTTTTGTGTGTCATGTGTACAGGAAAATTAAGGCAGTCATTGAATGCCGTCAAGGATTTGGTGAAGATGATAAAACCGATAGGACTGAGTGACAGGGCTCAGAGATATCTTTTGAGAGTTGCTTACGGTAAGCTAGTGATGATGTACTACGATGAGTATGATCCAGCTGTACCAAGTACAAGCAAACAAATCAATACCAACAAAAGCGGCGTCTTGAAGCTTTTGAACTGCTTCGATCTAGATTGCGACACACCTTGTTCTTTCAAGCTTGGTGATGATAAGTTTATAGAGTCTACACCGGCAAAGCTGGCTGGTTTATTTCACATGCAAAGGATTGGCAGTAGAAAGGGTCAAAAGCTATTAAAGAACTTTTCTCATAAGGTTTTGAATGACAATGTTTTGTACAACAAGTTCTTCACTGACATTAAATCTACAACACATCAGACAATAGTGACTAAAACAAAGATTTTAGAGAAGATAAAAGAACTGATGACCAAAAGGAGCAAAAGTGGGAAAAGAAAGAAAAATGATGAGAAGGATCTGGTTTGTTTGATAGGTTTTTATCTATGCTGTGTATTATTTTTTGGAGACATAAATGCTAATGGAGTGAACATGAAATATCTTAGTATCGTTGAAACATATGAGACGATGCTCAAGGTGTCTTAGCCTGACTTGATACACGAGCACTTGTTTGAAGAAATTCATGATAATATTGATTGCTTGGCAAATGTGAAGGCTTGTGTGCAGTACTTACTGGTAAAAGCTTGTGTGTAATTTCTATTCCAGCACTTTTAGTGTTACGTTCATGATATTTTAATGTTAATAGCTTGACTAATTAAAAGTTATATATGGTTGCAGATATTGTTTGCTGAACATGCACCAGAAGGATCAATCCCGAAAGTAGCAAATCACGAAGAAGATATCCCGCGTGTTGGAAGGTGGGATCTATACCAGATTTCGGATTACATTTCTGTAACAGACATGTCACAGTTTTCGGTAAGTGTTTGTTGGTTTATGTTTTGTAAATTTATGGTAATATCAACATAATTTAGATGTAACTTTGATGTAATCAGAATTTTCATGCGTAGCTAGAAGTTACACATTTAAATGTGCATGTGTAACCTATAGTTACACATGCAAACATAACACCAGTGAATTTAATTTATTTGTGTAACTATAGGTTACACATATAAAATGTGCTTATGTAACTTTAAGTTACACATACAACTGAAAATTTGTATATTTAGAATGTTCAACTGTTTTTGCTAACATCTACATATGTTAATTGCAGCCAACTACTAGCTTTGTGGCTGAGTTTTCACAGATTGAGAAGCAGCTAGGTATATCAACCGTGGTACCAAGCAAGGACGACCTGCAAAGTTGGCTGAAAGCGCAGACAATTGAGAATAGCCAACTGAAACAACAACTGCAAGAAAAGCAAGCAATGTTCAAAGAAGTGTATGGAATTGCCAAAGAAGGGATATCAGAAGGGAACCTTGAAGGAACACAAGAATTCAAGATTCACAATTTTAGCTGCAGAATTATGAGAGCAATGGGTATTGAACCTTACGAAGTGACACAGGAAGAGTTCATGCAACATGAAGATGGTGGACATGGAGGTACTAAGCATGGACCTACTGAGCAGGGAGATGTTGGAGATGGAGGTACTGAGCATGGAGATGCTGAGCATGAAAAAGAAGAGTCCGAGAAACATACTGAGCTAGAGAAAGAGAAAGATGACATGGAAACTTCCTTCCATGAAGAATGTAAGTAGTTGTTCATTTTTAATACGCTTCTTTAAGTTGATAGTGATAATGATATATTAGTTGGCATGTGTAGAGGTACCAAACTAAATTAATACCTGGTCATTGTCGAGTACACTAATTATATGGATGTGTAATACCTAGTTACACATTCTATATGCATGTGTATCTTCTTGTTACGCTACTTAGATGCATGTGTAACATGGAGTTACACATGATAGGT
The DNA here is from genome assembly GCA_023529315.1 of Papaver bracteatum. NCBI lineage: Eukaryota > Viridiplantae > Streptophyta > Magnoliopsida > Ranunculales > Papaveraceae > Papaver > Papaver bracteatum. Next base: position 234,166 of record JAJJWX010000768.1, on the reverse strand, counting down.
ATCCATGCCACTGACTTGCCTTGGTATGTGTAAAAAAAATATTTATAATGTGTAATCTGAAGTTACACCTTGTATAAGATTATGTCACAGAACACATTATAGCATGTTTCAGTCATTTTGTGTAGCTGGCAGATACAATTCTCATGTTTATTTCTCATCAATACTTGTGCAGTTCCATGTGTAAGCCTTGCAGCTGGAAATACGCCAACAGTTCTGCAAGTTCAAACTGCTGAAGAGGGGCGCAAAACTACACTCAGGACAGACAGTTCAAGTATGCAGAGTGTGATAACATGCAAGGCTTCTACAAAGAACAAGCCCACTGGTAAGAAACACAACACTACTGCAAATGTTGTTGATGAGGCCCAGAAGAAAGCTGATGAAGAGACACATGCTGCTCTGGATGATGCAAACCTTGTTGTTGATGTTGTTGATGAGCCGCAAAAGAAAGATGCAGAAGGTGGTGTTGTGGTTGAGCATCATGAGAATGCCACAGGTGGTGATGCAAATGTCATTGAAGATACACCTGCAACTGTTGGTGACGGTTTGGTTCTGACTGCTCCAACTCAGCCAACATCAGAAACTATTGACGACAGTTTTGCTTCAACACAGTTTGAGGACTCCATGGTGATAACTGCTACAACACCGCAAACACAGACTGACGATGCTCAGACCTACAGGTTGGTGCAACTAGGAGCAGTGAGTGAAATGCTAGATGAGATTGTGGGTGACATCAACAAAAGTGAACCTGGACCTGCAGTGATGGAGAATGTATAACCTAGCTCAAGTGGTAACCACTCTTGCGTTTTATTTTTCCTTTATGTTTTGTTTGTAATGGAAGTGTAACTTCAATCTACACATTGTAAAAGGCATGTGTAGCTTGAGGTTACATATAGTACATTATTATTTTGGATTTTTTTGTTTGAATGCAAGTGTAACTTCAAGTTACACATTGTAAAAAGGCATGTGTAGCTTGAGGTTACATACATTACATTACTATTTTGGCTTGTGTAACTTTAAGTTACATACATGTGCTAATTTTACTGAGATTCTGCCTATATTTGATTGTGCAGCTACAAGACAGGAGAACTTTTTTAACCTTGGAATTGATAAAACTCCAAAACCTACAGGAGAGTTGCTGAAGGAAGTTGCGAATACAATAAGAGAAAACCAACCAGCATTAATACAGCAACGTGTGATGAGGAATAGAAAAATTCCAACACAAGATCTGAAGCAGTATGAAAAGAGGTCAAAGAAGATTAAAAAGACTGTTAACGAAGAGAGAATGGCCGCACTTCCATAAGTGGAAAAATAAAGAATGGACGCAGTTCCAGGAATAGAAGAATAAAAAATGCATGAGGTTGCTGAAGAAGATGACGGAACAATGAGAAAGGATGTAAAAGGATCTGAAGTTATCGAAAGGCTAGAAGGCCAGAAAAAGGAGAAAGTGCTTGAATATTTCAGTACCCATAAGAAAACGTAAGTAGCTTGAATCCAAGTAGGCTTGATTGTGTTATTGATTGTTGTACATTACTACTTGATTCTGTTATGATTATTAATAATAGTTTACTTCTTTGTAATGCAGAGACATTACTTGGATTGAAAAAGACGAGAATGATAGGAAGCTGTTTAATATATCTGGAGAACTGATGCTACAGCTTACCAAGAAAGAATCCTACTTGGAGTCAGAATTCATCGACTACTACATTAGCAGATTGAGGACAAAGATGAATTCTAACAGCAAGTATGAAAAAGCGATATTCTTGTCGCCACAAGCATATGTAAGTACTTCGATACATTTGTCGGAAAACAGTTATAATGTGTAATCTGAAGTTACACAACCATTTATAATGTGTAACCTTAAGTTACACATTCTTATTTTTCCAGTGTAAAACCCAAGTCCCTATGTGTAAGTTATGTTTACATAATCACCTGTTCATTTGTAAACTTTTGATTAAAAATGTGAGTTTGACATTCCAATTGGTTTTTGCAGAAAGCTTACTTGGGGGATTATCCTGAATTCAAGAGATTTTGGATTCCAAAGCTTGCTAAGGAGTATACCAAGTACAAGAACAATGCAGTCAGACTCTTCGCCCCAATGTGCAACAACGACACACACTACACACTGCTGGAGAATGACTTGAAGAGCTCTAATGATTGGTCCTACATGAACTCATCAAATGTCAAGGAACTCAGGAGGGATCACCTTTTTCAAGACCATAAATATGCGTATGCAATTACTACAGAACTACAACTCATGTGTCCTTATGCTCTTGGGATGAATGATAAGGCCAAGTATATCGGTTCGCCCTCACAAGGTACAATTCCTGACTGTCTTCCATGTGTATGCGCTTACATGAAGATCAGGATGAAGAAAAAACCACTTGACAAAAAATTATCCTCAAGTATGATGCTATGGTGGACTGACAAGCTGAACCGCATGAGAGGAAGCATGCTATACAAGATTCTTGAGGATGCATCCAGAGATGTGTAAAGCACTCATTAGGATTAGAAAAAAATCTATACTTGCAAATATGTTGTTAGCCACAAGCAGATGTTAGACTTGGAAAATATGTTGTTAGAAACTTTTAAATTTCATCATTCAGTAGATTTTAGCAGTTCTTGGTTTTGGAAATATTTTTAGATTGAAATTCTTTGTATTAAAAGCTTTTATCTTGTTAGAACTTTTACTTTACTTGTGTACAGGTTTCAAAAGTATGCACCAGGGAACTATACATCTTAACTTGATGCGAATGTGTAACCGAGTTTACACATGCATTTATCATGTGTAACTTCTGGTTACACATGCATATATTTGAGTGTAAACTCAAGTTACACAAGCCATTGATAGGACTTGCCCAGTAAATCAAAATAAAATAAAGTTACATATGCACTTATCATGTGTAACCTAATATTACACATGCATTCGCAGTCACATGAGAAAATAACAATGTGTAAGCAATAGTTACACATCCATATTTTATAAGTATAAACCAAAGTTACACATGCATTTCCCTTCTGAATAGAAACACATTTCACCCGTGAACTCACAAAAATATAAAAAATTAATATTATAAAATATGAATGAATGATCCCTGCACATAATCAACGTTGCAGAAAAATAAAAGCGTTTGGTCCATGAAAAACCAACATGAAGAAAACTAAAAAACAAATAATCAAAGACAAATAAGAATCCACACATCAAATCATTACTATCAGAAATGAACTTTGGTAGGCTCGAGCTAGTGAGGTGTGAACTTCCGAGGATTCCTGCAACCTTCCTTGTTGTGACCTGTTTCCTTGCAGTTGCTGCAACGAACTTTTCTCTTCACCTTTTTCTCACGTTTACTTATAATCCTCTTTCCTGGGGGTCTACCTGGTTGCTTCTTCACGGTAGGAGGGATAACGATGTCGTCTGGATGATATTCAGCAGGCCTGTTGTAGTTGGGAATCGGCTGGATGGCATGCATATAAGTCTTCCTAAAATAGTCGCTTGTAAAATACGGTGAAATGAAATCAATATCCTCACGTTTAATCTTCCGTATGGCTGCAAGAGCATGAGCACAAGGAAAACCATACACGCGCCACCTTGAAAAAAACAAAAACAAGCAAAAAATCAGTTAGTTGCACATACAAATCATAAAACAATCAAAATTAGCTAGTTACAGGTGCATATACAGGATGTGTATCTTTAAGTTACACTTGCAAAATAGATGTGTAACTAGTATTTACACATGCATATATCTAATCTAAAAAGGAAAAAAAGAGCATACAAAGAGAAGAAAAAGCATAAGAAGCCAAACCTCTGACAGGTGCAAGTCTCGTGTTCGAGGTCCACCATGTGAGACCTTTCGCTAATGACTTCAAACACGGTAGGACTAGCAACCAATACTTCCCAAGCCAAACCTTCATCTTGAAGAGCCGCAAGCTTTTCCTCGTACTCAGGGGTTAATGGAGTCATCATATTAGTGCCAATTTCACGACGCTCTGCCATCAAACACATTATTTTCCTCCTAATCTGAAAAGGAAAAAAACCTTTTGAATACATAGAGTGACAAAACAAGAAATAAAAAAGACAACAAAACAACTAAAAACACACACACTCAATTAACCTTATCAAGAAGAGCAGATGCATGCATCTTTTTGTGAACAAGAACCCATCTATTGACTGATTCTGCTAGAGTACTAGATGTTCGTCCATACCGACAACCTTTGAAATAGGAATTCACATATGCTTCAGGTGGGATGGTCTCGATGTAATCAGCCACCCAATCGCAGTTCAAGTCTCTAATCTTCTGTATGGCTTTCGCATGGTTTTCAGGTGAGAGTGCGTATGTCGCCTCTCGGAAATGGTCCATAACAAGAGAGTACCTAGGATCTGTTGCAGTGATGGGTATATTTTTCGTCAAATGATAGTAGCAGAAGATGTGGAACCCATCTGTATATACAAGTGGAACACCCTGCAAGAGTCCTTCATGGCGATCCGAAAGGAAGGTGATTGGTCTCCCATCACCAACAACTTCAGTCAAATTCCTCAAAAACCACTCCCAGTTGTCAACAGTTTCAGAATCGACTAGTGCAAAATCAAGGGGGAAAAAACCTACAAAAAAAATCGAAAGAATAATAAGTTTAACACAAACAGAAAACAATGTGTAAATACAAGTTACACATGCTAAAACAAATGTGTAACTTAAGGTTACATATGCTATTTTCTTAGTTACACATTGAGAAAAGTAATGTGTAACTGAGAGTTACACATGTGTAACTCTCAGTTATTTGTCAACTGAAGTTGTTAAAAAAAAGAAAAAAAAACGTTAAAAAAACATACCTTTACCACCATTGATCCCAGTGGCTGCTATCAAGCAACCTTTGAATGTACCAGTAAGGAAAGTAGTATCCAAGTATACCATTGGACGACAAAACCGGTACCCTTTGATGCATGCAGCAAATGCGATGAAAATCCGTTGGAACTGTTTATTTTCACGTTCAAACTTGATCACGCTACCAGGGTTGGTCTCCCTTATAGCATTAATATACCATACCAAGTGCGAGTAGGACTTGACATCGTCGCCGTAAATCATCTCATAAACCTTTTCCCTAGCATTATAGGCCTGATAGTACTCCATGTTAATCCCGTAGTTGGTCTGGAAATCAGCAGCAATTTGCTTGGGCTTCTTGTGAGGATTTTTGCGAACTTCTTCTTCAATCAAAGTAGACGAGAAGCTGGTGGAGTAAGTTTGGTTCAAGTTGCGGCCACCAGCACCACAAATGTGCTCAGGGTTATAAGACCTGACCTAAAGAGGTTCATACAAAATATAAATAATTCAACCAAAAAAACAATATGGTGCAAAAAACATCATGTTAAACCAAATTTACACATACTGTAACAAAACATAACATATGCTAAGCATTAGATGACAGAACACGGAAAACCTACCTGAAACATTTCGTTCCTTTCATCGATAGAAGCTGCATGGAATTTCCATCCGCATTTTTCATCTACACACTTAGCCGTGAACCTAGAACGCTCATTGTGAGTTACAATCATTTGAAAACTAGTGCGAAGACGATACTTGGTGAAAGCAACCCTGACTTGCTTAACGCCTTCAACAAACACATGACCAATCTCACCAAGAACCTTGGGCCAACCATCCGATAACAAAGGTTTCGCAGGATTGCTTCTATCTTCCAAATACATTGCAACAGTAACATTGTTTCTGGACGAAGACATACTTCTAGACTCATTAGAAATAGAAGAATCTTCCCTAGAGCTGGAAGAAGAGGCCACACGAGGAACATTTTGCAAGAAAATATCAACACCGGTCTTCTGTTTACTATTTGTGATAGATATAAGAGCTTGCAACGAAAAATCACAGTCAAGCGGGAAATCTTTCCCAATTTCTCGAAAGAAGAAAGTAATACCAAGAGGAGTAAACTGCTTCCATTCCCGGCAAACTTGTTCCTTAAACTCTTCAAGTCTGATCTCAGTGTTAACACGCAGGGTAATAAAATCTGAAAAGTATCGAACAACAACAATGCAACTAACAAAGACAGCTAGCCGCAACTAAGAGAATCCATGACAACCCGAAAAATATCAAAACACACAATAACAATATCAAATTTAAAACGAACGCAATTCACTCGGGGGCGTTGCCCCCTCGTGAGAAGTATATTCTATGCGGCAAGCTAAATATGAGTAAAAGATACAGACGATACAACTATTTACACATAAACATGTTACAGGACATATATATGTAACTTCAACTTACACATGCTTAAAATACAACATGATACATATGTGTAACCTAAAGTTACACATCCTTAACAAAAAAAACATGTGCATCTTCCTCACACATGATTAAAAATACAAACATGATATATGTTTGTAAACTAAAATTACACATGCTGCAACTAAAAAAAATATGCATCTTACTTAAACATGCTTAAAAATAGAACATGATATATATGTCTAACCTAAAGTTACACATCCTGTAACATAAAAAACAGCATGTCCAACAAATCAAATTGAAGTTGTTCTACTGAAACAAAATTGCTTCTTCATACTCCTCTCAGTATCAACAAAAAGTAAAACAACAAATTAAGCAGATCGGACATGAAAGAACAACAAATAATTCAATTTTTTTTTGAAAACAGATCTAAAATCAAAACAACATAAAATTCTTACCTAGATTTGCTGTTTTCTTACTTCTGAAACCTATGTAAGAATCAACGAAAACATAATCAGTATCAAAACCAAATAAAAAAAGTGAAAAAACTAGATCGAAATGGCAACAATCAAAAAATCAGTTGAGTTGAAACTAAAACGAAATAACAATTCGTACCTACGTTGATTAGAAATATTTTTCCAATTGTTATTTTCCTACGAAATTGTATTCCCAACTGTCTTCTTCCTCTTCTCAAACTCAACAAATTCGAAACAGAAAAAAAATATCAAAATCAGTAGAACATCGAAATTAAAAATTCGATTAGAAAACTAATGAATCAAGCAACAGAAAATATAAAATCGAACAAACCTATTTGTTGTTCTTCAATGCACCTTCACAAATCTCGTCAGATCTGAAAACAGATGAATACAACTCAACGAAATTGATAGAAAGATTCGTTTTCTTCTTCTCAGCTCAACGAAAAAGATGAATATAGCTCAACGAAATTGTTCTTCTTCTCGTTTTCTTCCTATCAACCTAAAGAACTTCAGTATGAAACTATCAAACACAAGAATTCGTCCGAAAAAAATCTCCAATTCTGTTTCTGAATGAGAGCGGAGAGAAGAAGAGCTGATTTGATTTGATTTGATTTGATTTTGAGTTTACGGTAGGTATAAAATGTCTATAAATACTGAAGGTTAATTTCGGAATTTTATGATTTATTAAAAGATTCGATGACGTCAGCAAATCCGGAAAATTTTAAATCCTGGCCCCAAAAATAAAAGTTCTGGGCCTAGAAATATGAGAATTTGAAAGTATGGAGTAGAGGGTGGAAGATCCATTTTGTGGGGCTTGTAAATGTTGAACCCATATAGTAGGGGGTTCTAGTATTTTTCACAATGTAATATTCTTTATAAAAAAAATAATATATTTAAGTGATTTGATTTATTTATTTATTTTTGTAAGAAATCTGCACCTTGATTCGAGGAAGATCAACCGCCAGGATTAAGAACTCCACTTCCATAGTGGACAATAGTTTTCGTTTCTTGCCGTCCAAAATTGTATGGATAATCTTATCAATAATAATAAAAAAAAGAAGGCTGCAAGAACTTAAGTTTTCAGCGTACAAAAGTAATGGCAAATGCTAGAGTTGTCTCTGTGACTTCAGCTACCAATTCCATTTCCAAGTGCATATGTTAGCCACGAAAAGAGCTCCACTCTTCTCACCACTAACATCATCATGTCTCTTTAAATTTTGCATTCTCTTCTTCTTTACAATTTAAAAAATGTAGGCACTTTAGAAGACCAATAATTAAGGCTGCAAGAACAGAGTCTATAGGGGTTTTATTAGGATCTCGAGCTCCTGGTTTCCGGCTGATAGAGCCTCCTTACCGGGGATTTGACAATTTTGAATCTCATCCTGCTCTATTGGTTATGTTTATTTGTAATCAGTGCCCATTTGTAATACACTTGAAGCAAGAAATCGTGATACTTACCAACTACTAAATGAATCCGCCGCGTGTTGGAAGATTACACATGGAAGATACACGGGCTGCGACATCAAGACACGATGCCGCACTACTACACCGAAGGGGCATCTATCATCAGTACATATTCATCACCGAACTAATCCAACGGCGAAGAATCTAGGAGCACTGAACTGTGTAGCCACCGAGAAGTACTGAAGACCACCCTAGGATCTACTTTACTCCATCCCAAGGGAGATTCAAGATCAACGACAGAGATTAGACCCGCTGACACGGATGTGACAGGGGCTTCCGACATCTGTCCAACGCATGCAGACCACCCCAACCACCCGCATTAAGTGCACCGAACAGAGGATACGTGTCAATCAACCTGTGGAGGAAAGTAAGATAACCCATCGTTACCGAATGTGACCGCTGGATCCTTCGGACAAGAACGAATAATCAGCGGGATACGCACGAGAATCGAGAAGATAAGGTTGCAACAGTCTCCAAGAGCGGGCCCCATAACCTATCCCTATAAATACCCCTCTCCACCAAGAGATAAGGGGTCGACCAGTTTTGAAGTAACTAGAAAAGAGTATAGGAAAGAGAAATAGGAAGAGTAGGTATGAATTCTATTTCCCTGAGCAGCGTTATTCACTCAAAAGTCATTCGACTATCTATGTAATTCCTCAAAATATAGTGAAACACCATCCCCGTGGACGTAGGCCTTAGTGCTGAACCACGTAAATCATCGTCTCATTTATGTTTCAGCACTTTTCTTTATGTTTTTGTTATTATGCTTTATGGTATTATGCATCGTAAGTAATGAGATTGGTAGAATCAGTCCCTCCGGACTAGACTATGACGAGTCCAAAGACTCTGAGTCGATGAGTCATCGTGGGGATACCATTTTGCGCCCGTCTTATTCCCCGCAACGTTTTTATTTACAAATGCGGATATTGTTTGTGAACATGTAGAGGCCATCGTAATTTATGTGTTCACAATCTAGCGCTAGAAACAAGGACCTTGTCCCGATAAAATATTTATCTTATCCTGTGACTTTGCTCACTTTTGTTATCCTCAACGCCATTCTTTGGAATAATAGCGCTGGGGGCAACCCTAACAAACTCTTTATTTTCAACGAACTTCTCCACATCTATGTTTTTCGCTAAGGAAAATTCTTGGGATTTGCATTCATTTATATAATAATATTCGGGTTTAAGCTAGCGTAGACTAAATTTTCGATATACGACTTCAAGAGTTTTCTTTTAAAATATCTACATTAATTATTATTAGATCTACGTTTTCAAAAATTTACCTTTTAGAAACTCAAAGATATGTGAGTGGATCTACATTTATTATTATTAGATCTACGTTTTCAAAAATTTACCTTTTAAAAACTCAAAGATCTATGGATAGATCTACGTTTATTATTGTTGGATCTACGTTTTCAAGTTTTTATCACTATTTGAATTTATGTCTTCGAACTTATGCGTGGATCCATGTTTTTAAACATTGAATTGAGTTCTCATGATTTAAACGCTTCTGACCTGCATTTAGGAATTTTCTCCACCTTCCATAATGTTCAAAGCAAAACTGACGCTCTAACCAAACATACGTGGATATCGTTTCTCCGATGATGGTTTATTTGTGCAAGATGGAAAGAGTGAAAGATGTGGGAAAATCCAAGGCATTGTCAAAAGACGCACCAAGGACAACCCCGGTCATGACTGCAGCAAGCAGAAAGGAAAAAATCTTAAGACAACAGACAAGAGACAAGATGGAGCTGAAAGCACAATCCCCTTGGAGGCCAGCACAATAGCAGTGGAAGCACTGAAAGCTGCAGCCGCCAAAGCTGATGCATCCAAAGTCGGAGCTTCCCGAGCAGGAGCCTCCAAAGTCACAACGGCCACTCGACCATACGAGCAGCATAAAGGAATGGCGAAATCAGTAATACAACAACCACTCTACGGGATGCCGCTCACCAATGAACAGAACCTACCACTTCAGACTAGCCAACCTCCTCAGATAACAAATTAGCCCGCGCAATAGCCGTTGGAGCTCCAAGACCCGCACATTGACCCCATGTTCCCTTTAATACATATTGTTGATGAAGATCACACTGTAGCGGCCGGAGGACAATTGCAGGTGGAAATACCGAACTATTCCGTCCAGATGATGGCGGAACTAGAAGAGTTAAGGAAGAACCAGAGGATATACGAGGATGCGGTGGCTCTGCTTGCACAAGAAAATCAATAACTCAAAGATAGGATCGCCCAAAACACAAAAGAAGAAAAGATGCACGATGAGGCTAACTTCATGGCACCACTGTTAAACCAAGACCGAAGGATGATAGTGGCCAACGTCAACAATCCAGAGCCGCTAAATCGAAGAGATGTCATAGGAGATCGGAGGTCCGACCCGGATTACAACCCAGATGATTCAGGCTGCTTCAATAGTGATATTTAGTGGCCAGGACGACCTACTATCCATGAGGACCACCAGCTGGCAATGGAAAATCTTCGTGCTGAGATGATGAACCAAATAAAGAAGCTAAAATCTAGGCAAGGGGGTGGGAGACTGGAGCAAGTAATGAAGGAATCCAATACTACGCCCCTAACCTAGCGCTTAGCCAAGGTACTTATCCCGCAAAAATGTTCCGTCCCAGCGTTCGAATATTATGATGGGTCAAGCGATCCCGCGGCTCATCTTCGATATTATAATAGAATCTTAGATCGATGGGATTATGATGATGCAATACTCTGCAGATATTTTCCTTCAAGTATGAAAGGATCAACGTTGTCTTGGTTTGATAACTTGCCCGCTAAATCCATCGATTCTTACAACCAGCTCACTGAGAAATTCTTGGCAACCTACATGTACAATAAGGTCGTCAACACCGGAATGGACAAACTCTTCTCATTGGCGATCGCCTATAAGGAGACAATCATGGAGTATACTGATAGGTGGCACAAGATCTTCTAGGAAATAGGGAATGTCGATCCGGTGCTCATTATCAACTGTTACAAGTGGGGATTAGACAGGATGAGCCCACTTTTCGTCGAGATTCATGGCAGCGTCCCCACTACCGAAGGAGATCTTCGAGTGATCATCGAAAAGCACACCAGGTTGGAGGAGATCCAGCGGGAAAATCCCATGGCCCAAACATAAAGGTCTCATCGGAATAATTCTGTAGAACAAGCCAGCGGGTCAAAAAGGGGTGTTTCAACCAAGCGTCTGATAGAAGACACAGATGACGATGGAACGATCGTCGGAGTGATGATCGAAAATTTGAAGATCAAGTGTACACCAAGCTAAACACTAATTATGTCCGCATCCTAAAAGAGATCAAGGGTCGGGAAAACCTAGAATGGCCATGGTCCAAAGGAAAGCAGCCCCCACGAACCGAAAAATCAAGAGAATACTGCGAGTATCACTGTTTCAATAGGCATCAAATAGAGAAGTGAAAGAATCTTAAGATAATGATCCAAAAGTTGATTGATGCGGGAGATCTCAACCAATACATCCATAAGGGAGAAACCGAAGACAGGGTAAAACGAAATAAGCAAGTCCACGTCCCCGAGGGAAATCAAACACTTAACGCCATCTCATGTTCCGAAGCTAATGGACCATCACTAACGACTTAAATAGTAAAAAGGCTGATGAAGCAGTTCGAGGACTACTGCGAGCTATACAAGATCGACGGAGTATAAGTGGACGAGCATGAGCAGTGGATGGATGCACCTTTAATTTTCAATACCGAGGATATCGAAGAAGACATGGAAGAACACAACGATCCTTTGGTCCTCACGCTGCCGGTGGCAGTATGGAATATCAAGAAGATCCTCATCGATGGAGGAAGTTCGGTTAGTGTTCTATTCTTCGACACATTCAAATGAATGAAACTTAATGAGGAATAGCTGATATCTTCTTGCTATACCATCTACGGATTTAATGGAGCGCCAACGAAGCCCCTAGGGACATTGTTTTACAAGTGGACGCAAGACAAATGAAGGTTGATACACGATTCAGTGTGGTAGACGCACCCTCCCCCTACAATGCCATCATCGGACGTATATGGGTATACAAGCACAAAGGGTGGCAAAAACCTATCACCAATACCTTAAATTTATGACACCCGAAGGGGTAATGGAGATAAGGAAGATCAGGTCACTGCTCGTGAATTCCAAGCATTACAAAATCCGCTCAACAACAACCAAGATGAGCAACGGAAATCCCGAAGAAGCCGAAACAAAGAAGCTGCAAAGGAAAAGGAAATTGATCTTTTCCTCGAAGAAATCTCTGGAAAAAGCCTGACGAATGAAAGCATTGTTCTAAGTACTGAGGCAAGCACCTCCACGGCTGGGAAGGCCCAAGATCCTACCAAATAGCAATTAAAGATATTCCTCTCTTAGGAAAACCGAAGCCCACATTCACATCTTTAGAGCCCGCCAAGGAAATCAATATAGGAACGGAAGAAAGCAAGAAGATGATCAAAATTGGTACCTTGATGGACGAAGAAATAGAGCTAGCTTTAATCAAACTACTCAAGGAGTATGCATACATCTTCGCATGGGAGTTAGGATACATGCTAGGGATTGATCCGAAGGTAATACAACACGAGCTTTGCATAAATCCATGCACCGCATCATTCAGGCATAAAATACGAAAGGTGGCGCCAGAGTATCACTAAGAAATTGAAAAGAAGCTACGCAAACTGTTAGAAGTAGGATTTATCAAGGAAGTCAAATATCCAACATGGTTATCATTCCAAAGAAGATCGGAGGAGTGAGAATATGCATCGATTACACCAACCTCAACAAGGCATGTCCAAAGGATAGTTACCCGATCCCAAGCATCGATCAACTGGTGGAAGCGGTCGAAGGATACGAGGAACTATCATTCATGGATGGATATTCTGGTTAGAATCAAGTAGCTCTGGCAGAATAAGATCAACAACATACATAATTCTACACCCCACACTGCCTATACAGTTTCACGAGGATGCCCTTCGAACTTAGAAATGCAGGGGAAACATACCATAGGATGGTTGATGAAATTTTCAAACCTTGGATTAGGAACACCCTAGAAGTCTATGTTGATGATATGCTCGTCAAAAGTAATCTACACAAGGACCATCATCAAGATCTAAGGGATATCTTTCAAGCAATGAGAAAACACAACATGTAAGTAAATCCAGAGAAATTCATATTCGGCGTCACCTCAGGTAAGTTTCTCGGATATTTAGTGACAAAGAGGGGCATCGAAGTAGATCCTTCCAAGATACAAGACATCACAGGAATGTCGTCCCCGAAGAATCTAAAAGAAGTTCAAAAACCCAACGGTTCTTTAGCAGCTCTGGGAAGTTTCATTGCCAGGTCATCGGACAAATGCAGGCATTGCTTCAACATCCTCAAAAAAGGAAGCAAATTTGAATGGACTGCATAGTGTGAAGAATCTTGCCAAAAAATCAAAGAATATCTGGCCTCGGTCCCTATCCTACAAAATCCCAATCCCGATGAAGTACTAGCTCTCTACATAGCAGCAACGGAGGATGTTGTCCGCGCAGTATTGGTCAAAACTAACACGAAGATAGAGCAACCAATTTATTATGTCAGCAAGACCCTCAATATGGAGGAAAGGAGTTATACGAAGATTTAGCATCTTATCTTAGTAATAGTATGAGCAACTCAAAAACTGAGAACCTATTTACTGACTCACTACATTCGCGTTCCATGCAAGGCACCACTGGAAGGTGTTCTCAAAAGAGATGGGAAGTAGGAAGGATAGGAAAATGGAATACTCATCTTGATCAGTTCAACATCATCCTTGATATCCATCATGCCCAAAAGTCATAAGTTTTGGCGGATTTTCTTGCTGACTTACCCTTGGTCGATGACGAGGAGGTAAAAGGAACACCATAAAAGGAAGACGAGAAAGATCCAGTCGATATTCTGGAACCATCAAACCAAAGACGATGGGAGGTCTTCGTCGATGGGTCAAGAAATAGGGAAGGCGCATGCATAGGCATCGTAATCACTACCCCCACCGGGGAAAAGATCGTACATGCGTTGAGATTAGAATTCAAAGGGCATATCAATAATATAATGGAATACGAAGTTGTAATACATGCTCTTCGTTTTATAATAGAAATGGGAATAACCGATGTACGCCTTACAAGCGATTCACAACTAGTCATACGGCAAATATGACTAGAATACAACGTCTACGATAAGACCCTATTAGCGTACATGGCCCTAGTCCGGACTCTAGCATCTCAGATACCCAACATCAAGTTCCGGCACTTATGCAGAAAAGAACTCAAGAATGCTTACGCTTTAGCATACATATCGTCCATGTTGAAAAATGAAAATGTCAAGGAAATCAAGGTGACAAGAGTATACGAACCTTTGGTTGCCCCTCGAGAATCCTTCGCTACCAACCGTAAGGACAATGTCAGCGAAGACATCACTGACGACGATGTAGGGGAAGATATTGCTGACGATTTTCTCGAAGATGATATTATGACAAGAGCTAACGAAGACTTCAAAAACGAAGAAGATTGGAGAACCGAAGTTCATATCTTCCTTAAAGAAAAAACACTGCCAACAGACTTGAAGCAAGCTAGAAAAGTACAATCAAAAGCAGGAAGGTATGATCTCCGGGACATAATATTATATAAAAAGTCTTTTCTTGGATCACTGCTTTGCTGCCTATCAAGAGAAAAAGGACATCGGGTTCTGAAAGACATACACTATGGTGATGCTGGCAACCACAGTGGGATGAGATCACTATCCGACAAAGATAAGGTACAAAGATATTACTGGCCGCAGTTGATACAAGACGCTGCCAAGATGTCAAAAAGATGCGAGGAGTGTCAGCGTTTTGCCAAGAGGATCCATGCCCCCGCGACGAAGCTAAACTTAATAGATAGCCCCTGGCCATTTTCTAAGTGGGGAATAGACATCGTCGGCCCCCTGATCAAAGGGTCAGGGAGAAGGCAATTCTTGATCGTGGCTACAAACTACTTTAGAAAATGGGTAGAAGCCAAAGCTCTTGCTAGAATCCGAGACATGGACTTGTTCACATTCATCTTCCAAAACATCATATGCAGATTCGGCGTTCCCGCAGAAATTATATCCGACAACGGTAAGCATCTACAAGGGAAAAACATAGACATGCTATTTGACACCATCAAGATCAGGAAGAACAAATCAACTCCCATCTACCCTCAAAGTAACGGCCAAGCTGAAGCTACAAATAAGAATCTTGCTATTATCCTCAATAAATAACTGGACGAACTTAAGGGACGATGGTGCGAACAATTACACAATGTGTTATGGGCATACCGAACAAAACGAAGGTCCTCTACCGGATAATTACCTTTCCTCCTCACCTACGGAGCTGAAGACGTCATCCCAACGGAAATTATCATGTCCGCCACGAAGACAGAGGCCTGGTAGAAAAACCTCACAACTGACATGATTCTTGAAAGACTCAATGACCTAGAAGAAAGAAGGGAGACTGCACTACAAAGGATATAAAACTACCAACGAAGGCTAGCTAGAGAGTATAACAAGAAGGTTAAGCTTAGAAATTTTGTAGAAGGACATTACGTGCTGAGAACCATACCATAATATCAACGAGAGAAAAAATGGGGCAAATTGGCACCAACATGGGGATGACCATTTTTAATACATGATATTGCAGGAAATGTGTCTTACTACCTACGTAATCTAAAAGGAGAAATCCCCAGGCATCCGTGGAACGCAAAATATCTCAATCCGCATTACCCATAAAAACAATGCAGATGTGCATCTGCGTAAAGAACGATAGAAGAAGAGGGAAGCGTATCCGCTCAACATGTCTCTATCTCTGGATGAGGAATAGCAAACCTCACCATATCAATCAAAAAGGTTTTTTGCACAATATTTATTGGGGAAAGTAATCATTTACAATCTCTCGGGACTCCCCTATCAGTGTCTATAAGTGTAGGACCATGGGAAAGGATTCCAGCAGAAAGAGATACCCAACCCATTAACAAGGCAGCGGTTCAACGAAATGAATGCATGTAAATATTCTAATAACACATTACATATCCGGGAACGCTGCATCAACCCCCACCGTTTGGTGATCCTCTGGCCAAGGATTAGACAGTGGGAAGACACGTCCAAAGTCAATAATTAAAGGTGCTTACGTTAGTTCTTGCTGTCAAACACTTATTATTATCTAAATCACTAGTTTATTTCTTCAAATAGATTTGCTCATTATCTAAAAAACTAAATAAACTGACAGCGCAGGTAGAACAGAGTTATACATATCCAAGCAAATGATGATCCATTCCATAAAAGTTGATTGCAAGCTCGGGAAGAACAAAAGCAAAATAAGATACATACAAGGACGACCCAAAGCCAAGTAATCAACAAAGATCAACTTTCCATAGCAAACTTTGAAACTTATTTCTCCTTAGAATATCCCGTGCGGTCAGCTGGATCCCTTTTTTGGGATAAAGGAATGCTGCCCCCCCTCCCCCCCGAAGAAGAATCGGAGATACAAACCAGGGGATCATGAATAGGGCAACGTGGATACTGTTTAACGATGTTATATTCCTTCAGAAGACCTTGCTCGACCCTAGCTAGAGTCTTATTAATCTCTTAGGAAAGTTGACAACGAGGCTTGTGCGCAATAACAGTAGACTTAAGTTCAAACTGCGCCAAGGCAGACCTCAAGCGAGCTACTTATTTGGCTTCCTCCTTCTCTGCTTCATTATGGGACCCTGCCAATCCTTCGTAATAATTAGTTTGACCCTCCTGGTACACTAAGGAAGATTAATCATTTTTAAGCTCTTCATTTACAAGGTTAAGCTACTCGAGATCTAAAAAAGAAAGTACAAATGAGTTAGCAAAAGGGGATTATAAATTTACCCACGACCAAACAAATATATACCTTCGACACTAGACGAAGCTATCTCATATTCATTAACTACAATGTCCCGGGCTTCGTCAAGAAAATCATACTCATCGGATATTTTCTTGTAGTCCAACCGAAGGGTCGTAAGATAAAACTGAGACTCATCTAACTCTACCTACTTCATGGAGTCTAAGTGACGAAGCTGATTAACTTCATCATTCATATTTTCTATGCCTTTAGTGAGCCTATACATATTAACTTCCAGATCTTTCTCAGAATCAACCAAACGAGCAACGTCGCCCAGAAGCAGTTAAAGCGTTGCTAAGGGCGTGAGCCTTGGCTCTAGCGTCGTCCCTCTCTTGAACAAGTTGTTGTATATAACTATGAGTCTTAGAACCATGGGAAGAACGATCATGACGCAACTCTTCTTCCAAATCCATTACCTTAGCTTCTAAACAGGTAACAGACTCACGCTCCAAATGAAGGTTCTCATGAGTTCATAACAAGGTACAATTGAATAGACGACGGTCGGAATTATATAGATTATGCATATCGACCATTTGGCTATGCCTTTCTCGCCATTTAGCCATCAAGGCGTTGTGCTCATCAGCCCGAGCATTCCATTTATCGGCTTCATCCTTGATATGCTGCACTAACTCTCTGATCCAAGAAGCTTGACGAGTTCTCTCACTTCGAAGCCATGCTAACTCTCCAGGGTCGCCCGTTGAAGATGAGCGGGGAGACTCAGATAACACACTAAGAATACGGAAGGGAGAAAAGTATAAGAGAATAAACAAACCTTGGGAAGAAGAATCATCAGTACGAGCCTTCTCCAAATCACTATGAACCAATGCAATCTCAAGACGAAGCTTCTCCTCCTCAGTACCCATCCGCTCTTTCCCCTTCAACCAATTCTTCAAATCCGATATGTCTTGATCCTTAGCAGTGATAAGTACCTTAGAAGCGGTTAACTCACCTTCTTTGTGACGAAGCTTGGCTTCTAGCTTAAGGGCCTTCGATTGAAAAACTAGTACATGATATGGTTAAAGTGTTCACTTCTCATCATCTGCATTAATAAACAGACAAGTAATAAATATAAAACTTGCAACATTGAATCCTTCACCTCAGAAATATTACGATAACTTACCTCAAGAATCCGTTGCTGAGGGAAACAATAGTGATACCCATCAGCAATCGCCATCATACCGGCAACAGAAGACGGGGGATCGACTAAAAGACTTGGAGAACTAGATCCTAAATTCTTCTCCTAGGCCTCCTCAACTTCATCATGAGACATTAACTGCATTCTATGATGAGTAAAAGCATCGGAACTCTTCTCACCAAGGATCACAGGGGCAGGGTTAGACACGAACATCAAGTTTTTCTTTATCAGCTACTCAAGTGTGGCGTCATCACCATCAAGCATCAGAGACCTCTCGAATCCCTCTGAAGATGCCTCGGAGGAACCCTCACCACCAGCAGTACTCTTCCCAGTATCGTATTTTCTCTTAGCCTTGGACTCCTTGTTAGCACGATCCTCGGCGTCTTCACCATCGGAGCTATCTTCCTCTTCAGATATTTTTTGACCAACGGTCTCCCCGAGGATATCCCACTCATCGTTTGGGGAAAACAAAGAGAAGTCTGAAGATATCCCCATAGCAGCGTCAATATCAACTTGCCCACCATATGAGTAAATCTTACCAAAAGAAAATTCTTGACCTGATCCGGTAGGAACCGACGATTGAGGATCAACATATTTGTTCCCATGGTTCGGGGAAGGAGGAAGCATAGGCCCACCAGCGGGAATA
Organism: Papaver bracteatum; assembly: GCA_023529315.1. Classification (NCBI taxonomy): domain Eukaryota; kingdom Viridiplantae; phylum Streptophyta; class Magnoliopsida; order Ranunculales; family Papaveraceae; genus Papaver; species Papaver bracteatum. Next base: position 215,317 of record JAJJWX010000768.1, on the reverse strand, counting down.
CATCCTAGACCACCATGGGCAAACTCCTCTTCGATAGCTTTGCCACCTCCTCGTGACTAGGAGTAGAAGTCTCGGTGCGCTCCTCGTCATCGGTGACTTCCTTTTCTTCTAAAACCTCATTGTTCACGGGACTGGTGACCTCATTAGGAACTTCTGTCTCCCCAACAGTGGCATTAGAGGATTGAACGAGATTTATCTTCTTCTTCTCCGATACCTAAAAACACGATGCTTATTATATCACTCAATATATACACATTTTCCTTCATACTCCTGCTGATCTCAAAACAAGAAGGCAAGGGATGGTACCTTCGTACTCTTCGAAAGAAGAGTAGCTTTGGAACTTTACTCTTCGTCCACATCAGCAGCATCTAAGGCATATTCAAAGTTCATACCATCGAAGTTCAACTTTCAGGGGAAAAAGTCACCATAACAATCTGGAGCGCTAACAAGAGGTTGGATACCAACGACAGGGCGCCATCCATGCTGACCGAGTACCCAACCATAATACCAAGGACCAACGACTTCAATAACGGTGGCATGCCACTCGTAATCATGATCACGCTTAAGCCACTCACGTGCATGGAAAAGCTTCAGCTGAGAAGACCCTTCGACACCAGGGACGTAACGAAGCTTCGTGTCACTCACTTCACTAAGTAAATGAATCTCACCATGAGGAGCAGCAATATTACGAAGACCAACACTCCATGGTTTGCGGTTCTTTCCATTAACGTAGTCTCCAAATGAGGCTTTAAAATTCTCGGGAGTGTACCAATCTTTCTCAACAGGATTGGGAACGTAACAGGTCATCGTTGTTCCCCTTGCTCCGAAGGTATCTATCCTTAAGCGCCCGAAGGAAGTTTCCAGTCACCTGTACCACCGAGAAACAATGAGTATGAGGAGTAGAACCCTTGTGATGAGCCAAGATATCATAGTAGAAGGAATCACCTGACTTGTATAAGGGCCACATAAGGCCAGCTTAGAAATCTCCCAATGTTTTCAGCAAATGAAAGTCATCGTATTTATAATTGGTGATTATATAATAAGTAAGACATCACCGGGAGCATATAATTTCACATCAAAAGCCTCGAGATCATGCTTCACTTTGAACGCCCCAAGATCTATGTGCTTGAAAGTAACCTTTTTCTTACCAACTGAGACGCTTCGTATAATAGGGGAAACGTCAGAATCATCAGATTTATTCGACGTTGTTTCCTTCGGAGGACTCGTTTCCGAATCCTTTCTCTTGGTCGAAGGATTTCTTGACAAATCACCCTTCGAGATAGCAACTTTAGAAGACTCTTTCACCATCCCAGAGGCCTGCGGCGCCTTAGCCTTCGAATGAGGCATCGTAGTTTGAGTTGGAAACGTAACCTGAGGAGGTAGCGATCGAATAGGTTGAGCTTTTATCGGATCCGAACGAGGAAACGGATTAACCGAGCGATGGGATGCATATCTAGAACTCTTCGGTGGATCTTCTTTTTGGGAGGAAATCTGAGGGCCAGATGGATTCTTATAAGCACGAGGATCAGACTGAGAAGGTTTAGACAACCCTCCCTTCGGTGGAGACACACCAGAGTCTCTCGGAGGAGGAAATCGGTAAGTGCTAGGCGGTGGAGTATTATAAGGGACCCGTTGACGATCACCCATATCTACAAAGGGGCATATATATTAACAGAATTAGGAAACAAGACTTATGATCATCACACCTTCTGAGAAACTCCATCAAGATATGAAACTCTATCAAAGATATGAAAAACCACAAGTGGGGGAAGTTTTGACAAATTATGAAAAAACTAAGAACCCTAGAAAATGAACCACAATAAATCAACAGAAAGCCCATGAGTATTGCGATGAAGAACATGGGCAAGTATATATACTGTTGAACATATTGTTCTTTATCACAAAAACTCAGATACAATAGCAGAAGAAGGATCAACAAACAAAGACGGGAAAAGAAGGACACCATACCTAAAAGCAGAAAATGATGCGAAGACGATATGAAGACGAATGACGAACAAGAAGCAAATGTAGACTCCCGATGACTCTGGTTTTTAACAGCAGCAGCAGAATTTAACATATAAAGAACAAGAGAAGGGAGAATATTCAGAAAAGGAAATGTGAACTGAAAAGAACAAAAAGGGGAATAAAAGTTAATTCAAATAAGAATTCTCCCACATTTATAACAAAGAAGCAAATAAAACTGACCCATGATTCAAGGGGAAGTTAATGCTAGGAGTGGGAAACGTGCCCTAAGAATAAGGAGGAGTTAAAGAAAAGATTGGGGATGACTGTGAAAACAGTTTTCTCCAAGCTTTGACCGACTTCAAACTTAGAGAAAAGGGGAAAATTGTATACACATAATTCATCATCCGCCACATGTTGGAAGGATTACACGTGGAAGATACATGGTCTGAGACATCAAGACACGATGCCGCACTACTATACCTAAGGGGCATCTATCATCAGTACATATTATTCATCGAACTAATCCAACGACGAAAAACCTAGGAGCACTGAACTATGTAGCCACCGAGAAGTACTGAAGACCACCCTAGGATCTACTTTACTCCATCCCAAGGGAGACTCAAGATAAACGACAGAGATTAAACCCGCTGACACTGATGTGATAGGGTCTTCCGATATTTATCCAATGCATGAAGACCACCCCAACCACCAACATTAAGTGCACCGAACAGAGGATACATGTCAATCAACCTGTGGAGGAAAGTAAGATAACCCATCGTTACCGAATGTGACCGCTCGAGCCTTCAGACAAGAACAAAGATATCATCGGGATACATACGAGAATCGAGAAGATAAGGTTGCAACGGTCTCCAAGAGCGGGCCCATAACCTATCCCTATAAATACCCCTCTCCACCAAGAGATAAGGGGTCGACCAGTTTTGAAGTAACTAGAAAAGAGTATAGGAAATAGAAATAAAAAGAGTAGGGATGAATTCTATTTCCCTGCGCAGCGTTATTCACTCAAAAGTCATTCGACTATCTATCTAATTCCTAAAAATATAGTGAAACACCATCCCCGTGGACATAGGCCGTAGTGCTAAACTACGTAAATCCTCGTCTCATTTATGTTTTAGCACTTTGCTTTATGCTTTTGTTATTATGCTTTATGGTATTATGCATCGTAAGTAATGAGATTGATAGAATCAGTCCCTCTGGAATAGACTATGACGAGTCCGAAGACTCTGAGTCGTTGAGTCATCGTGGGGATACCATTTTGTGCCCGTCATATTCCCCGCGACGTTTTCATTTATAAATGCGGATATTGTTTGTGAACATGTAGAGGCCATCGTAATTTTTGTGTTCACAGAAGGGTCTTGTAGTTGTTGGTATCTCTTCAAATTATGTCGTTACGCATCAGCAGGACGATCCTCGGTTTATGGCAGAAGAAGCAAAGTTTTTCAAGTACCCTTTTTTTCCGTAACTCTATGACGAGTCACAAGGTGTTGCACGAGCATTCAGAGTTGTTTTCACACCTGAATTTCTGTTGGAGAAAATGACTTTTATAATAAAAGGTTTTTGGTCTCGGTGTGGTTTGAACTAATGACCTAACAACATCTCCAACAGAGGGTGAAACTTTGTTTTTTTAGTCACATAGGATTTTATACCCCGGTTTGGCATAAATCCATCTCCAATAGTAGGGTCCTATAAATTAGGAGGGAATAATATAAATATGAAGGTGTTCAAGAAAGTGTCATCTACACCTCCATCTCCACCTCTACGTCACATTTTTCACTATTTTTTTAAAACAATTCTCTATTGTTGAAGATGTTTTTTTTAGATATGAGGTCCTATATTTACTCCATGTGTAGACCCCATAAATTAAAGGACTAAATAAAATAGCCACATAAGATTTTTTGCACCTTTTATTGGAGATGCTCTAAGGGTCTAACCTAAGGATACTTACTCATTTTTGGGTGAATAAAATGGAACCTTTAGTCCCATATTGTGGAAAACTAAAGAGGAGATCCACTATATAACCATACTCCTATGGATATATTGACAAACGAGGGTGGAGCAGGTGGGACAAAGGATACGTGTTCCAACCTATGAAATATGCCCGTATTGTAGTTGCGGATTATCTCACAACTACACCCTCATAAGAATCCATTAAAATGATTCCTAAACCTAATTAATTTAATATGAAACTAAGAATTAAGGTACTAAAATTATAAAGAGACACAAAGATTTTTACGTGGTTCGATCAATGTGATCTACATCCACGGTGCTTCACTAGTGATTGTATGTGATTACAAAAAGATTTTGAAGTAGCATATAAATAAAAAATAAGAAATTTTGATAAAAGAAATGTTGAATACTAATCTAAATTTTTATTTGCACTACAACATAGCATGAGGCAAAGAACATGGAGTGAGAGTTCGCATGATGGGTTCGCAATATTTCTTACATTTATAGGATTAAGTACTTCTTAAGGATACTTCATACTTCTTATATATTTCGAGGATTAAGTACTTCTTATACTTCTTAAGGATACTTCATACTTCTTATATATTTCGAGGATTGAGTACTTATTATACTTCATCAATGATATTTCATACTTCTTATACTTCAAGGGTGATACTTTTTATTTACTTCGCAACATTCCGGAACTTCGCAAAAGAATAGAGGCAAGTATATACTTTTTGAGTTTGATATTCTTTCGCTCGTTCCTTCATCAACAAAGATCAAAGACTACACCAACAACTACAACAACTAGTTTTTTCTTAAAGATCGCTCTTCAAGCAATATTCAAGAAAAAAGAGGCAAGATGTAGGAGCGGAATATCACATCAAATGATAACTTATGAAATTGTGGAGAGAAAATAAATCTTGCGAGCAAAGAACATTTTGCGAGCAAAGGAAGTCACGAGGAAATCAAAAGAAGTTCGCAAAGTAAAATTGCGAATATTCGCGGCATAGTTATCAAGTCCGAAGTTGAAGGACAAATTTAGTTGTTAACATTTTGTAAAATTATATAAATAGCCATTTAGGCATGAGAAGTGGGAGAGACACATTTTGAGAGAGAGGATAATTTTAGAGGAGAGAGAAAATTTTAGAGAGGGATTTATTTTCTTTATCATCTTCTTCCCCAAAATTCTAGAGCTCCAAATATTCATTAATGGAGTCTCAATTGTAAAATCATGTAATCACATACAATCACTAGTGAAGCACCGTGGATGTAGATCACATTGATCGAACCACGTAAAAATCTTTGTGTCTCTTTATAATTTTAGTACCTTAATTCTTAGTTTCATATTAAATTAATTAGGTTTAGGAATCATTTTAATGGATTCTTATGAGGGTGTAGTTGTGAGATAATCCGCAACTACACGTATACCATGCACCAAGACTCGTGTCCACTAGAATTTATTTTTTCAAGTCTTTCTTTAGGAAGTTAATTCCAAAAATATTTTCTAAAAAGTTTTATTTATGGGAAAATTCCTTTTATGTGTTCTAATGGTTTTACAAGAAACAAAACTTGTTTATGAAGAAAACCAAAAAAAAACTAACTTGATTTGCAAGTATCTCTTCCTATAAATACAACTCGAAAATCTGTTTTCTATACACAACAGAAGCGACTTCGTTTTTGTCTTATTTTTATCATCTTCTTTATTTGATTTGCGCGGCGTGTTCACTTCTAATTCCTGTTGCTAAGTTCTAGAGTGGGTAACTTGCGTTGTGCTAACTCAAGTTATATCGGGTAGTCTTATCCTGGACACATCTTCGCTGTGAGGGGTTTAGCATTACTCATCTCGAGTATACCCACGAACTAATGTGTTAAGGACAACTTGTTGAACCTGTGATTCTGCCCTCATCAAGTTGTTTCGGTAGAGTTATCTCGATTCAGTTCTTTACATATTATTTCTGATACATCTAATATGATGTTCATTGTTGCAAGATTCCAACAATTTCTACTCTACAAAAAGGATGGTCGAAAACCATTTGAGCTCGTTTATAATGGACAGTTTGATGACTCACGTCCAAGCAATAATATATGAGATACTGGAAGGGACTTGAGCATGGCAATAAATTCTGTTCTTAGTGGGCATTCATTGTATTTTGTACAAAAACCAAGTGTTGGATGCAGTATAAAATGGCATCCTGAGAAAAGCATGTAACCCGTATGCACCTATCTCTGATTGTGACACATTAAATTATCCCGTATAGTGAGACATGAGAACCAAAGAGATAAATAGAAAGGAACATAGTCACATTGTTGTTGTTTTTTTGATAAAATGCAGAATTATTAAAATAAGGAAGAGAAATTACACTGTTCATATTATAGAGCTTATATAGCCAAAATTATTTTCTAGAAATATCCCAATATCTAGAATCGATATCTATATCCGTGAATCTATTTAAAAATCTTAGCTAATCTGTTTACATAATTGTTACAAGTTCTTTTAATATAAATGAAAGAAGAACTAGAAAGAAATTGGTTGTGGTTTAATGCTTGAAGCAAAATAGCTTTCGATCTCTAGTTGACCGCAAAATTGTTCTTCTTCTTCGTACTGTTGATGACACTTTTGTTATCATTAAGAAAGACTATTATTTTATTACAGCATCCATGCATCCATTTATTTGATGGCTTCTCGACAAGTTGTGGACTCAGCTTACTCTGGGCTATAACACCATCTTGTTCCTCCTGCTAAATCTAAAATCAGAGCCAAATTATTCATTTTCAACAACTTGTAAGCAAATTTTTGGTTTTACTCTGAAAAGTAGCATCAAAGAAGATATAAGATAAATCATGTAGATTGTCATTGTTACCATAAGAACAGTTCGTATTTGGTCCATCATAATTACTAGAACAGATGTTGTTAACAGAAATAATTTTTTTGTTCATACTGTAGTTGGGCAGGTCTTTTCTAATAAACTCAATAAGATCTTTAGGGTTAGCTTAACATTGTCAAAAACTACCCTACAATGGAATTTCCAAATATACCACAAGACATATGCAAAGTAGTCTCTATTTCTACTGTCCTTTAGCCATAATAAGCACCATTCTTTTAATTTCAGATTTGCATCCGCATCAAAATTACCAGATAAGGAAAGACCTCTCCAGATAGCTTTAGAGAAGACACATCTAATAAATAAGTGATCAATATTTTATCTAGCATTTCAATTACATAATGAGAATTTAATGTCGACATGAGTATACCTACATATGCTCTCCCTAACCAGCAAAATAATCACTTAAATCTTTCCAGAGAAAAGTTTTAACTCTGGGCATTACATTTAGATTCCGTATACCTTTTCACTCAACTTTGGGACTAGTATGCTTTCGATCACACAAGTAGTTATAAGCAGACTTTAAAGATACTGTACCATCTCTGGTTCCGATCCATTTCCTAATATCCTTTTTCTCATCGCTAAAATGTTCAAGAAATTTAATTTCTTCAACATCATTAGCATCAGAAAGATTATTAATTAGATTAAAGTTCCAGTTGCCATTATTATCCATTATATCAAACACCTTAGTGACTAGATGCATATTATTTTTATTTTTAGGTGTTGGAGTTTTACCATTAGGTAACTATTTATCTGTCCAAATCTGGATGTTCATACCATTTATTAGCTCCTAGCAGTGGTTTTCTGTTATGATGATTCATATGATCTTGTTTTAGATAAGCCTTTTGAATTTAAAGATTCTAGGATAAAATCATAGAGTCATACTCTTTAGCCCTATTATCCATCACCGTATAGAAAAGGAGATTTTTTTATAAGGACGGAGAAAGCTTTGGATACTACAAGTTAAAAAGGAGCAAGAATAAACTTCAGCTGAATTTTGATAATACTTTAAATGCATGGAAAGATTACTGACACTCTTGTTTCTAAAACTTTTCCAACAGAGATAGGTAAAGATTAAGTAAATATGTCTAAACAGAGTCATAATAAATGCTTTATGAAACATGCCATAATAATAAATGAGAGGATATGTACTAAGATATAAATTACTGAAAAGGTACCTCAATATGCACAGCAGGAGAAAGACATTCAGACCTATTCTCGGCATTGTCCATGTCAGAGTCAGTTGCTTTTCCTTTACTTTTAGGTAGGATGAAAGCCCAATTAATTGCGTTCACCTTATCAGCACAAGCAAAATCATCTACTTCTTTGTCATTCATTTGAGTAGCTTCAGAAACATTTATCAAGACCTCACCCAAACCTTTTTCTGCCTTGTCATGTAGAACTTCTTCTGCCATAATGATTGGGATATTAGTTTCTTCTTCTTCCACTTCAACCCAGTTAACATTAACCACTTCCTTTGTTATTGTTATCGTTATCACCACCATCACTTATAACAATGATATTCCTTCTTCCAATAATAGAATATTGTCTTAACAACCTGAACCATTCTGACTGCTTTTTCTTCTGAATATTTTCCTTAAAAATAATTTTCTTAGCAGTATTTTTTTCTTCTGATTCAATAACAACTGATATTCCTTTTAAATCTCTTTTTAAATCTTCAGCCGTGATGGTTCTCTTATCTCCAATGACTCCAACTGAGTTCACCTTATCTTTGCTACCACTCCCAATACATATATTCTCATTTCCACCACTGCTTTCATCTTCAGTAATTTTCTCTATATCCATTCTCATTCTTTTACATCCCCTGTTCAAGTAATCAACTCAGTCAATCTCACTATCACAGATCCTAAGACTTGCTGCAACATTAGTGAGATGCTCAACTCTTTCATTTCCTTGAACTCTGCCTTGAGAAGAACATCCAGTATTAACAGATTTGTTTTCTCCTTCTTCATTGATGAATATTTTTGGAAAAAAATTCTGGTACTCAATATACCTTGCTCTACATTTTTCTTCTGTGCCAACAGTCTTTGGATGTTCCATTTAGAATCTCTAGGAAGAAAATCTTCAGCTTAATTGTTTCTCTATCAGTTCCTTCAATAATAATTATCTTGACTTGATGAACTAAGACTTTTGTTATATCAACCAAGACATGAGCTTTGTATTCACATTGAGAATTGAGAGAACCGGTAAGAGTGAGAACCCTCCCTACTTTCTCAGCTACCATCTCTGCTGCATATCCTTTTTCAACCAAATCACCTCTAGGATCAAATTTAATCCAGTAGTCATGAGCATTAAAATCCACATCATCCCGTTTAGTATTACTACTATATAAACGCATTGTAAGTAATTTCCCATGAACTCTATTTGGGGTAGAGCTGCAATATCACCAGCATTAGAAAACCTTATTATGAAGACTTTAGGATTTGTTATTTTCTTGATTATAAGTCTTCCAGTTGGCGACCATGCCATGTTTAAATCATAAGATAACTCCCCCACCCCCAAACCTCTTGGATCATCCTTTTTTTAATTTCTTTGAATAACTTAACAACTATTATAGGAAATTTCTTTTGACCAATTAAAATAACAACAATACGAAGGAATTCTACATAATATCAGAAAGAATCAGATAAAGTATTATCTTGATCTTCTAGAAAGCTAGTGAGATGAAATATATAGTTTTCAATAGGTACATCTGACATACATATAATATTTGAGGATACCAGAGATGAAGAGTTTGATTGTTTTCTTTGTAGGATTTTTTGAGAAAGACTTCGTTCTTTTGAAAGTGCTGCGAAAAAACTGAGTTTCTTTTGGGTTTTAATAAACTCTATGGTTGCATGCTAACAGTAATTTAGGCTTCTGAGAATTGTTTCCACTTGTAAAGTGAAACCGATATTACCGAAGTTGCAAGATATGAAGTTTCTGACATTAGAACAGTGTATGATATAATCTTCACATACTGTTGGGAATATATATTTAAAACATAGATTGAGATCCCGCTAAAATAATATTTTTAATACTGTTCGGTATTTTTTGGTTCTAGATGTTAACTCCATCGTAATAACACTTCAATAACATTTAAATTTTTAAAATTCTTACTATAAACAAGAATTGTAGTTGAAAAATAAAAGGGAATATTATCTATATACCTCTAGTATGATACCCATTAAAAAAATACTATTTCCAACTTGATATGTATCCCAAAGCTTCTAGAAGCCTTGTCCTCTTAAAAATACATTTCTAATATACCCAGTTTTATATAGTGTACATACAAAATCTCCACTAACCCATCAAACTAACTCAGGAATCGACCACAACTTTAAACCACTACCATTCCACCACCATTGTCTACCACCACTGCCGATAACCACCACCAATTCCCACAACCACAACCACCACCGCCACTGCCTACCACCACCGACAATCACCACCGCTAACGTCTACCACCACTTCCTTCCACTATCGCCGATAACCACCACTATTTCCCACCACCACCGAAAACAGCCCATCACCACTACTACCCACCACCTCCTCCAACCACCGATGTCACCCACCACCAGCAACCGCCGCTCCCATCACCACCATTAGCATGTGGACTTAACTTGCTGAAGTTGTTTCCAAATTTGAGGCAACTAGTTCAAGTTGTCTCCAAAGTGGAGGCAACTAGCTCCAGTTGTCTCCAATAAATAGTGTGCAAGAACAAGTTACTAAAACAAATGGATCCAACTAACTCAAGTTGTCTCCGAATCTGAGGCAACTAGCTCAAGTTGTCTTCAAAAGTGAAGGTAACTAGCACAAAGTTATCTCCGAAACTGAGGCGACTAAGTCAAGTTGTCTTCAAAAGTGAAAGCGACTAGTACAAGTTGTCTCCAATAAAAAATACTTACGAACAACTTATTGAAACAAAATGAATTCAATTAGTACAAATTGTCTCCAAATCTAGAAGTATCTCCAAATCTAGAAGCAACTTGTTCAAGTTGTCTACAAATATGGAGGCAACTAGCACAAGTTGTCTACAACAAAAAACTATATATGGAAAAGTTGCTAAGAAACTGAAGCCAACTAGCCCAATTTGTCTCCAAATCTTGAAGAAACTTGTGTAAGTTATCTCCAAATATGGAAGCAACTAGGTCTCTAAAGTGTTACACAAATGAGTGAACCTGACGTGATTCGAATACCCATTTTTTGACATGGAGTCAGTCATGCTATCATTGCACCACAGATTCATGCGTAATTTCCTAAAAAAATCTACTTACTAATTTCCATATTGCAACAAGCCCAACAACATATCCAGAACATACCAACCAAGAGGGTATCCGGTCTTTCAGGGAAGTGTTGTGTCCTTTTCTTTTGGTTTCCCACTAGTAATTTAGAGCTTTCATGATATGCAATTTTCGGTTAAGACCGACTAATCCACCGAAAATAACTTCAGAATAGGACACAAACCACATGCAACAAAAAAGAGAGCAACTTAACAACACTAAAACCAACAAATTTGTATCTGTTTTAGTGTGGACTCTCTTGTATTCAACATTTGCATGACTGGATTTACACATAATCAACTTTGTATCACAAGATTAAAATGAGCAACAACCTTTTTTTTTTTCTACCAAAGATCACTTTAATAAGAAAAAAAAGAAGAGAGCAAACAAGCTAATATGTTACTTTCAATAATATATCATATCAGGGAATATAATTGTTAACTACTACCAACCATCTTAACCAACCATAATTGTTACTGTTATTGCATAAGCATTACCTTAATTTGACACAAAAGACATCAATATCCCTCTACTCAATCATACTAACAAAAATAAAAAAATAAAAAAAAATTAATAATAGGGGCCTTTGGTGTTGTTATCAAATAATGGTTGAACTATTAAAAGAGAATGTAAATAAGGAAAAAAAAAAAACTCTACTTCAACGACTAAATATGGAAGCAACTACTTAAGGTTGATACTTAAGTAGACTCGGTGGGTATCACATACCCACGACAAGTTGTAATTTAATCTTCTCTAATAAAATTCATGCTTCAAAAAAAAAAAAAAAACTACTTAAAGTTGATCCCTATATCAAAAGGAATATTCATTATTTTAATCTTTTTTCAACATGGTGAAGAGTTTAGTTCATGCAGTGCTCTTAAGGTTAGCAAACCAAATTTAAAAATCTACACTGACAGAAACATGACATGACTTCATAAATCCAAACACAAGATCCAAACATTTGTGTACGCTAACCAAATAAAATTTGATAATAATTCAATAAGAAAATTTCTAAACACCTATTAATTACTTAATGGCTAACATTAAACTACATATATCACTCCCTCCGTCCCACTATTAAGTGACATAGTTTAAGTTTGTACAATTTTTAACCTGAAGAGATTGGGGTATACCCAGATTAATTGGGGTATACCCAATAAGACAAAATAAGGTTATTTTGAAATAAAGCCAAGCAACCCCTTAACCAAATATTTTCTAAATGGCTAATATGCCCTTATTTAATTAATACTAAAAAATATGATTAGTGTTGATTAATTGAGTTTAGATTAAAATTTTCAAATAATGAATTCGGTAGATTAAAACTTTAATCCGTCTTATGAGTTCGATTTCGATCAAAAAAATTGGTTTAGAAATTTTAAAGGTCGGCAAGGTCTACGGTTGAATAAGGTGCCGGCTATGTTTCGCCGGCATGGACGTCGTTTGAATAAGATGCCGACCCTTTTTGGGCCGGAATGGTCATTGAATGAAGATTACGCCGACCAAATGAGTTTTCACCATCAGAAAAAGTGTAATATATGGTTCATTAGTCGGCAGGGTATACATTTCTTAACCTGACGACGAAAACATGGTCGGCTGGGTATATGTTTTCTCAACATGCCGACGAAAACATGGCCGGAAGGGTATATTTTCTTAACGTGCCGGCGAATACATGGTCGGCAGGGTATATTTTCTTAACATGCCGACCCTGGGTAATATACTGTTTATGCATCTTAGTTCGTCATTCTGAAATGAAAAAAAAGGGTGTCGACCCTGCTTATTCTATCACTATGCATGCTCATTTCTTGTATCGAATGGAAGAATCAAGAAGCTAAGTTAGATATGAGGAACATGAGTACCGTAGAAAGAGATAGTGATGATGATGATTTAGCCTGTACACTGAGAGTGAAAACTATAAAGGATGACAATGGAGAAAACTAGGGATGTGCATGTGGGGTATGGGAGAGGGTATACTATACTATATCATCTGAAATTTTCGATGTCAATAATACGAAATCAGCAGGTTAGGTGAGTTATATCTATCCCTTTACATGAAGAAAGAGAAAGGGGACGTGAGGGAGAAGCAAAGGAAAGAGCATGCAGAAGTAGTGGTAGCAGCAGTAGAGCAGGAGATACAGAGAGATTAATAAATTTTTACTTTGCTTGGTTTGGTGGGTGCACATGGCAAGCTGCAGAAAGAGAGAAAAAGGGTTAAATGGATAGTACCGGCAAGGTCGCAAATTGAGAACAGTGTCGACCAATAAAAAGACGGCAAGGTTTTTATTTGAATATCATGCCGACTCTATAAATTTCGGATCCAGGTATGAAAGGTCGGCAAGATATTTAATCTAGGAACCGTGCCGGCCAAATACCTGCAGATTATTTTTGGGTTTGAGTTGAGAAGTTTGTAGTTGCAGAATAACCTACAACTACACCCTCAATAGAATTAGTAAAAACTCAAGAAGTTCTTGATGATGAATAACAATTTTCTTATTAATGTTCTCAATTGATCACAAAGAAGTATCTAAATGGAATTAGAATAGTTACAACTTTCTCTATTCTCTTTCCTCAAATATTTTCTAACACTCACTAAAAGAACCTCTCGAATTTTACATTTGAACTCCTATTTATAGTAAAATTTATACAGCTGTTCATGAGTTACGAAGTATCGCAACTTATGCTCGCACAATTACCCCATCCTCGCAAAACTTCATATTTCTCCGCGCTTCTTCTATCATCGTATCATTTTATAACTTTTTTCTCCTGATACTCGTGAAATATTATATTGCGATATTCAGTACCTACATCTTGCCTCTTCTCATGTCAATTCTACGAAGAAGAAATGATCGTGAGAACATAACCGTTACTTAGTCTTTTGAAATTTTGACACGTCTTTTGTAACCGTTCTTTTTTAGTTATTCCCTTATATAACTCCTTCGTACTCTCTTTCTTTTCTTCTTCTTATTTCCGCAATTCTATCTTCTACTCATACTCTCTATCACTATTTTCTCTGCAATTTTTTCTTCTACTGTATCTTCATGAGTTCTCCAAGGTAATTTCCCTCTATCTTTGCGTATTTCATTTGTTCTCCTCTTTAAATTTCTGTATGATTTGTTGTCTGATATTGGTTAATTTCAGAAAAATAACTTCTCAGATGAAATCTCAATTAAAGAATCAAATCTTTAATCCACGAAGAAGAAAATCTGAGAATCAAAAGGTAGTTAAAATACTATGTCTTCTTTCCTGAACAATATATTGTTGCCTCAGTTTTTAATCTACGTTTTGATTCGCAGATTGACGAAAAACCAAATCCAAGCAAGAGATATCGAATAACTAAACCCACACCATTAATTCCGATTGATGATTTCCTTCCTGAAGTTGATAAGGAATTTTCCTCTCCTCCTCGTGAAAATGCTTCTTCAAATACTCCTGCCTCTACTCCATTACCTGATTTTCAATCTCCTATCAATGTTAATTTATCAACACTTCTTCAAGACCAACCTTCTCAAAATATTTCTTCAACTTCTTCAATTGAAAAACAATCCTCGCAAAATATTCCTTCAACTTCTTCTTTAGAAAAACCTGTCTTATCCCCAAATCCTTTGAGTACTATTTCTCCAGACAATTTGCAGCTTGCTCTTATTCCTTCAAATTCTTCTCCTCTTCCTCAAGAAATTCGAGATGGAATTTATTCAACTTTCCGAATGTTATCTGAGGTTTTGACCAATACTGCGAAATCTAATAATGTTCGTTCGCAATATGAATTTTGCGAAGTTCTGAATAATTTCGTCAATCCAGACATTTCTTCTTCACGTCAATCCTTGGAAAAAGAAATTGAATTACTTCGCCATTCTTTGAAAGCTTCTCAAGCAGAATGCGAGGATCTTCGTAAAGAAAATCATCATCTTCAGAATAATTCTCTGGACTGTGCGATTCTTCGCAAAAGAAATGATGAACTGAAAGGTATGATTACTATCCTCATATTTTCTCTTTTATTTATTTATATTCTTCCTATGCTTGAAACATCCATTAAAACCCATTCCCCTTTATAGAATCCATCCAGAAATGTAGAAGATTGGTACTTCACCATGAATCAGATGCAACAGAATATCGAACCAAGCATGAAAGCCTCTCAAACCAATTCTCCCATTTATCTGATCTTTACTCGTGTGCTCTTGACAACTCTGATGCTCTTTTTCAAGAGAATACTCAATTAATATATGATCGAATTTTTTTGAATGATGACATATCTCAACTTTTTTCTTCCTTAACCAAAGCTAATTTGAGAATATAAACCTTATTAGAAGAGAACAAAACCTTATCAGAAGAGAAATGTTCGTTTTTGAATACAATGATTGTTTCTTCGCAAGAATTAAAGACTCTTCAGAATAAATGTTGCGATCAAGAAAATCTTCTTTCTTTGTTGAAAGGTGAACTTGAGGAATTAAAGAAGTCTTCAGATCTTTGAAGAATTTTTTTGTTGTTGAGAAGAATTCCCTTATTAATAAGAATATAGTCTTGTGTGCTAAGAAGAATCAACTTGAAGAAGATTACTCATCATTAAAAAGTCTTAATGCCAAACTTGCGAAGGATAAAAATTTTCTCCTTTCTAAAGATCAAAAGCTTCAATCTCGACTTAAAGGATTAGTTGGTGATGGTTTTGATAATGCGATGAATCATATGAAGAACTATTGTCTATCTTTAACTCAATCTCTTACTTCGCAAAGAGAAGGTAGTCATTAAAATTTGACTGCCTCTGGTACGTCTTTAAATTTCATTATATTCGCAAATTTTATTCTTCGCAAATTTGACTGCCTCTGGTACGTCTTTAAATTTTATTCTGGTACGTCTTTAAAAGATAAGGTAGTCATTAAAGTCACCTGAAGGCTCAAGTTTTTGCGAATAACATTCTCTTATCAAGAGGCTTGCTTCCTGTAAAGATTACTCCTCTGAAGATATCTGACGATGAAGTTGCTCATGAGCCTGATAGTGATTTCGATCATGAGAGTGATGATGAAGATCTTGATGATGAGGAAGAATCTATTCCTCAAGGAGATGTCCCTGCTGCATATTCTTCCAAGGATGATATCTCGCAAAAGTCGAAGGATGCTAATGACTCCTCTGATCTTAAAGATCCAACACAGAGTGTTGATGAAGCATGATAATATTCCTTGTTCAATTTATCATTGGCTCTCCTTTCTTTCTTTCTTTCTTCTGAATTCCTTCCCTTTATTACCGTTGGTTTCCTTTTTTGCGAACAATTTTATTTTTTGAGAAGTACATTTGATATTTTACGAAGATGATCTATCCTTTATTTTTGATATTTTGCGAAGATAATTTAACCTTACTTTGACTAAATTTGCCCTTTTTTATTATGTGAAGAGAAATAATATATAACTCACAGATAAAGCTTAGTATATCCTTTTCCCCCTATTATTTCTCTTCAAATGATCAACTATCACTGGAAGTATTAGAATATCCTTCTGAATTTATCTTACGAATTTTCTTCTTATTGTGATTATGAATAAGAAATCTTCCCTTCAAAGTATAAGGAATAAAAGCCTTTTGCTTTTTACGGAATGTTGCGAAGTAAATAATAAATCTCCCCTTGAAGTATAGAAAGTATGAAGTATATAAAATATGAAATACCCTTAAGAAGTATAAGAAGTATAAGAAGCATTCAATTTATGAAGAATTGCCCAATATATGAAGAAGTATAGAAAATTATTACTCATTGTATGAAGAAGTATAATAAGTACTTAACCTTCGCAAAATTAAATATCCGTTGAAGAAGTATAATAAATACGAGATATTCTTGAAGAATTATAAGAAGTATTCAATCTTTTTGTGAAATATTCAATATATGGAAAAGTATAAGAAGTATGTAATTCTCGTAAACTTTTACGAATATAAACTTATCTGTATTTGATTGTTATCAAAATCGCATCTTTTGTTAAGTCTTCATTAAAATTCTTCAATAATGTTGTCCTTTTTTCCTAGGACTTCTCGTAAAATTCTTCAATGATATTGCCAGAGCTATCTTCTCTTCAAAATATCTTGATGTATATTCTTGTAAAATTTCTTCAATGATATTGATGTAATAAATTTCATTAATTTCTGTGGTCTTACCATGCCTTCCTAAGTAAAGGTCTTATTTTGCCACCTCTTTTGTATTGATTATTTGCGATAATATGACAAGTCTGTACATTCTTGCGAACATACAACCTCGTGACATTATCGTCGTGCGATGAAATCGCAGGACGTTCTTACACTTTCATGCAAAAACCCATTGATCTCATCTTAACTTCATTGTATAGTATTTTAACCTCTTCAGGAATTGTTGCGACAATATGACAGGCCTAAATATTCTTGCGAACATGAAGCCCCATGACATTGCCGTCTTGCGATGAAATCGCAGGACGTCTCTACACTTTCATGTAGCGACCCATTGATCTCATCTTAACTTTATTATGTTCTGCGAGTTATTTATTCTTTTCTTTCTTTCTTTCTTTCTTTTTTTTTTTTTTTTTTTTTTTAGAAGGCTCGCAGAACTTCATTTGTTGCACAAATATGACAAGCCTTTATGTTTTCGCAAACAAGAAGCCTCGTGACATTTGCGTCTTATAGCACTTATCAGCTCCCTAATGGAGGGTGCTGCCCTTTATCTTCCCCATGATTGCCCCTTCAAGGAAGCGTACATCGACCATACAAGGTTAGCTCTTCCCATCCGGTTCTGCCAACAACCAGCTTTTGATCGCAACCTCTTATCCTTTTTACCTATATGGCTTATAGTTACGAGGTTGCACCCTATGGGTTATCTTTGGGCCAAGTGCATCATTTTCCAAGACTTGTCAAAAATGGCAGATGTGGTTCAACCTCACCCGGCACTCTTGACTCAACCATGTACCTCGGCACCTTGATCGTTTTCTGCACTTCTTGGGAAAGACAGTATGCCTTAGTCGCCCAGCCTAAATCTTCTTACACCGCATTTTATATTGTGTAATGTCGTTAGATTAGGTGAGAATCCAAGGTGTCTAACCCGGATAGGTACCCCATTATTTGGTTGTACCCCAAAATTTTTACCATGTACTAAGGGCCCTTGGTGGTGTTCCGGTTACCCTTAGCCACGTTATAGGTACCCCCTTAAATGACGTACTTTAGGACTTTGCCTCTTATGAATTATAGCTTCGCGAACTAGGGTGTATGCCACAAAGGTTTGCCTGTATAAAATTTTATGCGGCTCTCTTTCTTTTTTGGAGGCTGATCACAGATTGCGGTCTTTTATTCGCAAATTAATGAAATTTTAATTGGAATATAAATTTTGAAAATTCGTAACTTTTCCCAATTTCCTGCGAGCAAACAATATTCGTAAAAATTTTCATGAGTTTTATGGGTAATACCTTTTCAAATATAGTCTGTTCCAAGGTCTACCGAGCCTCAAACCCATGTCTCTCCCTTCTGGATCCATCAGCCGATAAGCTCCGCTTCCTACAACTTCTTTAATAACATATGGTCCATCCCATTTTGGTGCTAATTTCCCTCCATTTTCTTTTTGATATCGAGGTGTTTATCGCATGACCAAATCACCTGGTTTATATTCACGTTCAATGACTCTCTTGTTGTATTCTCGAGCTAATCGTTCTTGATAAATCCTCATATGGTGCAACACCCTTTCTCTTTTTTCTTCCAAATCATCCAATTCTCGTAATATTACTCCCGCACTTAAATTTCTTTCCCAAGCTTATTTCTTTGTTGTTGGAATTACAACCTCTATGGATAATACTGCTTCTACTCCATATGTTAGATAATAAGGAGACATTCCAGTTGCTTCTCTTCTAGTTGTATTGTATGCCCAAACTGCGCTAGGTACTTGCTCGCACCACCCTTTGAGATGTCCTTCTAATTTATTTTTGATTGTATCTGCGATTGTTTTATTTGTTGCTTCAGCTTTTCCATTAGCTTGTGGATATAACGGGGTTGACTTCCCACATTTTATTCTAAAAGCACTGAGTAACATCTCTATATTCTTCCCCTCAAATTGTTTCCCATTATCAGATACTAGTTGTGCTGGAACCCCGTACCTGCAAATGAGGTTCTCAAATATAAACGTAAAAACATCTTTATCACGAATATGCTGTACTTCTTTTACTTCTGCGAGCTTCGTGAAATAATCTGTTGCAACTATCAAGTATCGCCTTTGTCCAGATCCAGGTACAAATGGTCCAACAATATCCAACCCCCATTTACCAAAAGGCCAGCAGCTTGTTGAAGAAGTTAATGTAGCCCCTGGTGCATGAATTCTTTTACCATGTCGTTGGCATTCCTTGCATCTTCGTACGAACAATTTTGCGTCTGTATGCATATAAGGCCAGTAATATCCTTGTATCTTTGCTCTATATGCTAGAGATCTTCCCCCACTATGATTGCCAGCTTCTCCTCCATGTAACATCTTCAATATCTTTTCTCCTTCTTCGCGAGTTAAGCACCTGAGAGGTGGTCCACTAAAAGATTTCCTGTATAAAATTCCTTCTCGCAACTCATAGTTTGTTGCACGACTCTTTAGTTTATGTGCTTCTAGTCTGTTCCTGGATGTTTCTCCTGTTGCGAGGTATTCATGAATTTCTTTTCTCCAATCTGCGATGTTGTTTGATAATTCTCTTTCTACTTCCATCGAAACAACTTCTTCAATTTCTTTCTCTTTGTCCACTGATGGGTTTTGAATTGTTTGTATTTGGATATTTCTTGTATTTGGATTTGTCATCATGCTTGGAATAAATGCAAAAGCATCTTCGAGACGGTTATATTTTCTTGATATATGTCTCCATTTTAATTTTGGTATCTTCGCAGATAATTCCTCAACGAGTTTCTTGTATTTCTTCAAAGAAGATTCATTTGTGGTATATTCCCCTTTAATTTGACAAATCACTAATTGTGAATTACTTGTTATCCTTATACTTTCAAGCTTCTTTTCCATTGCGATCTTTAATGCATGCACTACAGCTTCGTACTCTGTTTCGTTGTTCGTGGATGCAAATTCTAGTATGAATGAGAATGTTGTTCTTTCTCCTTCTGGTGAAATCAACACGACTCCAATCCCATTTCCCTCACTATTGGATGATCCATCCACCAGAATTTCCCATCTATCAGGCTCTGTTAACAAGTCTTTTGGATTTCCAAATTCTTCTTCAACATCCATCATTTCCTCTACTGCTTCATCTTCTTCCAAAGGAAATTCTGCCAAAAAATCTGCGACAACTTGTGATTTTTGCGATGACAACACTTCGTATTTTATCTTGTAATGGTTTACTTGTGCATTCCACCTTTCTATTCTTCCTGACCTTTTTGTGTTCTTCATGACTGATTCAATTGGGACTTTGGTTACCACTTTTATTACATGTGCTTGAAAGTATATTCACAACTTGAATGATGCATAAACCAAGGCTAAGATTAACTTCTCCATTTTAGAATAGTTCTTTTCTGCTGCATTAAAGGTTTTACTAATGTAGTAAATGGGCCTTTCTACTCTCGTCTGCTCGTAACAGAACTGCACTTAGAGCATATGGAGTTGTTGCGAGGTATACCAATAATTCTTCGTTTTTCTCTGGTTTCTGTAGTATAGATGTATTTGCGAGGTATTCTTTGATTCCTTGAAAAGCTTTTTCACATTCATCAGTCCATTTGAATTTTGCTCCCTTCTTAAGTATGTTGAAAAAATGCTTGCACTTATCTGACATTCGCGAAATAAATCTCCCAAGTGAAGCCAAGAGTCCATTTAGTTTTTGTACTTCTTTTACCGTTGAAGGTGTTGGCATGTCACGAACTGCTTGGACTTTTTCTGGATCAACTTGTATTCCCTCCTTCGATACTATGTATCCCAAGAACTTTCCAAATGAAACCCCAATTATACATTCTCTGGATTTAATTTGATGTTGAACTTTCTCATTTGCTCAAATATTTCCTTCAAATCTTGCACATGGTCTTTAGCTTCCTTGCTTTTTATCAACATATCATCTACATATACCTCCAAAGTTTTATGTATCCACTTCGCGAACACTTTTTCAACCATACGTTGATATGTAGCACCCGCATTCCGCAAACCAAATGGCATCTTCACATAACAATACAAACCCCTTGGAGCAAAAAAGGCAGTATGTTCTTGATCTTCTTCTGCGAGTGATATTTGATTATACCCTTCATATCCATCAAGTGAAGTGACTCTATCATGACCTGCAGCTGATTCCACCATTTTTGGTATATCTGGTAATGGAAAACTATCTTTGGGACATGCCTTGTTTAGATCAGTGAAATCTATGCAAATTCTTATTCCTTTGTTCTTTTTCGGAACAATGACCATATTCGCAATCCATTCTGGATATTTTGCTTCCCTTATAATCCATGCATCCAACATCTTTTGTAATTCTTTTTCTATCTGTACATGATAATTTTGTGATATCTTCCTTATTCTTTGTTTGAATGGTCTTACATTTTTATCTATATTCAATCTATGACATGCCACTGATGGATCAATTCCTGGTATCTCATCTACACTTCCTGCGAAGATATCTTTATATTCTCGCAAAAGATCAGTAGTCCTTTTTTCTTCTTCTTCATCCATCTTAGTTCCAATTCGTAAGAATAAAGGCTCTTCTTTACTTCCAATATTTATTTCTTTGGTTGGTTCAGCTGCAACATAGCTTGGACTTTGCTCCCCCATAGGTGTTGGTTCTTTAATTATTTTTGCTGGTTCCCCTTCTTTTTCTGGAATTTCATTTGGTATACCTCTCCCTTCCTTTGCTCTTATTGTATACACTCGGAATTCTTCTTCTTTTCTTGTTTCCTTCGCAAGTTTCCTGCGAAGTTGTTTCTTTCTTGCTCTTCCTCCGCATTGTGTTACTTCAATTTGATAACAAAATTTTGCACTATCAAGATCTCCTTTTATTTCTTGAATTCCATTTGGTGTAGGAAATTTGATTTTTTGATGTAATGTTGAAGCAAAAGCTTTGATCGCATGAATCCATGGCCTTCCTATCAGCATGTTATATGGAGATTCCATATCTATCACACACAAGATTACATGCATTTCGATTTCTCCTAGTAATACCCGCAGCACGATTTCTCCTTTAGATTTTGTTGTAGATTTCCCTAATCCATGAATAAGACACTTTGAATTTATAATTTCTTCATCTCTAATTCCCATCCCCTTAAGTGCATGATAGAATATAATATTAACAGAACTCCCTGTATCAACCAAAATTCGGTTTAATTTCCATTTTTCTTCAGCTTTCTTATCTTCTAGCATGATTGGCAATGTGATCACCAATGGTGAAGTGTGGTTCAAGTCTTCATTTGGAATTTCTGCTACTGAAAATGTGATTTTCTGCTTTTCCCATTCTTCTAAAGTTGTCATCTTTTCTTCCTCCATGATATTTCTTCCTCTACAATCTCGCTTGTATATTTTTCCCTTCATATTATTATGAAATTCCTCAATCATTGTCTCTGTGATCATATTACATTCTTCTTTTTTGCCATCTCCATCTACTGACTTCATTTGATCTTCAAATTTTCCACAATTCCCTCAAATTTAGGCTACCACAATTCTCAAGTCCTTGTTTCTAGCGCCAATTATGTAGTTGCAGAATAACCTACAACTACACCCTCAATAGAATTAGTAAAAACTCAAGAAGTTCTTGATGATGAATAACAATTTTCTTATTAATGTTCTCAATTGATCACAAAGAAGTATCTAAATGGAATTAGAATAGTTACAACTTTCTCTATTCTCTTTCCTCAAATATTTTCTAACACTCACTAAAAGAACCTCTCGAATTTTACATTTGAACTCCTATTTATAGTAAAATTTATACAGCTGTTCATGAGTTACGAAGTATCGCAACTTATGCTCGCACAATTACTCCATCCTCGCAAAACTTCATATTTCTCCGCGCTTCTTCTATCATCGTATCATTTTATAACTCTTTTCTCCTGATACTCTTGAAATATTATCTTGCGATATTCAGTACCTACACAGTTCTTCCAATTTGAGAGTCATCTTTGCTAGGTTTTCTATAAGTTTGCTTAAAGTGATTCTGCGTGTTTGAAAATTTATCGACAGTGGAATTTTCGCATCTATAATCGATGATTTTTTTTTGGTCTGATGATGAATGTTGATGGGAGGTCGGTATAGTGGTACGAGGAGGAGAGGAAGAAGAGAAGATAAAGTGAAATCATATTATTAGGTTAACTTTTAATTATAACTGTGAAGGGTATATCCGTAACTTCATCATATTTCACCACCCCTTAGCAAGGGAACTAGGTCCATTTAAATTTGGGTATACCCCAATCAAGCCAGGATTTTTAAGGCAAGCAAGGAAAAGTGTACTTTTAAGTATTTTTTACAATTATACCCTTATGGATAATAACTAGTGAAATTTAGAAATGATTTATCTCTCAAAATACTCCACGGATGTTCGCAAACTTCATACCTTTGAAAAGCATTTTAAAACACCAACGTAACGAGTATAAACATGCCTATCAAATTATGCATATTTCTCATATTTTTTTATAATTAACTAAAATGATAATTTTAGAAATATCTCCTTGTTTAGTGATATAGGTCACTTATTAGTGGGACAAAATCTAAAATCAAATAGGTCACTTAATAGTGGGACGGAGGGAGTATAGTACATCATATAAAGCCCTAAATCATTTCAATTCCTAAACAATTGTTCCAATTTTCTGAAATATTTCTCATATACAACATGGTAATAAAAAAAAAAAAAAAATCTAGTATTGTTCTCTTCTTCTTTCGCTTATTCTTCACAAAATCTTCTATACATCTTCTCTCCTTCATCATTATATGAATTTTCCTCTCGAATGACATCTTTCATGCATGTTTCCATCGTCCTTGAAGTGTAAGTTACATCGGTTTTTAGGGTTCTCTTGTTCTTCGATGCCAAGACCGGCGTATTATGTTGGAAAAATTTGGATAAAAACAGAGGATGATAACACTAAAAGAAATTGTTGTTGTACTCAAAAGCTTTCAAGGCTCGGGTGATTTCTTTTAGACGATTATTTATACCCTCCTAATATAAATTGGCGATTGCAACAGGTATCCAAAATAATGCCTTCAGGATACAATAAAAGCCCTACAACAGGAAATTGGATTCAAGGTTTGCACCCCTTGACCCAACCAAGAACACATGAGAGAGATTTCTGATGATGCTTTAGATGGGGAGAAAATAGGTTGAATTCATCCTCTAGAATGAGAGAATTCCTTCACTACTTATAGGGTTATTCATGCCTATTGGAGATGCCTCTTCACTTCCAAAAGACACATAAGGTGTCTGTTGGGAATGGTTGTGTCCTTTATGAACCATCACACCTATTAGAGGTGTCCCTTCATCTCCAACTAACATCCATTGTGTTTATCCAACACAGAACACTTCCCCATCATAGTGACAAACCAAAAACGAAAACAGTTTTATTTTCTAAGTTATTGAATATATCCAACAATCTCCCCCTATTTTCAAAAACCAAAAACATAAAATAAAATAAAACTTATAAAACCGGAGTGGCTGTATCACTCAAGTGATTGCCTACGTACCCGAGTGGGATCAAGACAACGTAGTTCAAGCACAATTGGGACTAAGCATCATCGCTGAAATCAATACATAAATGATAGGTACCTTCTGGGTTTGAACTTTCACTTAGTGTAAGAAACTCAAAGCCTTATCGAGATTCTATGGTGAAACCAGTCTTGAACCAAGTATCCCTTATGATAAAACCGGAGTCTCCACACATATTGATTCCATAAATCATGTGTTCTGTAGCCAAGCACTATAAAGGCCTTGTGCTTATATCCTTATTCATGAGTCTTCTTTAGAGAACGGTCTTCTTATCTTAGGAAACATCCCACATTTCCATACTCATATAGGTAAGTCTCGAAGGTGTTTCTGCGAGACACCTTTTACTAATCACAGACTCATTAAGGATTTACATCCATCCTATTTTCTTGCAGAAAAACCAGCACTAACTTGAAATGGGAAGTTTTGTGTTAGTTCTCCATAATCTACAGCCATAACTTGTTGGTACCACATTGAACCTTGTTTATCTTTTTCAAAACATAGGTTGGGTTTCTGCTATGGGAGATCAAACTTCTTTCACAGACCTTAGTCCCATTTCTTTATACATCATTGAAAACAATTCCTTTGGAAGACTCTTCATAAGTAGGTCTACCAAGCTTTTCTCCGTTTCAATGGTTAACTGCAATTACTCCTTTCTTGAGTAATTTACTTACCGTTCCTTGTCTTAAGACTTGTATGTGTTGACTTTTCATTATAAGTCTTGTTAAAGATGTTATAGATCATATCCTGATTCAAAATTAATCAAGACCTCCTGAGATGGCTTCTTCCAAAATAGGAATCTCTACAAGTTAGGTTCTAAGCCATTCCTCCTCATTAATTGCATCTACTCATGCAATCAATTCTGAAAACATTATTAAAAATGTTTCTCTTTGATTTTACAAAATAATTGTAACTTATCTAGTGATCCTAATTAACATTTACGGTTAATTCACAAGAAGTCATTATAGACTTGCATACACTAGAGGCATATAAAATTTGTAGGCAACTTGCTTGATATTTCAACAAGCACATTATTACGATGAGTAACTCCTCTACTCATGCCCAATCTTCTACAAATTTATACCCAAATACATAGACAATGTCTATTTAACATTTTACATTATGTAATGCAAATGTTCATAATTTATGCATCGGTAATATCGTAACACCTAATCGTTGGATATTTGGTCGGCCGCCCAATCTCCCAATACGTTAGATATTCACCGGTATTCCACTTTAATTTATAATGTCATTTAAGACATGTCAATTTCCAAATTTTGGAACCTATAATTCTTATCACAAGAACTATGCTCATATCGCTCAACTGGTATATCGACAATAATGACGATCTTGGTTGTAAAATTAACAACCGGAAAATTTTATGACATTGTCATAAATTCCCCCCCCCCCCCGTTCGCGATAATTCATAAATGCAGAAAAACAAATAATTTCTCAACCGTCATGAAGCACAATTGCTTGCGAACTTGAGTACACCCATAATTTCTAAATAGAAATCTTCAAATCCAATGCATTGGTACAAATACCATTCTTTGGACTCGGCTCAATAGAGAACTTGACGTTCTCATATAAATCAATTGATCCACTGTACCCATCCAAAATCACATAAATCTCATGCAATTAATTTCAGTCATGTAAAGACATTCTCATACGATTATTAATTTATAATAATCAATCACTGATTGTACGGAGCATTAATCAGAATCAAGTACATCAAATAGCAACAATTATGCAGCAACTGAAGTGCAGAAATGTTCCTATCTCCTTTACTAGGTTTGCGCAATTGTACTTGCCAATACTATGAAAAACAGAATACTCATAGTATCCGTCAACTGAAATTTTAGTGGTTAAATATTCAATGTATGCGCAGAGATACAAACATGGTCTGACAGACTGCCACTAATCAATATTCAAATCCCTACGAGATTTTCAAGCAATCTCTTGATTCACCAATCAAGTAAGGCCCTTATTCTCCATTTAGTAAATGCCACCACAAACGTACATATAATCACAGTTTTTCCACAAACTGTTGGAAAAATTTGGATAAAAACAGAGGATGATAACACTAAAAGAAATTGTTGTTGTACTCAAAAGCTTTTAAGGCTCGGGTGATTTCTTTTAGACGATTATTTCTACCCTCCCAATATAAATTGGCGATTGCAACAGGTATGCGAAATAATGCCTTCAGGATACAATGAAAGCCCTATAACAAGAAATTGGATTCAAGGTTTGCACCCCTTGACCCAACCAAGAACACATGAAAGAGATTTCTGATGATGCTTTAGATGGAGAGAAAACAGGTTGAATTCATCCTCTAGAATGGGAGAATTCCTTCACTACTTATAGGGTTATTCATGCCTATTGGAGATGCCTCTTCACTTCCAAAAGACACATAAGGTGTCTGTTGGGAATGGTTGTGTCCTTTATGAACCATCACACCTATTAGAGGTGTCCCTTCATCTCCAACTAACATCCATTGTGTTTATCCAACACAGAACACTTCCCCATCATAGTGACAAACCAAAAACGAAAATAGTTTTATTTTCTAAGTTATTGAAAATATCCAACATATTATTCATCTTTTCAGGATTAATCTTAATATTATAAGATCTCACAGAGAGACACCATCTTCCATTGCCTTTTTAAAGGTTTAAATGGTTGACGGAATGGGGTTGGTCATCGGGGTTTGGCCAGAAACTCCTTACTTAGACATCTTCATGATAGACATATTGCACATGATAATGGGAAGGAAATCCACTGGGAGTGCATCAAGAATAATTTGACAGTGTTCAAAGCATGAGAAGATGTTTTGATACAATCACAGATGTGGATTTGCACAATTTGTATGCATCTACATGCCTGGAGACGACCATGTAGATTACATGATGGGGGCGTGATTTCAGGCCCTTTTAATGGTTCAGAGGTGGAATTCCTCATTCACGGCATCACCAAACTTGTTCAGGCTAACATTGAAGCAGACGCTGATAAAGGCGACACTCTAGAGGATGCAAACTGTTGGATATTTTCAATAACTTAGAAAATAAAACTGTTTTCGTTTTTGGTTTGTCACTATGATGGGGAAGTGTTCTGTGTTGGATAAACACAATGGATGTTAGTTGGATATGAAGGGACACCTCTAATAGGTGTGATGGTTCATAAAGGACACAACCATTCCCAACAGACACCTTATGTGTCTTTTGGAAGTGAAGATGCATCTCCAATAGGCATGAATAACCCTATAAGTAGTGAAGGAATTCTCCCATTCTAGAGGATGAATTCAACCTGTTTTCTCTCCATCTAAAGCATCATCAGAAATCTCTCTCATGTGTTCTTGGTTGGGTCAAGGGGTGCAAACCTTGAATCCAATTTCCTGTTGTATGGCTTTCATTGTATCCTGAAGGCATTATTTCACATACCTGTTGCAATCGCCAATTTATATTGGGAGGGTAGAAATAATCGTCTAAAATAAATCACCCGAGCCTTGAAAGCTTTTGAGTACAACAACAATTTCTTTTAGTGTTATCATCCTCTGTTTTTATCCAAATTTTTCCAACAGAAGAGAAACGAAACAAAATGGAGTGTCATTGCTGCGAAAATATCACTGGTGGTCTGTATGAAATCTGGTCCCATTCAAAGTACCGATTTTGGAAAAGGGACTTGCTCACAGCGTTCACTGTAAAAGGAAAAACCCACACATAAGTTTGTCTTTCCAAATGTATCATTTAATTCTGCGGAATATGTTTTAGTGATGCCTCTTCACTTCCAAAAGACACATAAGGTGTCTGTTGGGAATGGTTGTCTCCTTTATGAACCATCACACCTATTAGAGGTGTCCCTTCATCTCCAACTAACATCCATTGTGTTTATCCAACACAGAACACTTCCCCATCATAGTGACAAACCAAAAACGAAAACAGTTTCATTTTCTAAGTTATTGAAAATATCCAACACAAACATGCTGAAGCCTGACTTTAAATTTGTTGCATCAAGTTTTCCTCAAACAAATTTTAATTGTCTCTTGTATACCTTTACCACGCTGGCTAGAATTTTCGAAAACTCTGAAATGTGTACTTGACAATGTACTTCTTAACCCTTCAGAGTTATCTCCGTCGACTCAATTACTGCTATTACCTTCCTGCATACTAAGACTATATAATCCTAAGTTTTCTATGGAAAAAAAATCAGGCAACAGTAAAAATTTGCATATAGTAACCATTAACCAGGCCTTACGAATATGGCGAGAACCTGGTGGGTGTTTGAGTATTTTCAGAAATTATTGGACCAACCTATATCAGTGAGCAAACCTTCTCACAAGAAGAAAAAAAGGACAATTTCAATCTTGCTGCATACCGTAATAAACTAGGATATGTTCATTATATGTCAACGATCAAAGTATTCAATTCAGGGGGCATAGCGCCTCAATCTCCTGAAAATTTACTTGAAATCCGTACAAACACCCTCATACTCCACCACCCTCCGCTCCAGCAGCAACAATTCAAATTCCGACAAGTACAGTGACCAAATCTGTTGTTCTAAATGGATTGAAAGGATCTCCAAAGGCACTGCATGCGGCAGGGACGGCTTAAGGGTTAAACACCTACTCGATGCTATCAGTAACCCTACCACTGCTGTCGTAGAAGACCTCCTCTGTTTAATTGCAAGTGTAATCAACCCCTGGCTCGCTGTCGTCTGTCCTCTTGTGCTATGAGAATTTGGCGCAAGTGCACCACTCACACCTTTGATAAAACTGGGAGGAGGTATAATACCAATAGCAGTCGGAACAATATGGCGAAGACTAGTGTCCAAACTGGCAGCTTCAGTTGTATGCATAGACATGACCTCATATTTAGGGGGCATAGCACCTCAATCTCCTGAAAATTTACTTGAAATCCGTACAAACACCCTCATGCTCCACCACCCTCCGTTCCAGCAACAATTCAAACTCCGACTAGTACAGTGACCAAATATGTTGTTCTAAATGGCTTGAAAGGCTCTCCAAAGGCACTGCATGCGGCAGGGACGGCTTAAGGGTTAAACACCTACTCGATGTTATTAATAACCTGTACCATATGTGCATTGAATACGGTTTAGTATTCTAAAAGGGTTGGCTTCTAGAAAGTCTAATTCTTCTAGATTTGTAGCACAACGGCGAATCTAGAATAAAATCTCAATGGGGGCACAATAGAAAAATCATAACTAAAAATGTAATAGGAAAAATCACATATGCCAATATATATCTAATAAAAAGTTCATAAACTTCATTCAAATTTATATAGAATCGAACTGTGGAAGACAAAAACAAATAAAATTTGTTCTGATTAAACAACATGTTAGTCGATCAATAGTAACAACCGAGCAATACTTTAAAAAGAAGAAAAATATATAAAAGCTATAAAACACTTACATAGTTATCCTTCCAGCATCACAACTTCAGTCTTGGAACACCATTTTCGTTATTCTTATTTTTCTACTGGTCTATACTCGTGAGATTTCCAGCATTGAAACCTCATGTACATCCATCCGTTAAATGCATTTCTACAATGAAGTAAATCAAGTATATACCAAACTGATTAGTCTTTAACCGTTCATATCTGAACTCTAAAACTAAGCAATTTTTTCCGGTAAAAGAGGGATTGTATCTAAATTCATCCTTAATCTCAGGGTTGTTGTGTTGTCCGGGGAAATGGATATAGGAAAGAAGCTAAAGTTAGTTTCAGTTCATCTTTATACTTGGTATATGTAGTAAATACCATGGGGGCTCAAGGTTATTTTGAACGAAAATTACATCAGGATATTTATTTTCCAAAACATTAGGGGGCCCGGTGACCCCAGTGGCCCCACTGTGGATTCTCCACTGTTGTAGCATGTGTTTTGAGTGCTAGTAGGTGAGTCCAAAAGGGTGTGCAAGTAGGTGAGCCCAAAAGGGTGTGCTAGTAGGTGAGTCCCAAAGGGTGTGCTAGTAGTCAAAAGTGGTTTGCTAAGTAGGTGAGTTTTTGTGTATAAAAGAGAGACTTCTTCTCCTTTTGCTAACAAGAGAAACCAATGTAACTAAGAGAGAGTAAGAGGCAGTAGAGGCCTGATCTTGAGAGGGGGTTTTGAATCATACTCTTGTAACCTTGTTTGAATCATAGTGAAACCGTTATCGTCGTCTTCCAAAGTGGATGTAGATCATCTTGATCGAACCACTATAAATCCTTGTGTTGTGTGTGCTTCTTTTACTTTTGATTTCATTTCTATTTCAAATCTTGATTGATTGTGCTTGGAAGAGCCATTGGTCATAACATAACCCTACCACTGCTGTCGTAGAATACCTCCTCTCTTCAATTGCAAGTGTAATAAACCCCTGGATCGATGTCCTCTTGCGCTATGGGAATTCGTCGCAAGTGCACCACTCACACATTTAATAAAACTGGGAGGAGGTATAAGACCAATAGAAATCGGAACAATATGGCGAAGACTAGTGTCCAAACTGGCAGCTTCAGTTGTATGCATAGACATGGCCTCATATTTAGGCAACTTCTAACTCGGAGTTGGTATTCCGTATAGTTCATAGATTATACACTTTGGCAATCGGATACTTGAACTCAAAGGCCATCAACACGACATGTCGATGATTTTAGTTGACTTTAGTAATGGATTTAACTTAGTTGATCGCACAGCATTAACCACTGAATCCAGGATAATTTTCCAGCTATTCCACATTGGATTGCTACATAGAACACATCGTTCATACTACATAGAACACATCCTTTCATCAACCCAGGGTATTCAACAAGGTGACCCCCCCTCACACCTCTACTGTTTGCACTCACACTTCACCCATTTTTAAAAAAAATCGACTCTGTGTGCAAGTTGGACCTTCAAGCTTGGTACCTAGATGATGGTACACTTATTAGAGACACTGTTGAGGTTTCCAAAGCCCTCAACATCATTCACAACGAGGGACGCGCCAGATGACGGTATTTGAACATTTCAAAAACGGAACTATATTGGCCCTCTTATGATCCATGTGGTACTGAAGACGGCGTGTTTCCGACCGATACTGGGAGACCATCTGGTTGTGTCAAGCTTCTTTGTGTCCCTGTCAGTCTTGATATCCAATTTTGCAGTCAAATGGTGAAGAAGCGTATCCACAAAACTACGCAGCTGATGACTTTTGTCTGTAAGCTTTGCGACCCACAAAGTGAATTAATCTTTCTTCGTAGATGTACTGGGGCTTCCAAACTATACTTTTCTATGTGTACCGCAAACATAGTTGTTGTTCAATAGGTACAATCTCTTTTTGATGATTACATGTATCAGTACCTGCGATAATTAATAACAGGTGATGGCCCTGGTTTTGGGTTATTACAACAACGTTTGGCCACTCTCCCTCTTCACGACGGTGGACTTGGTATATACAATATGGAAGACACCAATCGTTACTGTTTCCGAGCCTCTTGGGCACATACTAAGCCACTGCAGGATAACATCCTCCTCAACGTTGACGTCACTAGTACTAGTTCTACTTTGGGAAAAATATCATTTGGTCCTTTTTTAGGTGGTCCCAAGTCAGTTTGGTCCTTTCAGAAATCATCTTTTCCATTTGGTCCATAATTATTTAAAAATATTAAATGGACCAAAGTACCCTTCCGTGTTAATTCCAATTTATTTTTTGTAGCAGTTCATTCTGCCTAATGAACTATCAGTCATTATATAGATTTGAGTCCATTATGTTTCATGAAAATTGTACACTTCATTATATTTTATAAAATTCACTATATTTCATTAAATTACACAAAAATTTCGTTATTAAGAACAAAAAGTCATAGTTCATTCGTCAAATGAACTCCTGATAAAAACCTATATAAAACCAGAGTTCATTTCTGGAATGAACTCCTGATAAAAACCTATATAAACCAGAGTTCATTTCTGGAATGAACTCCTGATAAAAACCTATATAAACCAGAGTTCATTCGTCAAATGAACTCCTGATAAAAACCTAGATAAAAACATATATAAACTAGAGTTCATTCGTCAAATTAACTGCAATAACATCATCTTCGTCGTCTTCAATTGCAACAACAAACATCATCGTCTTAAAAACAACAACATCAACATCGTATTCATCATGTTCATCGTCTTCATCATCTTCAACAATAAAATCAAACAAATAGAGACGAAAAAAGAAACACAAAAACTACATCGTCTTAAAAAACTAAATCATCATCGTCGTCTTCGGCATCAACAACATCATCTTCATTATCTTCAACAACAACAATAAATCAACAAAAAACGAAAAAGAAACGCAAGAACTTCATCATCATCATCATCTTCTTTATCGTCTTCATCATCATCATCATCAACAACAGCAGCATTAGTAGAGAAAAAAGAACCCAAAAATATCGTCCTTCATCATTATCTTCATCTTCTTCATCATGAGCAGAGAAAAAAAATGGGGAAAATAAAAAAAACTAGATCTGAAAATAAAGAAGAGAGAGAAAGTAAATCTGAAAATAAAGAAGAGAGAGAAAGTGAATCTGAAAATAAGATATTTTCTACTCCTTTTTTGTATATATGGACCCAAAAGGGTATTTTTGCCACTACAAGATGACAATTACATCATCCATGATGTCATCCTATGACCAAACCATTATTTCTAGGACCAAATAACAATATATATTTTAAAAAAAAAGACCAAATAGATGATGGCAAACTGGACCAAACTCACTCTAATTTATTATTTCTAGGACCATATGGTATTTCCTACTTCTACTTTTCAGTTTGCACTTGATAAATATATATAGGTATGCGGTTCCGTACCTCCATATTACAGCATTGACGACACAGTCCCCCATCTTATGAGTATACTAGCAATCCCATACTTTGATGATGTCAAAAATGAAATACCTAGGAAACATCGCATAACTGAAAGAAGTTTTGTCTTATGGAAATGCAACAAAATGAAACATGCACAATACTATCTCTTGATTGTTCCTATATATCAGTGGGCTTAATCAAAATATTGGACCTCATCAATTACTTAGCTCCATCTTGTGCTACCGCTTAGGAATACCACTTTTCGAACCGGATACCCTATGCTCTAGATGCAACATAGAGATGGATATCTTTGGTGACCATGCCTTGCATTGTGCAAGAGATGTGGGTTTTAAATTTTAACATGATTTGGTACGCGACAGTTTGGTAGATGTATATTTTAGAGAAGGTATCACTTCTAGGAAATAGGTAGCACTGGGTCTCTTAGCCGTTAATGGAACTGCATTTAGGTGTGCTGACATTAGTGTTTACAATTGGGAAAACGACAAAGATATTTGTTTCGATGTCACTAGTGTTTCCTCTTTTACAGGTGGTGGTACCCGCTCTTTCCATCCAGGTCCTGCCATTACCAATGCAGTCTCCCGCAAACGTAAAAAATACCTAAATAAATATAACACCAACAATTATGGTTTTGGAATCTTAGATTTTCTCTACCCTTGGTGAGCTTAGGGACGAGTTAGTGGCCTTCTTGAAAAGACTGGAGAACTGTACTGCTTGTCATGATTTTAATGTTAAAATTAGTAATTATTTGTTTCATAGGATATGATTGTCATTTAAAAAGAAATACGGGCCCAGCTTGTCGCTAGGCTCCCAACCAACTCTTTGTAATCCGATATTTGACTTTTCAATAAAATTATCAAATTATTTATAAAAAAAGAAGGTAAAGTAACAAAATAAGTATCACGAGGAGGGAGATAGCTACCGAATATTTTACCTTGAGTTTCAGATCGTGGAAATGGATCAAGATTCGACTCTACAAAAATATCAAATGATATTCAATCAAAATTAACTCATAAATTCATAATCAAATTCGAAAACAAATAAAGTAAATCCTAGGTTTCAATTTCTCAGATAAGACCATATAGAAAAATCATCAAATTGTTTGAAACCCCATATTTCAATTTCTTAAATTTGTAACCAAAACAATCCAAAATTGATGAAGAATATCAGGATTAACTGTAAATAATACCTAATCAATCTTCAAAACAATTTGATTTTAATCAAATTCGATCACAAATTCTTCTGGACTAAATCTATTGCCTCGTGGTGGTGGTGGTGGTTGTGATGGTGTTTATTGAGATAAAGAAAAATCTAGAGGTAGTGTTGCAGGGCGGTGGTGGTGGTTGATGAGAAGAAGGAAAAGGGGCTCGCGATGCCATGATAGTGGGGTGGTGGTGTGCAAATATGGTGGGTGGATTATGAACTAAGAGGAGAAAAATATCTATAGTTTCGAACGATAAATGAATAGGAAAGAAATAGTAAAGGTTAAATGTGGGATTATGGAAGATGAAATTTTCTATATAACTTATTTTTTTTACCCCTAACACCTCGTTTGGTTGGAAGAACTGAATTCCTAAGATTTCAATTATGGGGTAATCCAAAAAATAAGCGTTTGGTTGAGGTGATTCAATTACTTTTATTTTTACTATGATATTCAATTTCATTACACTATTAAACCAATACAATGGAAATCTATCATTTTGGAAGGAATTGGATTCCTAGGAATCAAAATTCTTAATTAAATAAAGTTGATTTGTGTTGTTTGGTTCAAGAAATTGGCATATTCCCCCGGAATTGGATTTCCAAGAATTCAATTCCTTTAACCAAACATGTTCTAAGGAGTATTCGTATAAGGTCTACTAATATGGAGGGTATTCATAACATTCCCACGAAACAAAAGGCAAATTTTGTCCCACGCGACAGCTTAGGAAAGGTTTATAATCTTGCGCAGGATGTTGATAATGAAGATACAACTGTCAGTATATATATATACTTGTAAAGAACCCCTCTAATTAATTTAACAAAATTAAAATAACCCTTATAATTTCAATATTTCATTTACAAGGAACTTTTATTGATAAGAATCTCTCTGTCACTAGTTATTTTAGGGCTTTTTCTGTATGCTATTTTAAAGCAATGTATTTTTGCTCAATTTAATAGCACATGAATATTATTTGGCCTCATGAGAACAAAGTATGATGACCATACTAGTGAAGATAAAAATAGTGCATGATTCTTATCGTTGTATTACTTGCATAGATGTAGTAGCGGATCCAGGATTTCAATTTAGGGGCTCACAAAAATCAGTGAAGCACCGATAGTAACCAACGCGGCCTTCGACTGCGATTTTCCCCCCCGAAGGGATCGGATAATTAGTGAGAAACCATGGCCCATATCCCTATATCAAATCAACAAACTCATGTCTGGAATGGTGAATAATAGAGGTCATTATCAAATGCAAAACAACAATAGAAAAGAATAACGAAGGAAACGACAAACAACATCAACAACGATGGATTAGTTGCAAACGAAAGAGCTTGCCGAAATGCGAAAGAAGTGAAATACTTATTGAACATGTTCTTTTCATGGTAAAAAAATGCAAATAAATAAATAAATACTAATATCAAGTTATGAAAATAGGGTAAATGGGCTAGGAGCGTAGGAACATATCACTTTTCTATTTGCGGACTAAACTAATGGAAATGATGGATTAAAGTAGCTAAATAGTGAACTAAATATTTCTTCCCCTTAAATTTTCCCTCTCGGCATAGAGGAATCAATATACATAAGCTTCATTCAAGTAAGGAGATATATATATATATATATATAAGAGCAAAAACTTGTCGAACACATGATAAGCTTTGTGATCTCCCAAATGAAGAACAAACACAGAGGTCAAGCAATTAATTTTAGTAAAGTGATTTTTTTTTTTAGAAAATCAGAAATCTATGGGCTTTTGTTTGATTCAAAAATTGTTGATTATTGATTATTTATATATTTTAATTTCTCTGTGGTTGTTGATCAAACCACATAAATTTATTAAAAAAAAAGATGAAGGATTGTAATTGGGGGTAATTTGCATTACTTCCCATGTAATCGTTAATTTGCATTACCTCCCCTACACAAATAAAATTAGCAAAACCACATTTCATTATGTATTCTGTCCAAAGGTCAGTTAGCTGAATCACCAGCTGTGTACAGTTGGATAAAAACAAACATGTGGCTATAGAAAATGAAATTATTAAATCAGGAAACATAATTTGAACAAAACCCCTATTACAGAATCATGAATCTGTTGTTATTTTCAAAGATATTATCCAAAATTTGATCAAATTTTGGCTGAAATTTGAAATAAACAACACAATACAAATTGGGTTCATCATTTGTATCCAAATAGGATAGAAATGAAAGTATGAGATTACAATAAGAATGGGATCATATCAAGCCACACCACTTGCCGCGAGGGATGATAAAGCGTACTTTAGTGGAGGTACCTAGAATAAATCAGAAATTTGTCAGTGGTGGGGTGTTATCTTTGTGGAGTAAGTGGGCGTATTTAAAATGGGTAATTTCATCCGAGTCATATAGTTATGTGTTGAATAGGTCTTAATTTTCGAGTCAATTGTGTTCTCCTCGGATCCGTTTTTGCTTTCCTTTAACAAAAATTAAAATTAAACAGATAAAGTCATACTAATTTTGAGGTATGCTACTTTCTTTGCTCCTGATATTAATGTTGCAACATCAAGTAATTATAAATTCTCCATTGTCGATATTTGATTTGGGTCCGTTGAAGACAGGGATGTATTAGAAGATAAGTGTTTGTACCCAAAATCACTTTCGGGCACGAAACACAATGAATCGATAGTTTGGTTAGTATTTTGGGGTTAAGAGTGGATTTGAAGAACAAAAATAAAGACAGAAGTTTAACGTGGTTCGACATGGTTGCCTACATCCACGGTCGAATCCCCTTAGGGAGAAATATTTTATTCACGTTTGTGTTTACATTGTTATTTTTCCTCTCTCTTGGCTACCCCCCTCACTGATTTCTGTTCTCCTTCTTTATACCATCCGATTTCTAACTTCAATATACATAAATAACATTAACTCATTCATGCCTCCCTCATAATTTCTGCATGAAACTGTTGGAATCAATGTTGCATGCCTTCATGGAGATTTATGTATGAAACTGCCCATTTATGGCTACATGATGAATTCTGCATGAAACTGTTGTCTTTATGCCTTCCTCATGAATTCTACATGAAACTGCTGTCTTTATGCCTTCATCATCAATTCTGTATGTAACCGTTCGGATTAATGCTGCATAGCTGAAACTGCCGGAATCAATGCTGAATGCTTTCATGATGATTTATGTATGAAACAACACCCTTATGCCTCATGATAAATTCTGCATGCTTGTAAGCTGGACTGGCGGTTGGCAGTTTGGATGGATCTTTGGTTATTGCATAATTAGCCGGCAGGAAATGGATGGAGATCACCGCGGCATGGTTGAATGGCGATTGGATGGAGGTCACTTTGCAGCATGGTTGAATACGGTTGGCGGTGTGGAAGAGTTTTTTGATGGGAATCATTTAGCAGCGTTTCTGGCTGTAAGACTGAAAATTGGTTAGGGGTGCGACTGGCTTCGACGGATGACTTTGACCATTGACCGATCGTTGACTTTGACCATTGACCTTGACCGAATGTTGACCTTGACAGTTGACCGACTTTGACCATCGACTGCCTTTGACCATGGAATGACTTTGGCCATTGAGCAGTCTGTGCAGGCTGGTGGGCTTCCTTAGTTGACTGGTTTACGGGCTCGGATGAGGACCGAAAGATGATTCAAGTATCAATTTGGCCCATTA
Source organism: Papaver bracteatum (assembly GCA_023529315.1). Lineage (NCBI taxonomy): Eukaryota > Viridiplantae > Streptophyta > Magnoliopsida > Ranunculales > Papaveraceae > Papaver > Papaver bracteatum. The sequence goes on along the minus strand of JAJJWX010000768.1, from coordinate 176,903 downwards.
AGTGGTATTTTTACTTATGGTACAAACATCGCCCCCTCTTAACCTCCAACTTGTTGGGGGTTAAGAAAATTTTGTTTTCCTAGGCAACAATAAAACTCGCTCCCAGGTGTGGATTATTGATGTTGAGGTGATTGGAGAACTTCCTTTGTTGTTTGCGGAAATCACAATCAAGACGCCCCCAAGTGAGGTTATTGTGATTAGGAGATTGGCGGGGAGAAATTGGGCATAAACCGTTGTTGTATCTTAAAAACTAGACTGAATGATGAACTAGACTGAAACGACAGCGTGATACTGGAATGAGGTGATGTTGGAAATGAGCGGTAGTAACATTGAGTGAAGTTGGCCTGCAGCAGCTGTAATCAGCTGGAATGCATCAACAACGAACAAAGTTCCACTACAGCAGCTGCGTTCAGCTGGACTGCAGGAACTACGAGCAATGCTGGATTGCATCAGCTGCGTTTAGCTGGAATGCAGCAACAATGAACACAGTTCCACTGCAGAAGCTGCGTTCAGCTGGACTGCAGGAACTACGAGCGAGGCTGGACTGCATCACCTGGAATGCAGCAGTAACGAACAAAGTTCCACTGCAGCAGCTGCGTTCAGCTGGATTGCAGGAACTGCGAGCAAGGCTGGACTGCGTCAGCTGCGATCATCTAGAATGCAGCAGTGACGAAAAAAGTTCCACTGAGTGAAGCTGCGTTCAGCTGGACTGCAGGAACTGCGAGCAAGGCTGGACTGCATCAGCTGCGACCAGCTGGAATGCAGCAGCAACGAACAAAGTTCCACTGCATCAGCTATGTTCAGCTGGACTGCAGGAGCTGCGAGCAATGCTGGACTGCGTCAGCTGCGATCAGATGGAATGAAACAGCAACGAACAACGTTCCACTACAGCAGCAGCGTTCATCTGGACTGCATGAACTGCGAGCAAGGCTGGACTACATCAGCTGCGATCAGCTGGAATGCAGCAGCAACGATCAAAGTTCCTCTACAGCAGCTGGGTTCAGCTAGACTGCAGGTAATGAGAGCATAGACGGGCTGCATCATTTGTGATCATCTGGAATGCAGCAGCAACGAATAAAGCTACACTGCAGCAACAACGATTAGCTGGACTACAATAGCTGCTGAGGGACTGGACTCAAATAGTTTGATAAACATAGGTGTAAAAGTTATAAATAAAACTAGACATCATCAGTTGCTTCCAACTGAGTGTCACTAGACTGCATCAGTTGCGTCCAACGAAGTCAGAGTCATGAGCAACGATCGCATCGGTTGCGTCCAACCGGGTGCAGCAGTTGCTTTTGAACTGGAGTACAATAATTCAATCAATATAACTATGACAGTTTAACATTACTGATTATAATAATTGCATAAAAATATTAAGCGTAAAAATATTATGGTGTATGCTCGCCCCCTCTTAATCCTGCAATTCGTTGGAGGATTAAGAAGTTCGGGTTACCTGAAGTTTCGATTTTCAGAAGCTTAACTCTGCATTGCATTTAGGTGCTACGTAACTTTCCCCCAATCGTATAGAGTGTTTACGCAGCCTTCCCCAAAGGAGTCATTTCAAACCATGAGGTGTCACATATCTCGCCCCCAAGTGATAGTCAGTCACGCTGAAGTGATATGCGAATCACCCCCAGTAGATAGTGATTGTCATGCTGCTCAATGCTCGTACAAGGGTGCACCGCCTTGCTGCATTTTGCTCGCGCATGGAATTTTGAAGATGTCTGCTATCTGGAATTCGCGCGGGGGGCCAATCCCACTATTCCATATGCGCGCAGAATTGAAATGTGTGCATCCCCTCGTTGAGAAGAATGCTCGCCACATTAAAGGTGTCTTATTGAACAAAAGTATGCATGAATATATATGAAAAGAAAAAAGAAAAAAAATGTAAATTGTATACTTACCATATTGAAAATGTTACTGCGACTTCGTTTATGAAGTGATTAGGATTCCCACTGGCTATGACGTTGTTTTCCAACGACGATGATTAGTATAGTTGCCTTAGCGTTTTGTATCGACTCAGTAATCGGTTTGTCTATGGGACTGGAATGCACCAGTTAAGTTCAAATTGGAATCAAGACGTTTCCAGAATCGTATTTTAGCAAATTCGATTAGTCAGATCAGAACAGTTATGCATAAAATTGGACTGAAGCAGTGGTGAGGAAAACTATATTGAAACAGTTTTGGGGAAAATCGGACTTCAATAGTTCGACCAATCTGGACTGTAGTAATTACAAAGGACTGCGGCATTTCGATCAACTGGCCAGCAGCTATTGCTATGAAGCCGGATTACATCATTTCGATCAACTGACTGTAATTGTTATGTGGAAAAGGACTGCAGCAGCTCGATCAACTGGATTGTAGTTTCTGGTGTTGTCATTTTAGATTTCTAAATTTTTTTTTGATTTTCTCCGAATATTGAAATTTTACCTTCACGACGTTGGGAATGGACATACGATCTCAACGGGTCGAAAATCACTCAATTTGGATGCTCGAAGGAGAAGTTATTGATGAAGCAAAATTGGTCGGTTAGCCCCATGCTTCAAACATATTGTTGGACCCGAAAAATATTATTCTCTAATTGTAAAATTTCACCCTCATGTCGTAGGATATTGAAATGAGGTCGCAACGAGCCAAAAATCATCCAATTCCGACATGAGATGAGGAAGATATCAGCGAAACAAATTTTTAGACCAAGCCCAAGTAAGGTGTAAATATCCGCAAGATAAGAGAAATGGGGTGGAATCATCCAAGGGCCATGAAATTAAGTTGAGCCGCGCCACATGTGATCAGGGACACGGTATTACGCTGTATCGCATTTCGCTGAATTGGGTATGCGGTGTTATGCTGCGCCGAGGCGCACCGAATCATGGTCTCCAATTAATCTTCTAATTAGTCGAAGAATCGTAAAACTCGCCGATTAATCGCCCAAAATCGCCGAACTGTTGCGGATCATCGAAATTTCGGTATCTGCCGCCGGTATCTGCTGCCGATTTTTTTTTTTTTTTGAATTGAAATTTCGATGTAAGGAGGATCATCGAAATTTGATGTCCCGTTGAGCATCAACGGTCTTTGTATTTAGAACATCGAAGGTTGATATTCCATGTTGCATCGAACTGTTGCTGAGAATGATATTTTGATGTATCTTGTTCATCGAATTTTGATGTCCTACTGAAATCCACGGTTGTGATGCACTTCTTATCTAACTTCGATGTACCAAGAAGCATCGAAGAATTCTGACGTGGGTGATGGAGACCCTTGAAGTGGGTGACAACGAATTAAAGTGGGTGAACAAAACCGAGAAGTGGGTGAACATATCTGAGCCTCCGGGTTGAGCCATCGGCTTGGGCCTCCGGCTTTTTTTTTTTTTTTTTTTGAAAGTTTTGGAGACAGTTTCTCTGAAATGTGATGTTTTCCACCGTAGTTGTTGCCTTTCTCCTTTGTAACGGCTGTTGTAACAGTTCTATGGGTTTTTAGCAACGGTCCTTTGAACCGTTGCTGTTTTTCACGGAATTTTCACCATGGTTCTGCTTCAATTTTGTGGCTCTTTCTGGAATTTTCTGAGATGCTTTTCTGGAGGTTTTCCCTAGGGTATTCAAGCACCCTGACATGCAGACAACTTGGCAACCTTGCGGTCATGACAGTATTGATTTTGACATACAGAAAACTCGAATAGGTGGGTAATATGTTACTTGAGAAGAAATTTTTTCTGAACTTTGGACTTGAACATGTTGTGGATCGAACATCCCGACAACAGTCTTGGTGATTTTTGTAGTGAATTAGCTGTGGTGACTTCCAACTGCGATGCTGGACTACAACAGTTGCGTTCAACGATCGCAGAATCGTATTTAATCGTCTGCAGCATCTTGAAAAAAAAAAAACTGGACCAAGCCATGTTGCAGATCGAACATCCAGCAACAATTTTGATGATGTTTTTACACCATTTTTACATCGGGGACCGAACGTCCTGAGAGTAGTTTCATCGGTCTTTGCAGCTGATGCAGCTTTAGTAGTTTCCGATGGTAATTATTCTTGCAGATCTCGATCCACAAATCTGGATTGCAGCAGTTGCGACCAACTGGACTGCAATAACTGCGATTAACTGGTATGCAGCAGCTGCAATCAGCTGGATTGCAGAGGTTGAAATTAAAACTAGACCCAACCATGTTGCGGATCGAACATCCAACAACAATTTCGATGATGTTTCACTACATCTTTTGCCGTGGACTGAGCGTCCCAGCAACACTATCATCGGATTTTTTAGTGATACGATCTTCAGCGGTATTCGTAGGTAATAGCTTCAGCAAATATGAAACAGCGAATCTCGATTGCAGCAGTTGCGATCAATTGGACTGCGACTATTATGATCAAACTGGACTGCAACAGTTTTAGTCAAATGGGCTGCAGTAGTGATTTTCCAGGATGCTCTGACTACTTTCTCACGGACACGATTTTGAAGCATTTTCTACAACTTTTCTCAATGGGAAAACACGATTTCTTTTCTCGTATCTCCCTTTAGTCGGCGCCAATGTTTGTACCCAAAATCACTTTCGGGCACGAAACACAATGAATCGATAGTTTGGTTAGTATTTTGGGGTTAGGAGTGGATTTGAAGAACAAAAAGAAAGACAGAAGTTTAACGTGGTTCGGCATGGTTGCCTACATCCACGGTCGAATCCCCTTAGGGAGAAATACTTTATTCATGTTTGTGTTTACATTGTTATTTTTCCTCTCTCTTGGCTACCCCCCTCACTGATTTCTGCTCTCCTTATTTATACCATCCGATTTCTAACTTCAATATACATAAATAACATTAACTCTCATTCATGCCTCCCTCATAATTTCTGCATGAAACTGTTGGAATCAATGTTGCATGCCTTCATGGAGATTTATGTTTGAAACTGCCCATTTATGGCTATATGATGAATTCTGCATGAAACTGCTGTCTTTATGCCTCCCTCATGAATTCTGCATGAAACTGCTGTCTTTATGCCTTCATCATCAATTCTGTATGTAACCGTTCGGATTAATGCTGCATAGCTGAAACTGCCGGAATCAATGCTGAATGCTTTCATGATGATTTATGTATGAAACAACACCCTTATGCCTCATGATAAATTCTGCATGCTGGTAAGCTAGACTAGCGGCTGGAAGTTTGGATGGATGCTGGTTGGCTGCATAATTAGCCGGCAGACTGGATGGAGGTCAGCTGGCAGCATGGTTGAATGGCAGACTGGATGGAGGTCGGTGGCGACATGGTTGAATACTTGGTTGGCGGTGTGGAAGAGTTTTTTAAAGGGAATCATTTAGCGGCGTCATTGTTGTAAGACTGAAAATTGGTTAGGGGTGCGACTGGCTTTGACGGTTGACTTTGACCATTGACCGATCGTTGACTTTGACCATTGACCTTGACCGAATGTTGACCTTGACAATTGACCGACTTTGACCATCGACTGCCTTTGACCATGGACTGACTTTGGCCATTGAGCGGTCTGTGCAGGCTGGTGGGCTTCCTTAGTTGACTGGTTAACGGGCTCGGATGAGGACCGAAAGATGATTCAAGTATCAATTTGGCCCATTAAGTGGTACTTATGGTACAAACAATAAGGTTATGATCTATACCTGCTAGGGTTTTCAAAGATCCATGGCAACCACTGAACTGGTTTAGTGTTTCGGTCGTATGAAAACAGCAGTAGCAGTAACTTACTGTAAGAAAGGAAAAGGACAAATCAAGATTATTGGGTGTCCAATCGAATTAGTTGAACAAGAAATCCTTTGTTACAAAGCTTTTGAACCCACTTGCTAGGTCGTCAGAAATTTGCTGGTGTTGATATGAGAATTTGAGTTCGTGATGGTGGACATACATTAGATATTTATGCAATTAGAAAATCTATTCATGCTTGATTTGATTCTTCGATATAAGTCAAATCCTACTGTAGTTGTTTGTGATCTTCATCACCCCTAACTTCTGTAAATCAATCAAGTAATTTCATTTAGGATCCAAACAGTTTCTCTCTCAAAAATCTCTACTAGTGATAATAAATTAAAGAAATTTTAATGATTTGATTTTGTTTTCGTTCGGATCCCTAATTTTTGAAATACCAAATTTTTTTTTGGCAGCGAAGAAGATGATAATGAATCTGCCACGTATACTAATAATGGATATGCCAGGTATACACCTTTTTCGTGGCAAATAATAGAGCCGACCGAGCGAATAGAAGAATAACCTTTATATGACAACTTTTTTATATATTGTAAGTCATCAATTGACACAAAAAGATTGGATTTGGTGTCCATGGTTGGTCTTTTTTACTTGACATAATTATCCCTCCATTTTAGTCAAATTACTATAACTTCTTATGTATCCTATTTTTTAGGAGTATAATCGGAAAGCAAACTTTAATATAACATATCTAAAAATATGTGTTTTGGAATTTTACAAATTATAACTCGTTGGAAAGGTAATAAAAAAAGCTACGCAATGTGTACAAACAACAATATAAAATTTAGAGTTTTTACGAAAAATTCGGAGGTATTTATCATTTTATGCACAATTTTAGAAAATTAGATGTATATCCATTATGCAAACCACCACAAAAGATACATAATACTTGCCATATTTTTAACTCATCTATAGGATGAAGTTAAGAAACAACTCAAGAAAAACTCTAGATAAACCTTTTACATAGATAAAAAAAGGAGATGTTCAAAAAATTAGTCAACTCACTGAAATTTCTCTATCATAGAATCTTCATGAATATTGATCTTTCATTAATTTTAATTATGATCTTTCTCTTCTAATGATTTCTACACTGTTTGTTATCTTTCTCTAATGTACTATATGATTTTTTCGTTGTCTATTCTAAGTTATTTTCTATTGAAAATATACCATTACTGATTTACTGCATTTCTTTCTTCTTTGAATCCTTTTACTTCTATTTCATTTTTGAACAATCTATTGATGGAGTGTTAATTGTTTTGCAGGTTTCTCTAGATTTGAAATGAATTCCTTCCAGTTTTGGATCTTTCTGCAAAGCTATGTCCTCATTTTCTTGACTATATTGTCAAACTCGGCTATATTGCCATTTATGGCTATATTTCATCTAGCTATATTACAAAGTTATAACTTTACAGCATTGAGTATCACTCGGTTTGAGAATCGTAAACCTTATCCCCCTATCCAATTTTTTGGAACCATGATACATCATTTTTCTACTCTGAACCGATCCATGAATGAAATTCAAAATCACCAGTTTTCCTTGTTTCCGCCTAAAGGTTACCGAGTATTTTGGTCATCTCAGTGTTTCTCGGATCCCATGCAACAACCTTTATACATAAATTATCTCATTCCTTTCTTGAGATATTTTTGAGTATATCTAGGAAATAATATATTTGCTTAACTTTTTTACCTGTTCTTTTCCTTAATAAAAGAAAAAATCAACCTCTCTTCAAGTACATATCTAAAACAATCCCAAACCCTAGGAAAGAGCCAAAAGTTGTGCCAATGAAGTCCAATACCAACAATGCCAACCATAGCAATATCACAAACATCACTGAAAAAATGAAAGATACTACCATAAAAAGTATCAAAAATGCCATTGGTTCTTCTAGGAACATAGCTAATGCAACTAATACGTGGTCCAACAGTATGATTGGAAAACTTCTACCAAAAAAAGAAGTAGATAACGAAGTGGAAGATATACAAGATGAGTTGAACCTGCTATGGAAAATTACAAGAAAATAGAAACAAGAACTGTGGGGAAATACTTGTTTGTATTCAAGTTCAATTCACAGGAGGACTTGAAAGATGTGTTAAAAAAAATCCCCATGGAATGTCCAGCGATGTTTACTTTCTCTTCAAGAATATTCTACGGAAATTGCTTATGCTGATTATGTGTTCACAAAACAAGCATATAATGTCTAGTTCAAGGGGTTATTACTAGAGCATCATCATGTTGCAGTTGTCAATGAAGCCATAGAAGACTTGGGAAAAAAAATATCCACAGATCCAAAAAATTGCAGGCCTCGCTCAGGAAATATGATTACCGCTCGTGTGGAGGTGGATCTTATCAAACCTCTAAAGAGAGGGGAATGATGGAACTCAAACCAAGGAGAGCCGGTCTGGATCAGATACAACTGGGTTAAACAACCACACAGTCTTTATGATAGGTGTTTTAGAATTATCCATGATGATGAAACCTGTGAGGAAGTAGTGGAGTTTTTGAGGGAAAGAGCCATGACTGAAGATGAATATGTAGAACACTGTAAAGCAAAAAACAAAGAATCTGAGGAGGAGAAAGAGTTGGGTGAGGATACTGTTCATAAGAAGAAGAATACTAGTATTTAAATCACTCATAGATTAGGTATGCCTCTTGGTAGAGAGATACCAAAGTGGAAACCACGTGCTTCTCCCTTCTTTTCTTTTACTTGTGATGCTTCTTATAATGTGAATATAGGACTAACAGGTATCGCTATTATTATGCGTGATTTTGCAGGTAGATGATGGGGATGCAAATCCTAGTACTATGCAGGAGTAAAGAGTTTAGAATATGCAGAGTGTCTGGCTTTTCTTAATGCAGTCAAATGGGGAGTGGAGTTACGGTATACACACATTTTGTTTGAGACAGACTTGCAAGGAATCGATCGTTATATCAACAATGCCTCACCAGTTATTTCTTGGGAGAATGAAGACATTCTGTTAGATGCCATTGAATTTTTAATGAACATCCCACATTGGGAATGTCGTTTTATCCCTAGAATTTGTAATAAACCTGCTGATGAATTAGCAAAGTATAGTAGAAAGAATAGTATTTCTTGACAGTGGTCTGATAAACCACCTAGTTTTCTTGAAAGTATTCTCTTGTCAGACATTGATATGGTTTCTTAGTTAATAAAATTTATTTGGCATCAAAAAAAAAATACATAATACTTTATGTAGCCATATTTTGGTTTATACATCAACTAAGTTTCCGTTGCAACTAATAAAACGATGTACTCCCTCCGTTTCAAGAAAAGTGATACTTTTATTTTGGGCACAATTCTTAAAAATTGGATGCATATCCATTATGCAAACCACCACAAAAGGATGCATAACACATCATGCAACCAAATTTTGGTTTATGGATCGACTAATTTTATGTTTCAGAAAAAGTGATACTTTTGCATTCCGTTTCAGGAAAAGTGATACTTTCGCCCCATTTTGGAAAAAGTGATACTTCAGGAATGGAGCGAAATTATCACATTTTCTGAAATGGGACGAAAGTATCACATTTTCTGAGATGGGCGAAAGTATCATTTTTTCTAAAATGGGGTGAAAGTATCACTTTTACCGAAACGGAGTGAAAGTATCGCTTTTCCCTAAACGAAGAGATAGTAGTTGCAGACATACCCCATCTTTAGATTCTTTTTCGGTCGGCCCTCCCACCGCGGAAACGGTTGTACTAGTAAAACTCTTGGGTGGAATAGATAAGGAGATGAGGTTTTGCTAATTTTATTTTTATAGAAGAGTTAATGCAAATTACCGATCTTTATGGGGGAGGTAATGCAAATTACCCATTTTAGTTGTTTTTCTTAGTAACAAATAAGAAAATAATTTTTTATGGGGATTTTTTTTTGATGCAAATAAGAAGTTTTATTAATTGATGAACAAAATGTCTGACATAACATAACCTCAATGACGCTAGGTGGATTGTCTAGCCAAATACTAGTTACTCTAAATTTGTTGCTGAATTTTGCAAGCTTGTCAGCAACCTTATTACATTTTCTTGGGACAAAACAACATTCCCAATTCTGAATAGTTTTTAGTTTTTCAAGTGTGTCAAGCAGAATATCTTCATTCTCCCATGCTATGATAGGTGTATTGTTGTTGATGTATTTATCAATTCCTTGAAGTTTTGTCTCCAAGATAAATGCATTCAACTACAACTCCAGACTCCATACCACAGTATCTCTGAATGAAATACATTCTGCTTGCTTCGAGTTTGCAATTCCTGCATAGCACTTTGTAAGCCCTCCACTCCACTTTCCTGCATGATCATGTAAAACAAGAGAAATACCAGTTAGTCCAGTGTTTGAATCATAAGATGCATCATATTTTAATTTCAAGAAATTTAATGCTGGTGGTATCCACTGAGATATATGTTTCACTTCCACAGCCTGAGTAGAGTTATTCACTTGGTTTTTAGTAGTAATGTTTTCCATATAGTTAGTAAAGCTTATTGCTTTTCTAGCTACTTCCCTTGGGTCTGCACTTATCTTCTGAAATTGAACATCACATCTAGTATTCCACAAAAACCATGATACTGTCATTGAAGTATTTAACCAGCTTGTCTGGATTGTTTGTTGCCTCTGTACTTGCCACCAGTTTTCAAACATATGCGCAATACTGTTAGAACTTATATTGAGTACTGCAGAACCACCCGACACTAACAACCAAACTGCCTTTGAGAAAGGGAATGTGAATAGCACATGCATGAAATATTCATCAAACTGATTACAAAGCGAGCACTATTGGTTAATAGAACTGCAGACACGTGCAGATATTTCCTTGGTGGGTATGATGTCCAAAAATCATTTTAAAAAGAAGTGTTTAACTCTTGGCCATACCTTGATGCTCCAAAAGTCTTTTCAGCTGATATTTGTACCAGAAATAATTGTAGAAGATTGGAGATTCCTTCTACTGATATCAAAAAGGAGGTTGTATGCTGATTTTAAAGTAAAATTACCATTTATTATCAAAGTCCATAAGAACTTGTCTTATGCCGAAGTAGGTATACTCATTTTCAAGATTAAATCAGTTGTGTCAGTGTCAAACAACCTTTGAACAGTGGTAATATCCCATTTCTTACTGTTTTGAAGAATAAGATCTTTAACTCAAATGAAATCTTCTGAATATGTCACACCCTCTTGTGGCACTGGTGGATTATCTAATCCCATAACCCACACATCAATCCAAATTTTGATGTGGTTTCCTTGTCCAACCCTCCACCAGCTGTGCTGCCTTATGAAGGGTATTTGTCTTTGTATTTCGTTCTATGCCCAGGAGCAATTCTTCTTTTGTGCAGCATGAATTAAGTTGATTCCAGAGAAGTACTTTGCTTGCATAGCCTTTACCTATTCTTCATCTCCATTAACGCATAATCTCCATGTCGTAATGACTAAAAGAGCTTGATTTAATACTTTCAAATCTCGAAAACCTTGTCTACCTTCAGCTTTATGCAAATACAAGTTTTTCTAAGAGATGTAATAAGTACCTTTATTCTCTTCATATCCCCACCAAAAATCTCTCTACGTTGCATTTATCTTTTTAATGATTTCAGCTGGTATTTGAAGGAAGCTCATTGAATATGAAGGAATTGTGTTTGTGGCAGTCCTTATCATCAAAGATTTTCCAAACTGTGACACTGTCTTCCCATTCCATGCCGATAGTCTTTTATTAACTCTGTCATAGATGTAGGTGAAGCACTGAACCTTGTTTTTTCTAATAAGAAATGGTATTCCCATATATCTTTCCGTAGTTCCCATTCTTGGTACTTTCAGACGCCTTGTTAATATTCTGCAGAATCGAGGAGGGACATTGGTGCTGTAATGCACACTTGACTTGGTGAAGTTTACAATCAGCCCAGAGGCATTTCCAAATTGTTCAATTATGTTAAGTGCATTGTTAACATTATGCAGGTATGCGTTGAAGAAGAGTAAACAATCGTTTACGAAGAACAAGTGTGAGATGGAAGGAGCACCAGGCGCAATTTTGATTCCTTCAATTTGCTTCATTTGTTCTGCATGGTATAATTGGCGTGAAAATGCCTCCATAACAATAATAAAGAGGTAGGGTGAAAGAGGATCACCCTATCGCACTCCCCTTGTAGGATGATAAGCTCTACATGGAGCACTATTTAAGATTATTGAAATTTTGGTTGTACTTATGCATTATTATCAAATTTCGAAAGGCTGCATAAAAACCCATCTGTTCCATGACATCCAAGAGAAAAAACCACTCAAGATGATCAAACGCCTTGGACATGTCCAGATTAAGCGCCAAATGTTTAGTTTCTTCTTTTTTATTCTTCATGGTATGCACAATTTCTTGAGCCAACTGAATATTGTCTGAAATTTGGCATCCTGGTACATACGCTGCTTGCAGAGGTGAAATGATTTTCCCCATAAGATTCTTCATCCTCATTGACAGGATTTTAGATATGAGTTTATAACTTGTATTGCATAGAGAAATTAGCCGCAAATCATACGGGGACTGTTTATTTTTCGATTTTGGGACAATAGTTATATTAGTGATGTTTAAACACTTCAGCATAAAACCAATGCAGAAGAATTATTGAATCACATTAACCACATCCGAACCAACTATCTCCCAGTGTGATTTAAAGAAAACCGGTGGAAAGCTGTCTGGTCCCGGTGCTTTCCAAGACTTCATGCCCTTTAGAGCTCTAAGAATTTCAGCTTCATCTGGTATTTTCATGAGCTCTTCATTCTCTATATCATTTATGACCCTGGGAATACACTGAAGTATGTTACTATCTCTTACTGGAGAACTGGTAATATGCAACGTTCTATAATGGTCTGTGAGTACGTTTTCCAAATCATTTCTTATTGTGCACCAATTCTCATTGCCATCTTTAAGAGCTACAATGTTGTTTTTTGATCTCCTCTTATTAGCATTGGCATGATGATATTTGGTATTTCGGTCCATCTCTAGATAATACTCATTCCTTGCTTTCTGTCCCCAGAAATCATTTTGGATTTGGTGCCAATTTTCGATTTGGGTCTCTATTTGTTGAACTTGTAGTGTTGTATCATCTGATTGTATACCTCCTTGTAATGCTTGAATTTATTGATGCAGAAGAAAGATATTACTATGGATGTCACCAAATTTCTCCTTATTCCACTTAGATACTAGACTTCTTGCTACAATAAGTCTCCTTGAGAACTGATAGGAATGCGATCCATTGAATTGATGATTCCATGACGAGACAATTTCATTTTTCAGCGTCACATCTTTTTCATAACACTGGAAATATTTCCAGTTGCGTTTTCGATCTCCAGTTGACTTAGTATTATCCAACATAATTGGACAATGGTCTGATCCCATTTATGGTAGGTGCAGCAGCTTTGGATTAGGAAAGTGGATGGTAAAGTCATCATTGGTAAGGGCTCTATCAAGTCTCGACCTGCGAACACCAGTACCATGAATATTTGAAGACCATGTAAAAGATCAACCTGTGTAGCCCATATCTTCCAATCCAGCCTCATGAATTAAGTTGATGAAGTGAGAATCTCTTGAGAATAAATAGAGTAAGACACATTTTAAGAAGTACTTCCTATTGAGTTCCTTCCTTCATTATCAAAAACCAAGTTCAAATCTCCAATAATGACCCATGGCTGATGTATATCCTAGCTAAGATTCTTAATATAATTCCATTGTGTCTCCTTGTGGTTTGGATAGGGGGATCCATACATGCAAGTAATAACCCATTCTAGTTTGCTAGGATTATCCTGCACTAGGCAATTTATTATCCAAGATTCTGTATTTACTACTTTAAAATGAAATCCGTCCTTCCACATAAGTATTAAGCCACCTGCTAAACCTATAAATGAAACCAATTTACAATTTAAGAATTTGTATGGTCTAATGAATTTCCTCATTTTATCCTCTCCTAATTTGGCCTCTGAGATGAATATTATATCAGGGTCATATTTATGCATAATGTCTCTAAGATGATCTCTAGATTTTTTCTTGGCAAAGCCTTGACAGTTCCATGCCAAGACCCTCATATTTCTAGTATAATGCTTATCAAAATAAAAAGGCCTAGCTGCTAAATGATGAAAAACAATACAGTGGAAATATAAAACAAAATAATTGAAATAGTAAGGAAAGAGAAAGATTATTACCACAGATGCATTGCCCCCCTATTTTTGCATGTCATTCAGCTTTGTGTTGTTATTTTTGGCCTTGAAAGCATCACTATCCATTGTATCCACATGATCAACATGAATATTTTGTAAAGCATAATTATAATTGGCAGCTCCATGAGTACCCAGTATAGGTCCTCTAATTGAAGGATTTGCACCATTGTCTTCAATGTGTTGGTTCCTAGCTCTTTTGTTATTCCTAGAGTTCTCATCACCCGTGAAGGATTGGGAAAAGCAGAAAATTACATTCACAATAGCAGAGATGCCAAGAGAAAATTTGAACCACACATCTCCTTTGGTGATCACAGTAACCACACGAAAAGAAAATGAGAAATTTGCAAAAATATATGGAAGAATGGGAGGTGAACAGAGCTATGGTGTATACGGGAAGTTCAGTGGATATAATAATTTATCATGCATATAAAAGAATGGGATACAAAGATGAAGAAATGTCTTGTTCAACATATCATATCCATGGATTTGGAAAATCAACAACAAAACCTAAAGGAGAAATAGTGGTGCGAATTTCTCTAGGAGAGATTGAAACACAGGTGACACTATGTGTGGTGGATATGAATCACCGTATAATATGTTATTGGGAAGACCACGGATACACACAATTAAAGCCGTAGCATCAACATTGCATCAATGCATTAAATTTCCTATGCCGAGTGGGATTGGTGAAATTAGAGGGGATGTTGAAAGTGCCATATTATGTTATCAAATTGAAGTGAAGCATTATGGAGGACGTGCAAAGAAGCGAAAAATTCGCAGGAAGATGGAAAGAGAAGCGAAGAAAGAAGAAGAATTTAGAATTTACATGATAAGAGCAGAGGGAGGAAAAGGGATACCCAGCAAAATTCCGGAAGGAGGAAATAAATCTGCGAAAATGATATAAGAACCAACACCTATGGGAGAACCTAAGGCCAGTTACACCGCGACAGAACTAACAAAGGAAGTGAATGTTGGAACTAAAGAAGAACCCAAAATACTAAGAATTGGGACCAAAATGGAGGCAGATGAAGAAGAAAAACTATTAGTCTTTTGCGAGAATACAAAGATATTTTCGCATGGAACATGGATGAGATACCTGGAATAGACCCTTTTGTGGCATGTCATAGATTGGAGATTGACAAAAGTGCAAGACCCTTCAAACAAAGAATAAGAAAAATCGCGACAACATATCACCCCCAAATAGAAGAAGAGTTATAGAAGATGCTTGATGCAGGAATTATAAGACAAGCTAAATACCTAGAGTGGATAGCTAACATGGTTTCAGTTTCAAAGAAAAATAAGGGGATTCGAATCTGTATAGACTTTACTGATCTAAACAAAGCTTGTCCGAAAGACAGTTTCCCATTACCAGATATTCCACAAATGGTTGAATCAGCGGCGATAAATGATAGAATATCTTCTTTAGATATATATAAAGGTTATAATAAAATTCCTATCGCTGAAGAAGATCAAGAGAATACTGCTTTTTTCGCTCCTAGAGGGTTATATTGTTATACAAAAATGTCATTTGGTCTGCGAAATGCTGGTGCAACATATCAAAGGATGGTGGAAAAAGTGTCCGCGAAGTGGATACATAAAACATTAGAGGTGTATGTGGATGATATGTTAGTACAGAGTAAAGAAGCTAAAGATCACGTATAGGATCTGAATGATATTTTTGAGCAGATGCGACATTTTAACATCAAAATAAATCCAGAGAAGTGTACTTTTGGGGTTGCGTCAGGAAATTTTTTAGGCTATATTGTATCAAAATAAGGAATACAAGTTGATCCAGAGAAAGTACAAGAAGTTCGTGATATGCCAACACCAGCGACGGGGAAATATGTACAGAAGTTAAACAGACTCTTGGCTTCGTTGGCAAGGTTTATTTCGCGATCTTCAGACAAATGTTAACATTTCTTCAACATACTCAAAAAGGGGACAAAGTTCAAATGGACATATGAATGTGAGAAAGCTTTCCAAGGAATAAAAGAACATCTGATGAATATATCTATTTTGAAAAAGGCAGAGCCAGGTGAAGAGATATTAATCTATCTTGCGACAACTTCACATGCATTAAGTGATGTGCTTTTGCGAATTGACGCAGGAGTTGAAAAACCAATTTACTACATCAGTAAAACCTTCAAGTATGCCGCAGAGATAGAAATTATTCAAAAATTGAAAAACTAATTATGGCATTAGTTTATGCAACGTTTAAACTTCACATATATTTTCAAGCACACAAGGTAAAGGTGTTGACAAAGGTACCAATTGAATCTGTGATGAATAATTCAAAAAGGTCAGGCAGGGTAGAGAGATGGAATGCACAAGTAGGACATTTCGAAATTAAGTATGAAATGTTATCTTCACCAAAATCACAAGTTGTTGCAGAATTTTTAGCGGAATTTCCTCTAGAAGATGATGAAGCAGTGGAGGAAATGATGGATATGGAGGAAGAACATGGGAAACCAAGAGATCTGTTGAGGAAACCTGATAGATGGGAAATATTGGTAGATGGGTCATCAAATGGGGAAGGCAATGGAGTTGGAATTGTCCTTATTTCACTAGAAGGAAACAAAATGGCTTTTTCCTTCATATTAGAATTCACATCCACTAATAATGAAACATAATATGAAGCTGTGGTGCATGCTCTAAAATTCACAATAGAAATAAAATTGGATAATATGAGAATTACTAGTGACTCGCAGCTAGTTATTCGCCAAATAAAAGTAGAATAAACTACAAATGAACCATCCTTGAAAAAATACAAGAAACTTGTTGAAGAATTATCAGCAAAAAATCTAAAAATAAATTAGAGACATATATCCAGGAAAGACAATAGACTTGCAGATGCTTATGCTTTCATTTCAAGTATGATGACAGACCCAGCTGTGAGATGCATAAAAATACAGATGCTCCTATCATCATCTGTAAACAAAGAAGAAGAGGAAGAAGTAGATGTTATGATAATAGAAGGTGAAGAAGAATCACAAATACCCAATGCCGAAGATTGGAGAGGAGAACTTCATGCATATTTGGCAAAAGGAGAAACACCAAGAAATAGATTGGAGGCACACAAACTAAAAAGCCGCGCGACAAATTATGATCTAAGAGATGGGGTGTTGTATAGAAGATCATTTAATGGACCATTACTTAAATGTTTAACACAAAAATAGGGAGATGAAATGTTAAAGATGTTACATAGTGGGGATGCTGGCAATCATAGTGGAGGAATATCCCTGGCATACAGAATGAAAATGCAAGCTTATTATTGTCCATATATGCATGAATATGTGAAACAAATATCAAGGCGTTGCGAAGATTGTCAGCGACATGGAAAGAAAATACATGCACCTGGAGCACCATTAACATCTTCAACTAGTGTATGGACCTTTGGAAAGTGGGGTTTAGATATTGTGGAACCGTTTTTACCAGGATATGGACAAAGGATATACTTAATTGTTGCTACAGATTATTTCAAAAAATGGGCAGAAGTGAAAGCAGTACAGCATATTCACGACGAAGACATCTTCACGTTCATATTTGAAAATATAATTTGCAGATTTGGAATTCCAGCATAATTAGTATCTGATAATGGGAAACAGTTTGAAGGGTAGAACATAGAAATGTTGCTCAATGCATTTAAGATAAAGTGTGGAAAATCCACCCCTCTATATCCACAGGCAAATGGACAAGCAAAATCAACAAATAAGAAAATTGCGGATATATTGAAGAAGAAATTAGAAGAACATAATAGAGCATGGTGCGAACAGGTGCATAATGAAGTATGGGCTTACAACACAACCAGGCGAGAAGCTACGAGAATGTCACCTTTTTGTTTAACATATGGAGTTGAAGATGTGCTACCAACATAAGTCGTTATTCCCACAACAAAAATAGAAGCTTGGGAGAAAAACCTTAGTGCGGGAATGATTTCAACCAAACTTGATGAATTAGAAGAAAAGAGAGAAAAAGCACTACAACATATGGAAAACTAACAGCGAAGATTAGCTCGAGAGTATAATAAACGTGTCAAAAAACGTGAATTTCAACCAGGGGTTTGGTGCTGCGAGAAACACCAATATACCGGCGAGAAAATGGCAGAAAACTTGCAAGAAAACGGGATGGACCTTATATATAATTAAAGAGATAGTTAGAACAGGGGCATATAAGTTGATGGATCCAGAGGGTAGAGATGTGGGTCAAAGACTTGGGAGACCATGGAATAGATTATATCTAAAGAAGTATTACCAATAAAAGATTTTGGAAAGGATAGATTGCGGAGCAATATATGATTGAAACAAAAGGAATATTTGCGAAAATCTTATGGAAGAGAAATTCCAAAATTACAAACATCCAAAACAAAATGACAATGTGCGAAAATTTCACAGAGATTAATGACATATTAGAATGGGGCGAACCTACTATGGCGTGCACCCAAGTTCGCGGGATTAAAATTTCGCGAGAGGAAAATGTAAGACCTAAAGTGCGTCATAGAAGGGAGTACCTGTTGTATGGCTCAGTGAAAAAGTTACACCGCTACTGGAACTTGAGCCATGGAGATTTGGGGTCAATAAAAACCCATCCAGGAGAGGCACCTTGGATTCTTAACTTAAGCATATGACTTGAGTTAGGCGACTAGGGTAATAAGGACTCTCTTAAGGAGTGAATAATATGACCAAGGCGCCGAGGTTCACGGTTGAGTCAAGAGTGCCCGGGGCATCTGGAGCGTACCTTGCCATTCTTGAAAAGTCTTGGCTATGATGCACTCGGCCTGAAGAAAACCCCACTTAGGGTGCAGTCTCGTAACCATAAGCCATATAGGCAAAAGGGATAAGAGGCTGCGAAACTAACTGGTTGTTGTTAAGACTGGATGGGAGGATCTAGTCTTGTATGGCAGAAGTACGTATCCTTGAATGGGAAACCAGGGGGAAGATAAGGGCGGCACCCTCCACTAGGGAGCTGATAAGTGTATTTAGACGCAAATGTCATGAGGCTTTTTACTCATGGGAGTATCAAGACTTGTCATATTTGTGCGACAATCTTGAAGAGGCAATAATACAAGGGAAACAGATAAGATGAGATCAATGGGTCATTTCATGCAAGTGTAAGGACGTCCTGCGATTTCGTCGCAAGACGGCAATGTCATGGGGCTTTATTTTCGCAAGAATTTTTTAGGCGTGTCATATTGTCGCAACAAAAATTTCAATGAAATAGAGAGAGTTAAGGCAATATCAATGGGCCTTTACACGAAAATGTAAGGATGTCCTGCGATTTTGTCGCAATGACAAGAGGTGGCAAAATAAGACCTTTAACTAGGAAGGCAAAATAAGACCACATGAAAAAACATAAAATTTATAAAAATTAACTATTCTTTATGCAGGAAAAATTTGTTCATCGCAAGAAAGATAATGAGAGGCAAGTATGGGAATTAATAAACCAGATGTCATTATCTTTGTCACAAGCATATAAATATTAAAAGAGCAAATGAATCTCAAAGTTGACTGAAATACATCATTCGCAAGAAAAGAAGAAGAAGAGGTAATTCAAGAAATTAAAACTAAAACTGAGACTTCAGTGTTAGTTCGCCAGAAGGAGATAGTGGACATTCTTCGCCAGCTTTATCATTTTTGCCAGTATTCTTGTTATTCTGGTCTACTCTGGCTTCCTCTTCATTTGGATTATCACCAACAGTTGACTCATTCATTCTAGATTCTTCTTCTTATGGAACCTCACCAACAGTTTTTTATTTAAGAGGGATTTCTTCCTCATTTGTGAAATATTCTTGAGAAAAAACTTCTTCACCACTTTCATAGTCAAAATCGTTATTAGCATCACCGGGAATTTCATCGTCATCTACTTCAAAAGGTTCGACTGATACATGAGAAAGAGACTTGGACAGAAAGATGTCATTCACTAGAACTTCAGCTTTGAGATGGACTTGGCGAAGAAATGCCTTCTGATGGTTTCTATCTTGAATATCCTTGAAGTAGGCAAGATAATTAAATCTCCTTTCTGCTCGATCACGAGAACGAGCAAGGTCAGAGGAAAGTAATGCATTCTATTTGCGAATTTTAGCCAATTCAGACTCCAAGACAGAAATGGAAGAATGAAGCTTTTTCTCAGACTCTGCGAAAAAATAGAATACAAGAAGTTCATTAAGATGAGGAATTCCCAAATAGCTATTACACAAAGACTTAACAGAGATAAAATACGGTTGAGGCAGTCAAATATTCATGACTACCTTCCTTCTGCAAAACAAGATATTGAGTTAGAGCCAAACAATTATCTTCCCAGCGGTCCATTGCATCATCAAATTTATCTCCGACTAAACCTTTCAAGCGAGATTGAAAATTCTTTTCTTTAGAAACAAGTGAGGCATTTTCCTTCGCAAGAGAAGTATATGATTCTTCTAGTTTGGAGTATTGGTCCTTGAGTTGACTTTACTTTACACTTAAATCTATTCTACCCCGGATAATTTCATCCCTCTCAGCATAAGATGACTCTGTTATTTCTTTAAGTTTACTTCTCAAAGAGAAAAGAGACTGTTCTTGATCATTACATACTTTTTGACAGATGTTATGTTGCTGCGAAGAGATCGCCACTTTATTTAAAAGTGCTCGTTTTTCTTGAGATAAGTTCTTATTCTCATCTGATAAAGTTTCCATATCCAATTTAGCCTTAGTTAAAGAATAAGAAAGGCGAGATATTTCACTACTTAATAAGTTTTGCTTCTGAACTAATTGAGCATTCTCTTTGGTAAAATTATCTATTTGATCGACAAAATATGTATGAAGATTATCTAATTGATTATATTTATCCATCCAAATATCTCTGTCCACACGGGCTTCTTCAGCGAGGGATTCAAATTGATATCTCTTCATTATTCGTTTCTGGTTTAAAACTTAAAGGAGAACAAAGGATTTTAAGAAAGTTGAATACAGAAAGAACAAATTTATTGAAAAGGATAAATTAAGAGCAAAGTTAAGAAAGTTGTACCTTGTAGCTCCTTATTCTTCTTGCGAAGGTTATCACAATCTAGCGAGGAATTTTGGAACTTTTGGTTCTCAAGACGAAGATTGCTACATTCCAAAGTCTTGGTTTGGAGATTCTCTTTCAAAACTTCAATTTCTTTCTCCAGAGCTATTTGTGAAACATTTCTATCAGAACCAAAATATTTACTCAAAATCTCGCAGACGCCATACTTGATAGGATCAGCAGGAGACTTCTTAACATCATCCAGAACATCAGATAACACTTTAAAAGAAATATCTATCCATTCCATAGTTTCTTTACAAAAAGGAAGAGATTCAGATGAAAAAGTGGTGATGATAGAAGATGGAGGAATTGGATCATTCTTCATGATATATGTATCGTTTGAAGGTGAGGTTTGAGGAGGATCAGTAATTGAGATTAAGGAGGAGTCGACTTGAGAAGCATTAATAACAGGAGAAAAAGTGGTTTGTTTCGCCGAAGGGTTAATAAGAAGGGTTTCATTCGCTAGCAGATCAGTTGAAGGGATGAAATCTGAGACAACATTTTCGCAAATGGGAAGTAAGGATTCAGTTTGCGAAGATATCGCAAGATATTTTATAGGGATAAGTGAAAAAAATTGAATAAAAGTTTCAATGGTCTTAAGATGGCGAGATTTCTTGGGGGGCTTGTTGGCATCTCCATCACCCTGCGAATCACAATCCAGATAAGAAATAGAGGCAACAATATTTTTATTAAAATAATAAGTGTTTCTTACTACCTTACGATTCACAAGCTTTCTTTTGCTTGCAGTGACTTTGGGCTGCGAATCTTGAGGAGCATTAGGGTTTTGGACTGAAAATTTGATATTAGAGGTGATTTTGCTGAAACAGAAACAATATGGGAATTACATAGAGTTGAATAAAATCAGACAAGATAATTTCAATAAACAAGATCGGTTTTAACAAAATCAGAAGAATATCTACCTTGATGACTCCATGAAAGCAGTAGCAGATGAATCTTCAAAGAAAGAAAGTTGCTGACGATGAGGAACTTACGGAGTGCGTAAAGATGAGGAAGACGGAGAATTAAAATAAGAAAATCATCTCTCTACTTGATCTTTCCTTAAATAGACAAAAGAATGGTGACTAGATAACAATGAACGTGCCGGTGAGTAGAGGAGTATTCGACACGTGTAGGCGGTTATACTTAGTTCACGAAATCTTATCGGGAAAAGAATATGGAAAGATGAACAGCTGCGGCATTCTGAAGTACAAATTCTCATGACATTCTCCCCTTCGCAGAGAAGACATGAGAATAGGCAAGATGTAGGATCGGAATATCGCAACAACAACACACTTGCGAAATCTTCATCAGTAACACTGCGAAGACGTCGCAAAATGATTTCAGAAATGACATAACAGATGATGACAACGTAAACATGAGAAAAGTGTGATGATCTAGCGAAATTTAGGATGTTTGCGAATTTTAACATTTGTAAGCTTGCGAAATACCGCAAGTCAGATCCGAAAATAAAGGTCAACTTAGCTATCATCCACTATGGAATACCCCATATAAAGATATGAATAGGCATAAGGTAGAGAGAGATAATTTTTGGTGTGTTAAGAAAGTTTTGAGGAGAGAGAAAGTCCGAAATAATGTTGTATTCTTGATTTCATTTCCTTTTGGTAAAATTTCTAGATTCAATTAATATAAATTGTTGTTATTAATCTTAAGAAATGTGTTAATTGTTATAAATTCTTGTGAGGGATATATTGTAGGATTTCCTGCAACTACAGTTTCATCCTACCCATTTTCAAATACTTTTTCTTATTTTTAATCTACATCAGGATGCATCCAGTTTCATCCTCGCTATTTTTTTAAGTTTAAGTCAGAATGAGTCTAGTCTCATCCTTGCTATTTTTTTGGTGTCCATTTCACCCATACTAATTTTTACTCGTCCATTTGAACCATGTTTTAAAAATATTTGGACAAATGACCCTTTTTCCGAATAGAAAACATTTGTTTACAAAATGAAGATAGTGATGAGTATAAATAGTACCATACCAACCAACAAAGACGATAAATAAATATGAATTAACTTTGAGGATGTATTAGAAAGATAATTGTCACCACTTGGCAACTTTATGGAAGATTACAAAAATAAGAAGACATTGTGCATCTAATGGTTATTAACTATAAGAATATTGTCACCACTTGGTAATTTAATGGAAGATTACAAAAATAAGAAGATCTTGTGCATCTAGTGGCACTGTTAATAACAATATTTCTTCTCTAAGTAAGTTTCAATCTCTTATTGAGGTAGTTGAAAAATAGGATCAAGTATTTCCCAAAGTTGTAGGTAAACCTAGTAAAGGAAAAAATGTCAAGGGTATACCTAATGTAACAATAAGGAAACAAGCCAATATTTCAGTTAAATCAAATACTGGTGCGGGAAGTTATAATACTTTTCATATTACTCAATCTCAATGACAGAGGTTTGAAAAAAGTTCAATCCAAAGACAAACTAAAAAATTTAGTTAGTAATTTTAGTCATTCCTTACTTTGGGTATCTGAACCCAAAATATGAGTATCTAGTAATGATATTAAGATTTTGAAACTCCCTGGTATGAGTCAGTTGATTATTCACAATTCTAGTGATAGTGCTAAATGAAATATCCGGTTATTCTGGAACTCTTCTTTATCGAGACCTGTTGTGGTGTATTATAAAACACAAGCTATTACAATAACAGTTGGAGATGTATTAGTGATTGGTGTTCATGCTGCATATGTTACTGTTGACAGAACAGACTTGTGGGAGGAGTTGATGGAAATTAGTGAAATGAATCTTCCTTGGATGATCACAGGTGATTTTAATGTAGTCTTAAGTTGTGAACAAAAAGTGGAAGGTATAAGACATCTGAGAGTATCAATGCAAGACTTTAGGAAATGTTTAGAGTCTTGTAACTTATTACAAGCTATAAGAACTAGAATCAAATACTCTTGGTGTAATAACATGGTTGGAAGGAAGAGAATTCTTTGTGATCTCGATAAATCTTTCTATAATATAAAATGGTTGGAGAGGTATGATGGTTGGTGTTATAAATTGGGAGTTAGGGGTACTTCAGATCATGGTGCTCTGTTTGGTGCAGTTGTGAATTCTTATAAACCAGTGAATGCTCCTTTTAGGTATCAATCTATTTGGACTTCCCATCCTGCCTTTTTGGATCTGATAAGAATCATGGAGAGAAGACATTGCAGGTAACCCAACCTTTTCTTTATTGAATAATATAAATTAAAAAGACTCAAGCAATTTGTCAAGAAGTGGAATTGGGAGGTATTTAGTGACTTAAAAATAAAAGTGAAGGCAACAGAAGATGAGGTACTGTCAGCTTCATTGCTATCTGATGTTGATCCTGAAAATATTGAATTACTTAATAATTTGGTAACAGCTAGAGGCATGCATGAAGATTTTTCTCAACTGTATAATGAATTAATGAGAGCCAAATCTAGAGTGAAGTGGGTAAAGGAGCATGGTGCTAATACATCTTTCTTTCATGCAAGTTTAAAAATAAAAAATTTGTAGAATAATAATTCTGAATTGGAAAGTGATAACGGTAACATGGTGACTGATCAGAATCAAATTTCAGACATCTTGGAGGAACATTATAAAAAGAAATTTGAATCCAAGGATGTTGACTTTTCTGATGTGCTATTGGATGCGATTCCTAAAATTTAAATGAGGAGGACAACACCTTCTTGGATGATGTTCCTTCCCCAGTAGAAATTAAGAAAGCTGTATATGAAATGGATTCAAACAGTGCTCTAGGGCTTGATGGTTTTCTAGGTAGCATTTATAGGTTTGCATGGGAGATTGTGGGAGTGGAGTTAGTATAGGTTATACAATGCTGTTGGAGACACATATTCATTCCTAAAGTTAAACTCTTTTTTTGTTTTTGTTTTTCTTCTACCTAAGATTCAGGGTGCCAATAGAGCTGATCAGTTTAGACCCATAGGTCAGCCAAATTTTATCTTTAAGATATTCACCAGAATTATCACTACTAGATTAAGTACAATGATTGAGAGATTGATTTCTATGCAGCAACGAGAATTTATCAAAGGGAAGAATATTCATGATAAAATTGTACTAGCCTCATAAATGGTGAATAAAATATGTATAAAGAGAATAGGAGGGAATGTGGGCCTCAAGATGGATATTACACAAGCTTATGAATTATCGAGCTGAAAATTCTTAGAAGATTTTGCTTTTCTGAAATGGGGATTAGTTGTCTCAGAAAAATATTTGAATCAGCTATGATCCCAGTTCTAGTTAATGGTGGTCCATGTGGCCTTTTTTGGTGTATGAAGGGGTCTCGGGCAAGGTGATCCATTATCACACATTATTTTTATTCTAGATGAGGAAGTACTAAGTAGAAATATATCTAAAATGGTGCAGGAGGGTAGAATACAAGCTATGGTTAACAAAGGTGTATGTCAGGCTTCTCATCTAATGTTTGTTGATGATATATTTATTTTTTACAATGGTCACAAAAAAACTTTAGAAAATTTGATGAACATGTTAGGGAAATATCAGAGCTCATCTGGTCAGGTGGTGAATAAGACCAAGAGTAAGTGTTTTGTTGGCGGTGTATCAGATGCAAGAAGGAATATGATAGGAGATAACTTGCAAATGGAATTGTTATAATTACCTGAAAAATACTTGGGGGTGATTCTTGTAGGACCAGGATATCGCAAGAAAGACACATTTGCGAAGTTTGACCAACAACATATTGCGAATGTCGCAGGATAATTTGAAGAATGACGTAACATATGACGATGGCAGAAACATGATAAAAAGTGTGATGATTATGTGAATTTTAGAGTATTCGTGAAGATTAACATTAGAGCTCTTGCGAGAACACCGCAAGTCAGATCCTAAATTAAAGGACAGCTTATCTATCATCCACTATGTAATTATATTATATAAGAAGCCGAATAGGCATAAGGAGAGGGGGATCTTTTTCGAGTGTTGAGCAAGTCATTAGGAGAGAGAAAGTCCAGAGCAGTTGTTAATTTCTTAGTTTCATTTCTTGTAAAATTCAGAAGATTAATCAATAAAGATTGTGATTGTTCATCTTAATATGACTTAATTGTATGAATTCTTGTGAGGGGTGTAGTGTGGGATTTCCTGCTACTACATATTGGCGCTAGAAACAGGGACTGAAATTTAAAAATTGTGAAGATCATTGTAAAGATTGTTCAAATCAAGAAAATGATGAAAGAAAACAGCAAAGTGGTTGAGGAAGAGACAATCCAGATCAATGAAAGTAAAAGAAGGTTGGAGTGTAGCGTAATCACAAAAACAATGATTAATGAATTTCATGAGAACATTGGAGGAATGATACATAAAGGAAACTTTGAAGGAAAGAAAATTATGACAGTAGAGAAGATATCGCCCTTAAGAGATTGGGAAAAGCAGAAAATTACATTTACAACAACAGAAATACCAAGAGAAAATTTGAGCCACACATCTCCTTTGGTAATCACGGTAACCACACGGAAAGAAAAGAAGAAATCCGCAAAAAACATGGAAGAATGGGCGGTGAATAGAACTTTAGTAGATACAGGAAGTTCAGTGGATATAATGTTTTATCATGCATATAGAGGGATGTGATACAAAGATGAAGAAATGACTCATTCAATGTATCATATCCATGGCTTTGGAAAATCTACAACAAAACCTATAGGAGAAATAATGATGTGAATTTCTCTAGGAGAAATTGAAACACAGATAACACTGTGTACGGTGGATGTGGAATCACCATATAACATGTTGTTAGGAAGGCCATGGATACACGTAATTAAACCCGTAGCATCAACATTACATCAATGCATTAAATTTCCAATACCAAGCGGAATTAGTGAAATAAGGGGAGATATTGATAGTGTAAAATCATGTTATCAAATTGAAGTGAAACATTATGAAAAACGTCCACAAAAGCGAAAACTTCGCAGAAAGATGGCGAAAGAGGCAAAGAAAGAGGAAAAGATTAAAATATACATAATTAGAGCAAAAGAAGGGAAAGGAATACCTAGCGAAATTTCGGAAGAAGGAAACGAACTTGCGAAATGATAAAAGAACCAACACCCATGGAAGAACCTAAGGCCAGTTACACCGCAGTATAACCAACAAAGGAAGTAAATGTTGGAACTAAAGAAGAACCCAAAATGCTAAGAATTGGAACTAAGATGGAGGAAGATAAAGAAGGAAGAACTATTAATCTTTTGCGAGAGTATAGAGATATTTTCTCATGGAACATGGATGAGATGCCTGGAATAGATCCTTCTGTGGCGTGTCATAAGTTGGAAATTGACAAAGGTGCAAGACCATTTAAACAAAAAATAATAAAAATCGCAACGACATATCACTCCCAAATAGAAGAAGAGTTGCAGAAGATGCCTGATGCATGAATTATAAGACAATCCAAATATCCGGAGTGGATAGCAATATGGTTGTAGTCCCAAAGAAGAATAAGGGGATAAGAATTTGTATAGACTTTACTAATCTAAACAAAGATTGTCCGAAAGATAGTTTTACATTACTAGATATTCCACAAATGGTTGAGTTGGCGACGGGAAATGATAGAATATATTCTATAGATGGGTACAAAGGTTATAATCAAATTCCTATTGCTGAATAAGATCAAGAACATACTGCATTTTTCGCTCCAAGAGGATTATACTGTTATACAAAAATGCCATTTGGTCTGCGAAATGCTGGAGCAACATATCAAAGAATGGTGGAGAAAGTGTTCGCAAAATGGATACACAAAACGTTAGAAGCATATGTGGATGACATGTTAGTAAAAAGTAAAGAAGCTAAAGATCATGTATAAGATCTAAAGGAAATTTTTGAACAGATGCGGCAATTTAATATCAAGGTGAATCTTGAAAAATGCATTTTTGGAGTTGCATCAGGAAATTGTTTAGGTTACATTGTATCAAAAGAAGGAATACAAGTTGATCCGGGGAATGTACATAAGTTAAACGGACTCTTGGCTTCGCTGGGAAGATTCATTTTGCGATCATCAGATAAATGTAAACATTTCTTCAACATACTCAAAAAGGGTACAAAATTCAGATGGACAGATGAATGTGAGAAAGCTTTCCAAGGAATAAAAGAACATATGATGAATATATCTATTTTGCAAAAGGCGGAACCAGAAGAAGAATTATTAATTTACCTTGCGAAAACTTCGCATGCATTAAGCGTTGTGCTATTGCGAATGGACGCAGGGGTTGAAAAACCAATTTATTACATCATCAAAACATTCAATACCGCAAAAAGAAATTACTCAAAGATTGAAAAGCTAAATCTAGCATTGGTATATGCAACATTTAAAATTCGCATATATTTTCACGCACATAAAGTCAAAGTATTGACAAAGGTACCAATTGAATTGGTAATGAAGAACTCAAAGAGATCAGGCAGAGTTGAGAGATGGAATGCGCAAGTAGGACATTTCGAAATTAAATATGAAGTATTATCTTCACCAAAGTCTCAAGTTATCGCAGACTTTTTAGCAGAATTTCCTATAGAAGATGATGAAACTGTGCAGGAGATGATGGATATAGAAGAAGAGCGTGGAGATCCAAAAGATTTGTTAACAGAACCAAATGAATAGGAAATATTGGTGGATGGTTCCTCGAATGGAGAAGGTAATGGAATTGGAATTGTCTTAATTTCACCGGAGGGAATGAAGATGGATTTTTCTTTTAGATTGGAATTTACATCCACTAATAATGAAACAGAATATGAAGCTGTGATACATGCAATAAAATTCGCAATAGAAATTAAATTAGAAAATGCTAGAATTACCAGTGATTCACAGCTGGTTATTCGCCAAATAAAATGAGAATACACAACAAATGAACCATCTTTGAAGAAATACAAGAAACTCGTCGAAGAATTGTTAGCAAAAATCCCAAAAATAAAATGGAGGCATATATCGAGGAAGGATAATAGACTCGCAGATGCTTATGCTTTCATTTCAAGTATGATGACAGATCCAACTGCGAGATGCATAAAAATCCAGACACTTATATCACCATCAATCAATAAAGAAGAGGAAGAAGAGGTAGATGTAATGATAATAGAAGGTGGTGAAGAAAATATCGCAGATTAGAGAACATAACTTCATGCATATTTAGCAAGAGTTGAATCACCGAGAAACAGATTGGCGTCACATAAATTAAAGAGTCATGCAACAAATTATGAACTAAGAGATGGGATATTATATCAAAAATCATTTAATGGACCATCACTTAGATGTTTGACACGAGGAGAAGGAGAAAAGGTGTTAAAAATGTTACATAGCGGAGAT
Source organism: Papaver bracteatum (assembly GCA_023529315.1). Classification (NCBI taxonomy): domain Eukaryota; kingdom Viridiplantae; phylum Streptophyta; class Magnoliopsida; order Ranunculales; family Papaveraceae; genus Papaver; species Papaver bracteatum. Next base: position 147,624 of record JAJJWX010000768.1, on the reverse strand, counting down.
GCTGGCAGTCACATTGGAGGAATATCTTTGGCATACAGAACAAAAATACAAGGTTCTTATTGGCCATATATGTATGAAGATATAAAGCAAATATCAAGACGTTGCGAAGACTGTCAGCGGCACGGGAAGAAAATACATGCACCTGGAGCACCATTATCATCTTCAACAAGTGTATGGCCCTTTGGAAAGTGGGGCTTATATATTGTGGGACTATTTGTACCAGGATCTGGACAAAAAAGATACTTAATTATCGCAACAAACTATTTCACAAAATGGGCAGAAGTAAAGGCAGTACAACACATTCGTGACAAAGACATCTTTATATTCATATTTGAAAATATCATTTGCAGGTTTGGAATTACAGCAAAATTGGTATCTGACAATGGGAAACAATTTGAAGGGCAGAACATAGAAATGTTACTCAATGCATTCAAGATAAAGTGTGCAAAATCAACCCCCCTATATCCACAGGCCAATGGAAAAGCTGAAGCAACAAATAATACAATCACAGACATATTGAAGAAAAAATTAGAAGGACATCATAAAGCATGATGCGAATAGGTACATAATGCATTCTGGGCTTACAACACAACTAGGCGAGAAGATACATGAATGTCACCTTTCTGTTAGACATATGGAGTTGAGGCAGTGTTACCAACAGAAGTTGCTATTCCCACAACAAATAGGGAGGCTTGGGAGAAGAATATTAGTGCTGTCATGATCCTAAACAAACTTGATGAACTAGAAGAGAAGAGAGAAAGAGCTTTACAGAATATGGAGAATTATCAGCGAAGATTATCCCGAGAATACAATAAACGTGTCAAAGCACGTGAATTTCAACCATGTGATTTAGTTCTTCGCGAGACACCAATTTACCAATGAGAATGTGGTGGGAAACTAGCGAAAAAATGGGATGGACCGTACGTTATAAAAGAGATAATTGGAACGGGGGCATACAAATTGATGGATCCATAGGGTAGAGATGTTGGTCAAAGACTTGACAGACCATGGAATAGATTATATTTAAAAAAATATTACCCATGAAGGACTTTGAGAAACCTTAGATAATGAAATAATGTATGATTCGACAAAATGAATATGCAAAAAAATATTTTTATGAAAGAGCTGCTGCGAGATTATTCAAGATTAAGATAAAATGAGAATGTGCGAAAATTTCGCAAGAGAAAATAAGAAAATAATGACATATTAGAATGGGACAAACCTTTATGACGTACACCCTAGTTCGGGAATAAAATTTCGCAAGAGGAAAATATAACACCTAAAGTACATCATATAAGGGGGTATCTGTTGCATGGCTCAGGGATAAGGTTATACCGCTGATGGAACCTGAGTCATGGAGATTTGGGGTCAATGAAATCCCATCCAGGAGAGGCACCTTGGATTATCAACTTGAGCATATGACTTAAGTTGGGCGACTAAGGTAATAAGAACTCTCCTAAGGAGTGCAGAGTATGATCAAGGCACCGCGGTACACGGTTGAGCCAAGAGTGCCCGGGGCGTATGAAACTACCCTGGCCATTCTTGGAAAGTCTTGACTATGATGCACTCGGCCCGTAAAAACCCCACTTAGGGTGAAGTCTCGTAACCATAAGCCATATAGGAAAAAGGGATAAGAGGCTGCGAAAACAACTGGTTGTTGTTAAGACTGGATGGGAGGAGCTAGTCTTGTATGGCATAAGTACGTCTCCTTGAAAGGACAACCATGGGGAAGATAAGGGCGACACCCTCCATTAGGGAGCTGATAATTATCTTAAGACGCAAATGTCATGAGGCTTTTTACTCACGTGAGTATTAAGACTTGTCATATTTGTGCAATAATCCTGAATAGGCAATAATACAAAAGAAAAGATAAGACGAGATCAATGGTTTATTGCATGCAAGTGTACAGACGTCCTGCGATTTCGTCACAAGACGATAATGTCATGGGACTTTAATTTCGCAAGAAAGTTTAGGCCTATCATATTGTCACAACAAAAATTTCAAAAGAACAAAAAGTTAAGGCAAGATCAATGGGTTTTTGCGTGAAAATGCAAAGACGTCCTGCGATTTTGTCGCAATAACAAGAGGTGGCAAAATAAGACCTTTAACTAGGAAGGCAAAATAAGACCACATGACAGAACAATTTTTTTATAAAATACTAACCATTCTTCATGCAGATCATTCATCACAAGAAATATAATGAGAGGAAAGTATGGGAATTAATAAACAAGATATCATTATCTTTCTCGCAAATACTTAAAATATCAGAAGTATAACTAAATCCCAAAATGGTCCAAAGTACATTATTCGCAAGAAAAGAAAGAGAAAAAATAAATCAAGAAAATAAAACAAGAACTCAGACTTCAGTATCCTCTTCGCCAGCTTTACCATCTTCACCAATTTTATCATATTCACCAGCTTTATCCTCTTTGCCAATGTTCTCCTTATTCTGGTCGACTCCAGCTTTTTTTTCATTTGGATTATCGCTAGCAGTTGTTTCATCACCATCAGCTACTTCTTTAAGAGGGATTTATTTTTCTCCTTCTAAGTCTTCTTGAGAATCACTATCTTCACCACTTTCATAATCACAATCACTATCACTATCAACAGCACGAGGAATTTCATTATCATCTACTTCCAGAGGTTTGATTGATACAGGAGGAAGAGATTTGGACAAAAAAATACCGTTCACAAGAACTTCAGCACTAAGATGAGCTTGGCGAAGGAAAGCTCTATCACTGTTTCTGATCTCTATGTCTTTGAAATAAGCAAGGAAGTCATATCTTCTTTCTGCTCGATTGCGAAAACGGGCAAGGTGAGCAGCAAGTAATCTATTCTCTTTGCGAATCTTGGCAAGTTTAGAATCAAAAGTACAAATGGAGGAATGAAGATTTCTCTCAGATTCTGCGAAAAATAAGAACAAATATTATTCGGGAGAATATTTCGCAAGGGAAATATTGCAAGGAAATTCAACAAAGAAAAAAAATGGTTGAGGCTGTCAAAATGACTACCTTCCTTTTGCGAAATTAGATTTTGAATTAGTGCCAAGCAAGTATTCTCCCAATGATTCATTGCATCATCAAATTTATCTCCAACTAAACCCTTCAGGCGAGATTTTAAATTCTTTTCTTTAGAGATGAGAAAAGTGTTTTCCTTTGCAGTGAAGAGTAAGATTCTTCTAATTTAGAATATTTTTCTTGGAGCTGACTTTCCTTTACACTTAAAGTTATCCTACCCTGTATAAGTGTATTTTTCTCAGCAATAGATGATTCAGCTACTTATTTAAGTTCATTTTTCAGTGAATGAAGAGATTGTTCTTGGTTATCACACACTCTTTGAAGAATATTTATTTTATGCGAAGATATCGCCACCATGTTTAAGAGACTTCTCCTTTCCTGAGATAAGGTTTTATTTTCATCTGATAAAGTTTCCATAGCCAAGTTAGCTTTCGTTAAAGAATAAGAGGGGCGAGAAATCTCACTACTAAATAAGTTTTGCTTCTGTACTAATTGAGCATTATCTTTAGTAAGATTATCTATTTGATCAATGGTATATGTATGAAGATTATCTAATTGGTTATATTGATCCATCCAAATGTCTCTGTCCACACGAACTTCTTCCGCGATAGATTCAAATTGGTATCTCTCCATTATTCGTTGCTGGTTTAAGACTTAAAGGGTGAACAAAGGGTTTTAAGAAAATAGAATATAGTAAGGATAAAATTACTAAAAGATATGAAAATGAAAGGTAAATACAAGACAAGAGAAGTTATACCTTTTAATTCTTTATTCTTCTTGCGAATATTCTCACAGTCTAGCGAAGCATTTTGAAGCTTTTGATTTTTAAGGCAAAGAGTGCCACATTCTAAATTCTTGACTTGGAGACTCCCCTTCAAATCTTCAATTTATTTCTCAAAGGATGTTTGCGAAACCATCCTATCAGAACCAAAATATTTACCCAAAATTTCGCAGACACCAAATTTGACAGGATTCACAGATGATTTCTTGACATCATCGAAAATATCAGATAAAACCTTGAAGGAAATATCTATTATGTCTACAGTTTCTTTAGAAAAAGGGAGTGACTCATACGAAGTTGTAGTGATAACAAAAAGTGGATGATCGTCATTCTTTGCTAAAGAGATGTCATTTGAGGGTGAAGTTTGAGGAAGATCAATGGTTGGTGTTATGATAGAATTAATTTGAGAAGTATTGGTCACTGGAGAAGAAAAAGATTCATTCGCAACAATATTTGCAGAGGGAATTTCATCCATAAAAAGATTAGGTAAAGTATTAGAACCTGTTGCGATATTGTCGCAGACAGGAAGTAGAGGTTCAGTTTGCGAAGGTTCAGGAAGTAGACCAAGTCTGGGAAAGGAAACAGAAGTTCTAACAGTTTTAGGTTGGAGAGATCTTTTGGGAGGTTTAGTGGCATCTCCATCACTCTGCGAATCACAACTTAGATAAGAAACAAAGGCAACAATATTGTTATTAAAAATAATAGTGTTTCTTACTACCTTGTCATTCGCAGACTTTCTCTTTTTCGCGAGAACCTTGGGATGCGACCCTTTGGGAGCATTAGGGTTTTGAACTTTAAATTCAGTATTGGAAGTGCTTTTGCTGAAACAGAAACAATATGGGAATTACACAAAGAACAATCAAGATGATTCCAGTAAAACAAAATCAGTCTCAGCAAAAATCAAAGGGAGAAAAAGAAAGGAAAACAAACCTTGGAGATTCCATGGAAGTAGAAAAGAACAGTATCAGGAGAATGAATTCGGTAAAAATGGCACACAATAAATATTTCCAGAGAATATAAAGATGAAGAAGATAAAGACGAAGTAAAAGAAGAAAGTTATCTTTCCACTAGATCCCTCTTTAAATAGGCAAAAGAAGATGACCAGTTAATGTTAAACGTGCCGGTGAATAATAGAATATTCAACATGTGTAGACAATCATGCTTAATTCATGGAACCTTGTCGATAGAGAAAGATAAAGAAAGAAAATATGAACAGTTACGACATTTTTAAGAACGGTTTCTCATGACATTCCCCCCTTCGCAGAAAATACATGAGAAGAGGCAAGATGTAGGATTAGAATATAGCAAGAAAGTCACATTTGCGAAGTTTGACCAACAAAATATTGCGAATATCGCAGGATGATTTGAAGAATGATATAACAGATGACGATGGCAGAAACATGAGAAAAATCGTGATGATTCTGCGAAGTTTAGAGTATTCGCGAAGATTAACAAACTGTATGGATGTGTGTGTGATTCAATTGTTTGTTGATAAGGTATTACAGATTTTAACTCACCGATTCAAGTTCTGCGAATCGCTGCGATTGACTCGGAGATTTTTTAGAAAAATTTTCGAGGATTATTTTCGTCGGTCGTTGGGCTAGATCGATCACTGTCAGAAATTAGACGTTAAGAATGATTAGTGGATCTGAATCGTCTTATCATCCTCATTAAAGATCTTAAATTTTAAAATTTTCCAATGAGTTCTTCGGCAAACCAAAACTTCTTTCCCTGGGATGAATATCAACAAGGGGTGGGTGATTCAAGGTCGTACAAGAATAAAGAAGATACTATGGGATTGAATCAAAAGAAATCATATGCACATATTAATTTCACTTTGTTCGCTCCCTGGATGATTTATAGCCTATGAAACTTCCCACTATCAATCCTTGAAGCCAAATTCGATGCAAACCCATGTCTTTATTATTCTCACATAATTCAATGACCGCCCTTAATCCTCTCAATTCACTCACAAGATCAATGACAACAACGTCTTCCCTGGATCAATGGCTGCAGCTATTTCTCCACTACAGCTGCACAACCAACCCACACAGGTTAATAACCATTAGCACCAACTCAGTCTCAGATTCAAGCCTCCATTTCTAAATTCCTCAATTTCTCTCGGTTTTAGATGCCGTTATTGGTTTCAGATAGAGGAATAAAAGCTAATTATAGGGAAATTGATTTTTAGGTTCTCTGATTTTTAGGTTTATTGTGGGAGATAAAATAGATATATCCACCCAGGTGATATAGATAAGGGGTAGTAGCTCTTCTATGACTTTGTCGGTTTCAGATAAACGACAACCTAGTTTCTTTGTTGCTCAACCGTAGCTAGCTTTGCTCGCTTGTTAATTGGTCCTTTATTCCCTCTTTGCTCCAAATTGATGCTTTCTTTCGAATTCCACCAACAGCAACCATCCCTTATTTCTCAGATTCACTTCTTCTCTTCAATGAGAGTCATCACTAAAGTTGTCGTGCTTTTCAGACAGAAAGTTGCATCATTAAAGCCGACATACTTTTCAGACATAGATGAAGAAATAAAAGTAAATTGTGAGAAATAATCCGCCTCCAAAAGCATTTGCACATGAGATGAGACTTTTGCCCTGTTTCTTCTTCTTTAGTTCCAAGTGACTCCAAAGTACCTATAAAACTCAAAAGAAAACATAAGATACATAATTTTACAAGAAAACTGGCAGAGAAAGCATAAACAATAGATAAATATATAGGTGTTTTAGACACCTATCGGTGAGGCGCCTAGTAAATACGGAAGTTATGTGGGAAACGTTCATGGGAAATAAATCCGTGAGTTAAAAACTTTATGGAACATCAATTCCATAACGTTAACAATTTCATGAAAACCAATTTCATACGTTAACTACTTTATGAGATATCAATTCCATGCATACGGTTACCACCTCCTCACATTTACTTCCCCACTCCTTAATGAGACCATGGTATGTTTCTACCTCGACTTGTATAAATAGGTCTTAAATATTTCCATTTGGACAACAAGTTCATTCGGACCAGACAATACTCAGAAGTACTTACCTACTAGCTCTCCTCGTGAGCTCTCAGACTTCTCTAATAACAAGTCATAGAAACCCAATTGCTCTTCAGAATCAAATATTCTGGTCTCACCACTCTCCTTGCTTCCCTCCCCAAAACCAACCCATTCTTCTCCTCTTTGTGACCGAAGAAAGTCTGGAACGGCCATTTCTTGGTTTAGGCTGGACTTGTACATATTGATCTCTCGGACCTAAAGTACTCCCTTGCAGTACATTTTTTAGGGTTTAAATTGTTTCTTACTTTCACACCCATAGTTACCAAAACCAGTAGAAACCATTTTCACCTATAAAAGTTCCCAAGAGGAGTTCGAAAAGCCGTATTACTCGCATCGGGTTCATACATCTTTATTTGGTTGTAGCCGTTGTATCCATCCATGAAAAAAACCATGCCATGTCCGCTGGTGGCATTTACTAGCATGTCAATGTTGGGGAGCGAAAAGTCATCTTTAGAGCAACACTTGTTCAGATCTCTAAAATCGACACATCATCTGATCTGTCCATTTTTATTCTTTACCAGAACTATGTTTGCCAACCAGGTGGGGGATGGATCAGTTTGATGAAACCAGTCGCTAGTAACTTTTGAATCTCCACCTTAATCTATTCTTATACGTCATGCCAGAATTGCCTTGGGGTCTGCGTGACAGGCTTGGATTCAGATATCACGTGTAAATGGTGAGTGACCAGCTTCTCGTCCAAGACGGGCATTTCTTCGTATGTCCATGCAAATACATCTTGATATTCCTTGAGGAGGTATACCAACTTCATGCATTCGTCTGCGCGTAGAGTTGAACTTATAAAGATGGGTCGTGGAGATTCTTCACTCCCGACATTAATGACTTCAAGCTCGTCCATGGTCGAGTTGGTGCCGTCTTGTAGTTGTCGTGGTGCATCAGGTACCTCCTCCTGCGGTTCTTCACCACGTTTGCGTTCCATTTGGCGGAGAGACTATGTGGTAGTCTCCCCTGTTAATTGCTAACAGCAGCGCTGATATACGGTTTTCCCTTTTTCGTCGTGACCCGTAATAAAAGCCTGTCCTCACTTGGTTTGAATCGAAACCTGGTTCTGAGGATGAAGGAGGGTATGTCTCTCTTTGGCACAAGTGATGTGAGACCGGGTTTCTCCACGTGGTCGTGCAAGACCATCGCTTTCTTCGATAAATGTCTATTTTGGCAGCGGAGTGTGGTGACCCTTGTTGGTTGTAACATGCAACCCCTGTCTTGGATCAAAAACCTCCATGCCACATATCGGCGCTTAGGGAGATAATGACGTAGTGATGCGAAGGACCTCTCTGTTTAACATGGTTTTTAAGCATTGGTGATACGTCGAAGGAATGATCTTGTTATCGTGGAGCCATGGCCTTCCCAGTATCATGTCTTAATTCGGCTCATTTTTGATTACCTCGAACCTTACTTTTGACTAGACATGTCCTACCGATAGATCCAAATTGACGTACCCATATGTACTGGTTTGGTTGCCTTCGAAATTGGTCATTGTAGTAGATTGTCGTATAACCTCGTTTGGTCATACTTTGGCCGTACTGAGCATTCTAAGGGTGACAACGTTGGAGGATTCTCCTGTGTCGATGAGAGCCCTTTTGAATTCCACGTCTTTGATTGGAGCAGTGACGTGTAGGGCACGTTTATGTCCTTCATATACCATCATGTCGTCGTTAGTGAATGTGATATTATTGATAGACAAATCTGGCGTTCCTGTAGTTTCCGAGTGCGAAGGAACTAAGGGAATGCTTAGCGTTATTTGATTGATGGCGGTGAACATCTCCATCCGCTGATCATTCGAAAGAAATAATAGTTTATATAGATTTTCTACCAGTGAGGCTGCTTCCTGGATTACAGGTCTCTAATTAGTAGTGAAGCTGTTGGATTGAGAGTGACCGTTTGGAACGTCAGTCCCCAGTTTTGGAGTTTCCGAGGCAGGCGAACCATTCAACTCTGTCATCAGGTTGATGAGGAAATCTAGTATGGCATTAATTGCATCTTTCATCAGACCCATGTTTTTGGTGTAGATCTCCTGAACCCGCACCAGATCAGTCAGCCTTGGAATTCCTTCGCTGGTCGCGTCGTTGGGCATTGTGTTAGGAAAAGAAACATTTCCGTTCGCCTGAGTGGAACTTGAGGACACGGATTCAGAAATTGATATCGGGACCGATATATCAATCTCCCACTATGGTCGCCAATTGTTTGAGGGTGAAAACAGTTTCTGCTGATTTCGGTAATTTCGGGTGTGTGGGTGAGAAACGATTTAAACCCTAAAAAATGTACTGCAAGGGAGTACTTTAGATTCGAGAGATCAATCTTTAGAAATCCAGCCTAAACCAAGAAATGGTCGTTCCGGACTTGCTTCAGTCACAAAGTGGAGAAGAATGGGTTGGTTTTTGGGAGGGAAGCAAGGAACGTGATGAGTCCAGAATAGTTGATTCTGGAAGAGTAGTTGTGTTACTACGACTTGTATCAGAAAAGTGGGAAGGCTAACAAGTGGTAAGATAGCAAGTATTTTTTGAGTGTTGTATATTCCCGAATGAACTTGTTGTTCTGTGGAAATAGGTAAGACCTATTTATACAAGTCGAAGTGAAACGTACCCTAGTCTCATTAAAGAATGGAAAAATAGGTAAGTAAATGGGAGGGGGTGGTAACCGTATGCATGGAATTGATGTTCCATAAAACCGTTAACGCATGGAATTGATGTTTTATAAAATCGTTAACGCATGAAATTGATGTTCCATAAAATCGTTAACGCATGGAATTGATGTCCCAGAGCATTTTACCATTAACTCCTTGTATTTACTAACCGTCTCACCCGTATGACAATTCCTTATGATGGGCGTAGTGTACGCCGCACGCTGTAAACCGCCAAACCAATACCCAAAGAGGATCCCCTAGTTTGTGATATGTGTTTGATGTCTCGAATATTTTTGTGTAAAACATGTAGCGTATTGTTGTTGCCTTGCACGTCGAGCTTGGAAGACTTGGTAGCTTGGTGACCTTCAACGGTCGAGATTTTGCATCTTAAGAGGAAAGGTATATGTTGATCGTCACACGCCTTCATTCGTTGGTGGCCGTATAGGGAAGGCCAGCATGGTGGCGTGGCTAGGTTGGCATGGCATGGTGGCGTGGCCAAGCTTAGGTTTTCGGGCCAAAGGTTACCATGTGTTGTCTGGTAACCTTGTATGGCTATGATTTTCTCCTGAAATGGAAGTGCAACCGTTGATTATTGCATGCCTTTATTTGGGTAGCCGTGTAGGGAAGGCCAGCATGGTGGCATGGCTAGATTGGCATGCCATTGGCATGGCATGATGGCGTGGCCAAACTTAGGTTTTCGGGCCAAAGGTTACCATGTATTGTCTGGTAACCTTGGATTCTAGGATTTGCTCCTGATATTGAATGGAAACCGTTGATTGTTATATGCCTTCACTTGGGTAGCCATGTAGGGAAGGACAACATGGTGTCGCGGCTAGATTGGCATGCCGTTGGAATGACATGATGGCGTGGCTAGGTTGGCATGCCATTGGCAGGGCATGGTGGTGCGGCCATACTTATGTTTTCAGGCCAAAGGTTACCATGTGTTGTCTGGTAACCTTGGATGGCTAGGATTTTCTCTTGAGATTGAAGGGCAACCGTTGATTGTTGCACGCCTTCGGTTTTGGTAGCCGCGTAGGGAAGGAAAGCATGGTAACGCGGCTAGGTTGGCATGGCATGGTTTGGCGTGGCCAAACTTAGGTTTTCTGGCCAAAGGTTACCATGTGTTGTCTGGTAACCTTGGATAGCTAGGATTCGCGCCTGGGATTGAAGGGCAACCATTGATTGTTACACGCCTTCGTTTTTGGTAGCCGCGTAGGGAAGGCCAGCATGGTGGGGCCAAGGGTTTGCCATGGGTGCATGGCGGGACTAATTTTGCTAGGTGCGGTTTGGCTTGGCATATGGGGCCAAGGATTTTCCATGGGCACATGGCGTGGATAGCTTGGCATGGTGCAGTTTAGCTTGGCTTGTGGGGCCAATAGTTTTCCATGGGCGCATGGCGCGGCTAGCTTGGCTAGGTGCGGTTTAGCTTGGCTTGTGGGGCCAAGGGTTTTCCATGGGCGCATGGCGCGACTAGCTTGGCTAGGTGCGGTTTGGCTTGGCATATGGGGCCAAGGGTTAGCCATGGGCGCATGACGCGGCTAGCTTGACTGGGTGCGGTTTGGCTTAGCATGTGGGGCCAAGGGTTTGGCGTAACCAAGTTAGGTTCGTGACCAAGCTAGGGTTTCACGCTAAAGGTAGTTTGGTAACCTTGGACGGCTAGGATTTGCTCCTGGGATTGAAGGGCGACCGTTGAGTGTCGCACGCCTTTGTTTTTGTAGCAGCACAAGGAAGGCCAACATGGTGGCGCGGCTAGGTTGGCATGGGGCCATGGCAAGGTGCGTTTGACATGGCGCGGTAGGTGTGTCTGGCATAGTTTTCCATTGGCACATGGGTGCGGCTAGCATGGTTGGCATGCCTTGACGCGGTAGGTATGGATGTCATGGTTTTCCATTGGCATAGAGGTGCGGCTAGTATGGTTGGCATGCCTTGGCGTGGTAGGTGTGGCTGGCATGGTTTGTCATTGGCACAGAGGTGCGGATAGCATGGTCGGCATGCCTTGGCGCGGTAGGTGTGGATGGCATGGTTTTCCATTGGAACATAGGTGCGGCTAGCATGATCGGCATGCCTTGGCGCGGTAGGTGTGCCTGGCATGGTTTTCCATTGGCACAGAGGTGCGGCTAGCATGGTCGTCATTCCTTGGTGCGGTAGGTGCTTCTGGCATGGTTTTCCATTGGCACGGAGGGGAATTAGGGCTTGGTTTGTCGTAACCATAATTAGTATTAAAAGAAAAAGATACCCCGATAATTTTTCACAGACACATTAAAGGTTTCAATAAATGCGCCTAGTAAAAGATTATTACTTAAATGCTACGACGTCACTGTCTGACTAGGGTTTAGGGTTTTACGATTTTAACCCTAAACTAAAAACCACCATCAACAATAGGATGTGGTCAGCAGTCCCTAGTTTCCCCTTTCGATTTGACGCGCTGGGAAAGCTTGGGCCCTTGGCGTGGTTTCCATGGAGGGAAAAAGCCGCTTGCCCGACACAACGCGATTGAGAGACGCGAAAATATCTTGGCACTGCACTTTGGAAAGGTAGAGAATTTCGCATACATGTGGCATCATGGATTGTACAATCTCGTTCACGGGATCCCCAGAGACCCCATAATTTCTTACTGGAAGTGGGTCTCGATGTACTCCCTCGTTTCCTAGTTGGAGCTTCCCTGCTTCTATCTTTTCTTTGAAGATATGTTTTAGTATGTTGCAATCACTGGTTGGGTGGTGAACAAATATGTGTTAGTGGCAGTATATGGGATTTTCCATATCGACCTCGGTCGGTGGGCGTCTGGGAGGCGGTAGTCTGATAACATCATCTTGATCCATGCTTCTAAGAGATCTATCACCTCCTCGATGTGAAACAGGAAATCCGGGGCATTCCCTCCGGTTTCGTGATGACTCAAGGGAGTTTTTGCGGCGGCCTTCCGTGGAGGAGTTTCCCATTATGCCAGTGTTTCACGTTTAGGTTGATGGTATGCAGCTGGGGCCTTCTTTTTCCCTCTCTCATTCACTACGTTCACAGAGGAGGGGCCAGCGTTAAATTTCTTGCTGATGAGGCATCTATTCCCACGAGTTTTGCATATGTCTTCGGTTCAAGTCGGTCTATCTTTTTCCAATAATATTTGTGCTATCATTGTGGATCATCTGGCAGCTTCATGGAGTTTGGAGAATGTCTGAAAACGCAAGTTCTCTAGCAGGGCGCGGTAAATAGGAGCCATACCATTAATGCACGTGTTCACCAGCTATTTTTCGATCACGTTCGGGTCATTAAAGTCTAGTGCTTGAACCCTGAATCTCTTAACAAAATCATTTGGATGTTCGTTGTCCCGCTGGTACATCCTTCCTAGGTCTGAGAAAGTAACTTTTTCAGACACGAAGAAGTACTTATTGTCAAATGCGGTAACCATGCTACCCCAGTTGGGGATACTGCTCGGCGGGATACTGTTGTACCATGTATACGCTCTTCCGGTAAGTGATTTCGAAAACTCCCTCAGATGAAGAACATGATTGTATTCATGTTCGCCTAGGGACTCCAAGAAGCGGGAGACATGCTCGCATGCATTTTTGGTGCCATAGTACAGGCTGAATTGAGGAGAGGCGTATCCTCTTGGAAGATGGATTCTTTGTATTTCAGATGGTTAAGGAGGTTGATATTGATGCATGTCTATTTCATCATTCTTGACTCGGTTTCGGAGAGGTTGCTCCAGATCCTCTCGTGTAACGAAATTGGACAGCTGGATTCTTTCTAATAGGGTTCTAGCGCGAATCTCCTCGTCCGCAGAGACGTGTTGCGCTGAGGTGCAAGCGTCAGGAGTGTTGGAGGCTTTTCTAAATGGCTATGGAGGGAGTGACTCACGTGGTAGCCTCTCTGTTAGGGCCTTGAGAAAGATGAGTACTTCTTTTTGTGTCGAAACCATATTCGTCTGGGCTCTAGAGAGAACTTCCTGTCGTTCCATCAAATCAGCGATGCTGACATAGGGTCGGCTTCCTCCGGTTTCTCATCCCGTCGGCGGAGTAACTAGAGTCTTAGCGGTAGTTGGAGGTTCCATGCTTGATAAAGCATTAGGAGCGGTAGCGGCGGTCCTGGTGACTAGTGGCGTAATGCCCGAAGGGGTGCTTTCGGCACTGTCGTGGTTAGTAAGTTGTGTAGGGACATTAGAGGCGGCGACAGCTCTGGCCCTGGTGATTGGTGGTGTTACACTTGAAGGAGTGCTTTCGGTGTTACCGTGGTCAGTAGGTGACACGACGACGTTATTGGAAGTAACATTAACAACATGGATGTGTTCTGTGTTGGTGTTCTCGGCAGCTAATCCGGATCTGAGTTCTACCATGTTGGGATCGGTGTTTGAAAAATGGAATAAGGAATTGAAAGTTGATATTGTAACTGATAGATCAATCTCCCACTATGGTCGCCAATTGTTTATAGGTGAAAATGGTTTCTGCTGATTTCGGTAATTTCGGGTGTACGGGTAAGAAACAATTTAAACCCTAAACAATGTACTACAAGGGAGTACTTTAGATTCGAGAGATCAATATGTACAAATCCAGCCTAAACCAAGAAATGGCCGTTCCGGACTTGCTTCAGTCACAAAGTGGAGAAGAATGGGTTGGTCTTTAGGAGGGAAGCAAGGAGCGTGATGAGACCAGAATAGTTGATTCTGGAAGAGTAGTTGTGTTACTACGACTTGTATCAGAAAAGTGGGAAGGCTAACAAGTTGTAAGATAGCAAGTATTTTCTGAGTGTTGTATATTCCCGAATGAACTTGTTGTTCTGTGGAAATAGGTAAGAACTATTTATACAAGTCGAAGTGAAACATACCCTGGTCACATTAAGGAATGGAAAAGTAGGTAAGTAAATGGGAGGAGGTGGTAACCGTATGCATGGAATTGATGTTCCATAAAACCGTTAACGCATGGAATTGATGTTTTATAAAACCGTTAATGCATGGAATTGATGTTTTATAAAATCGTTAACGCCATTGGCATAGGGGTGCGGATAGCATGGTTAGCATTCCTTGGCGCGGTAGGTGTGGCTGGCATGGTTTACCCTTGGCATAGGGGCGCGGCTAGCATGGTTTTCCATTGGCAGAGGTGTTCGTCTAGCATGGTTGGCATGCCTTGGCGCGGTAGGTGTGGCTGGCATGGTTTGCCAGGGGTGCGGCCAGTGCATGGTTGGCATGCCTTGGCGAGGTAGGTGTGGCTGCCATGGTTAGCCATTTGTACAGGGGTACAACTAGCATGGTTGGCATGCCTTGGAGAGGTAGGTGTGGCTAGCATCGTTAGCCATTGGCATATGCGGTGTGAGAATTAGGGTTTTGGCATGTCGAAACCCTAATCAACATTAAAAAAAGGTACCCTGGTAATTTTCTCGCAGACAAATTAAAGGGTTCAATAAATGTGCTTGGTCTGGACATTATTACTCAAGTTCTGTGATGTCACTGTCTGACTAGGGTTTTACGATTTTACCCCTAAGCTAAAAACCACCATCAACAGTACTTTAGCTAATTTTATGCGAAATTGCTCCAGATCCCCTCGTGTAACGAAGTTGGACGGCTGGATTCTTTCCAATGGTGTTCTAGCACGAATATCCTCGTCCGCAAAGACGTGTTCCGCTGAGGTGCAAGCGTCAGGAGTGTTGGAGGCATTTATAAACGGTTCTGGAGGGCATGACTCACGTGGTAACCGCTCTGTTAGGGCCTTGAGAAAGATGAGTACTTCTTTCTGTGTCGAAACCATATCCGTCTGAGCTCTAGCAAGAACTTCCTGTCGGTCCATCAAATCAGCGATGGTGACATAGGGTCGGCTTCCTCCGGTTTCTCATCCCGTCGGCGGGGTAACTGGAGTCTTAGCGGTATTTGGAGGTGCCATGCTTGATGAAGCGTTAGGAGCGGTAGCGGCGGCCATGGCTCTGGTGACCAGTGGCATAATGCCCGAAGGGGTGCTTTTCGGACTGTCGTGGTTAGTAGGTTGTGCAGGGACATTAGAGGCGGCGGCAGCTCTGGCCCTGGTGATTGGTGGTGTTACACTTGAAGGAGTGCTTTCGGTGTTACCGTGGTCAGTAGGTGACACGACGACGTTATTGGAAGTAACATTATCAACATGGATGTGTTCTGTATTGGTGTTCTCGGCAGCTAATCCGGATCCGAGTTCTACCATGTTGGGATCGGTGTTTGAAAAATGGAATAAGGAATTGAAAGATGATATTGTAACTGATAGATCAATCTCCCACTATGGTCGCCAATTGTTTGTAGGTGAAAATGGTTTATGCTGATTTCGGTAATTTCGGGTGTACGGGTAAGAAACAATTTAAACCCTAAACAATGTACTGCAAGGGAGTACTTTAGATTCGAGAGATCAATCTGTACAAATCCAGCCTAAACCAAGAAATGGCCGTTCCGGACTTGCTTGATCCTGAAAGTGGAGAAAAATGGGTTGGTTTTTGGAGGGAAGCAAGGAACGTGATGAGACCGAAATAGTTGATTCTGGAAGAGTAGTTGTGTTACTACGACTTGTATCAGAAAAGTGGGAAGGCTAACAAGTGGTAAGATAGCAAGTATTTTCCGAGTGTTGTATATTCCCGAATGAACTTGTTTTTCTGTGGAAATAGGTAAGACCTATTTATACAAGTCGAAGTGAAACGTACCCTGGTCTCATTATGGAATGGAAAAGTAGGTAAGTAAATGGGAGGAGGTGGTAACCGTATGCATGGAATTGATGTTCTGTAAAACCGTTAACGCATGGAATTGATGTTTTATAAAACCGTTAACGCATGTAATTGATGTTTTATAAAATCGTTAACGCCATTGGCATAGGGGTGCGGCTAGCATGGTTGGCATGCCTTGGCACAATGAGGTGTGGCTGGCATGATTTACCATTGGCACAGGGGCGCAGATAGCATGGTTTGCATACCTTGGCGCGGTAGGTGTGGATGGCATGGTTTTCCATTGGCACAAGGGTGCGGCTATCATGGTTGGCATGCCTTGTCACGGTAGGTGTGGCTGGCATGGTTTTCCATTGTCAGAGGGGTGCGGCTAGCATGGTTGGAATGCCTTGGCGCGGTAGGTGTGGCTGGCATGGTTTTCCAGGGGTGCGGCTGGCATGGTTTTCCAGGGGTGCGGCCAATGCATGGTTGGCATGCCTTGGAGAGGTAGGTGTGGCTGGCATGGTTATCCATTGGTACATGGGTACGGCTAGCATGGTTGGCATGCCTTGGCGCGGTAGGTGTGGCTAGCATGGTTAGCCATTGGCATATGCGGTGTGAGAATTAGGGTTTTGGCCTGTCGAAATCCTAATCAACATTAAAAAAAGGTACCCTGGTAATTTTCTCGTAGACAAATTAAAGGGTTCAATAAATGTGCTTGGTCTGGACATTATTACTCAAGTTATTTGACGTCACTGTCTGACTAGGGTTTTACGATTTTACCCCTAAGCTAAAAACCACCATCAACAGTACTTTAGCTAATTTTGAGCGAAATTGAACTCATGGGAGATAGTTTAGAGGCATACAAATTCTTTTTTTCTTCCCTCTAGTTTTTTTTCCCACAAAAATTTTGTCCCAAAATTCACCCAGTATATAACAAATTCATTAGTTTAATTATTATCTATTTTTTGTTTTTAAAGATAAAAATTACAACTCGAAAAGACAATCATCCGGTAAGAAATTGGTCGGAAGCCTAGCAACAAGCTGTGCTCCAACACGTTTTTGAATAACTACCCCTATCCTATGAAAAAGGAATTCTCCGACGCGAACATTAGCATCATGGCTAGCAAGTGTATGAAATCATCACCCAATTCCCCTAAGGTGGTAAAGGCAAGTGTCTGAAAACCAAAACCATAAGACGTGCATTTTTCTAAATATTTAGCCTTCTTGCGAGTAACAACATTCTTAATGGCGAGACCGGAAGTAAAGTTACGAACTCCACCACCGGTGAAAGGAGAAACACTAGTCATATCTAAACACACATCACGACCATTATCCCAATTGAGAACAAGTATGTCAGCTGGTCTCAAAGAAATGCCATTATTCGCAAGAATTCCCAAATAAACCTCCTTCCTAGCTGGCAAACCCGCACGGTAACACATGTCTGCAATAGTGTCTCGCACCAAATCATGTCTAAATTTAATTCCAACTTCATTCGCACAAGTCAAGGCATGATCACCAAAGATGTCCATATCTCTTTTGCAGAAGGGGCAAGAACCATTCTCCTCGAAAAGAGGAATCCCAAATATATATCGGAGAATTGCACTGAATTTCCTAGCTCCAATAGTTTGGTTAAGGCCCACAATAGGAATCGCCATCAAAAAGTCCCACGCATGTTTTGTTTGATTGCATTGCCATAAAACAGAATCACGCTCCGACATAACATAATTGGTGGGTATGTTTTCCTTCACAGCATCAAAGTAAATATTTTCCAAGGAGTTCATGGAATGGGTGGAAAAATTACTTGAGCAAAGAGGAGAAACAGAAACACACAGTGAGTTGAAGGAGTCCAAATCTCACTGAAGATAGGGGCCATTACTACTGATGCTAGCACCTCTCAAAATCGTAGACTACATCTCTAGGGTCTGTAAAAAGATGCAAGGAAACAATAATGTTTGGTATCCTGAATGGTATACACACCCATACCTCCATGTTTGAAAGGAAACATGGAGAGCCTTTGCTGGAGGAGTCCGTATCCAGGGCCATCACCAGAAATGATGTGCCTAAGGAACTGAAATAGACGGTCGTCAAATAAGTCTTGAGCTTCCTGTAAAAAATCGGGCTTGGTTGTTCTCAAGGAAAAATAAACTCTCGAAACACCGATGCAACTCCGAAACAAAAGAAATTCACCTTGAGGGTATTCTAATTTTTCTACAACATCAATGAGGGCTATAGTCTTGCGCACTCTACTAACAACCAAATATTTATTAAATTGAGCATCAAGGCTGACCGCCCCTCCCACATTAACTAAATAAGGGTTGTTTAGTCATTACAAAATTATTTGAGATAAGGGGTTTTCCTATTAGGTGACGCCCCTCTAATGGAATGTGATGCCCCAATAATAATTTGGGTTTTTTAGGGGCGACCCCAATAGAATTAGGGGCGACAAAAAAGATAAAATAGGTTGAAAATACTTATATGCCCTTCATAATCGGTAGTTTAGGTTTTTTTTAACTACCGATTGCAAAATCTCATTTTTGGGGAAACTCTATATTCGGTAGTTATATGTACTATTTTTACTACCGATTATAGGCTCAACTAAATTAGAAAAATAGGGCATTTTTGTAAAATCTCGTTTTGGGGCAATTCTATATTCGGTAGTTATATGTGTTGGATATTTTCAAGATAGCCAGGATAATCGGAATTCAGGATAACATCATTTTCTACCGATTATAGGATCAACCAAAATTCAAAAAAACACTTTTTTTGCAAAGTCTAATTTTGGGGCTACTCTATTTTCGGTAGTTATATGAACTATCTTGACTACCGAATGTGGTAAGAATTCGGAAAAGAGTTCTACTGTATAGTCGGAAGTCATGATAACTCTTCATTTCTTACCGATTATAGGCCCAACCAAAATTCAAAAAAAAAAAGGATTTTTGCAAAATCTCATTTTGGGGCTACTCTGTATTCGGTAATTATATGAACTATATTGACTACCGATTATGGTAGGATATTTGCAAAGAGAGCCACTGTATAATCGGAATTCATGATAACTCTTCCTTTCTTACCGATTATAGGCTCAACCAGAATTCAAAAAAAAAAAAAGATTATTGCAAAATCTGATTTTGGGGCTACTCTATATTCGGTAGTTATATGAACTATCTTGACTACCGATTATGGATAGAGGATTTTATTTGGGTGATACTTTATATTCGGAAGTTAAAGAAACTAAATTGACTCCCGATTGTAGATTAACTTCCGATTTTAAAGTTATCTACCGATTGTAAAGGGTAGTTTGTCCATTAAAAAAAATGCCCCGGAAGTTATCTACCGATTGTGAAATAACCTATCGATTATGACATTTTTTTTCGTTTTGTGTCGCCCTTAATTCTTTTGGGGTCGCCCCTAAGACGTCAGGCAATGATAGCATTCAAATCCTAAGTCATATGGTTTTCTAATCTAGCATCTAGAATACCCATTTAAGTCTTATGGTCATTCCAATCTAGTATTTAGATGCGATGAGGCTAAGTCCTATGGTGTGCTAATCTAGCAGCTAGATTAGCAACTAGGGCAACCTACTAAGTCCTATGGTAGTTTTAATCTAGCATACTATACTAGATGCACTAAATCATTCAGTGAAAACTAGATTTAGGAAGCTGCGCTGAATTATTCAGCGAAAAGTAGATCTCTATCTCAACCGTCAGATCAAAAAATAAGTCTAGATGCGCTGAACCATTCTGCGCAAAAGTGATTTTGATTGCGCTAAACCATTCAACGCAACTATCTCGCTACTAGTTCACATGCGAACAATTTCTAGGAGAAAGAACTAGTGTTAACAAATAGACAACACATTTTCTTTTTTGGACTGCAACACCTTTTGGCTAATCTAGCAGCCAAATCTAGCCCATAGTACTTAGTTTGAATGGAACATCGAAAATTTGATTTTCTTCGTCTTTGAACCATTCAAATAAAAATATCTCTCTACTAGTTGGAATGCGAGATATATCTGGAAAGAGAAGTAGTGCTAAAGAATATGCAACGCATTTTGTATAATCTGCAACGCTTTTTGGATAATCTTAGTCCTATGGGCTAGATTTGGCTGCTAGATTATCCAATAAACGTTGTAAATCTTTCTCAAAGTGTTGTATATTCTTTAAAACTACTTCTCTCTCTAGATATATATCTCACATGTGAACTCTAGCGACATAGTTTCGCTGAATGGTTCCACTAGCTAAAATCACCTTTTCGCGGAATGGTTCAACGCAAGATAGAATATTCCAAGGTATATGCGCTGAATGGAAACGTGCAGGATGTCTGCGCTGAATCGAAACGCACAACACCTCTGCGATAAACCATTCAACGGTAACAGAGTTTGACCCTTGTTTTATATCTTACACCTAGTTTACACCATTATTAATTAAATATTTATTAACCATGTTTTATGAACACTTCCCAACATTGTTCAAGGACTACCCCTTCTTGAAGATCATAGACCTTCCCGAACCCGAGGCGGCTAGAGATAAGATATACCAGTTCAACAATATTCTGAAGCCCAGTAACAATCATCGACTGATAGATATGAGATTATCTCTGGACGCGATGACTACCAAAGAGGTTGTGTTCGAACCTTACAAGGAGGTTGGAGAGAACCACCGAATTTTGAGTTATCCTAACGTTGCATTTTACAATGGACCGTTGTTCCACCCTAATGGATACATTATGGCTGATCCTCGACGTGTGATGCAACAACTTGTATATAAGCAATTACCTTGTTTCATGATAACCTCTACTTTAAGGTACACTTTTGACTTGGCTGGGTGCATTACAACTTCCTCAAAGTTGAGGGGTAGTATATGATCCAGTTCCAGAACCAACACATTGGAGGGATAGGGAACCAAGTCGTTTGGTAGATATCAGTAATTAGGATCTTGTGAACAACGGTGATGAAGTCGATCCCTCCTACATTGATAACTACATGGAATGGTCACATCCTTTTGTCGTGCGCCCGGATGACGTCCAAGTTCCACCCAAGAAAAACCCTCCGGTTCCAACTCCTACTGAGGTACCACCTACAATGGCCAAACTTAATAAGAGTCTTGGATGGCTAGTAAGTATTGTTAATTCCTTAGCCGTTTAATGTACACCTAATCGTATATTAGTATGTATATAATAAATATATGTTGGATGTATGAAACTAGCGGCATCGGCTTGGAAATATGAAGAAGATCTTTGGTTACAATTACGAGCAAGGAGAGGTTCTAAATGCTTGATAAAATTGAAGACCAAAGTGCAAAAGCTTTGTTCGGGGAAACGAGGAAGGTTTCGGTCCACAAGAAGCAAAAGACCAAGGGAATAACTCTTTAGTTGTTACGTTTTGAAAAATTCTGAACTTTTGGTTGTTTGTACCTCATGCTTAAATCTTTAGTTGTTTGTTTTACTTTTGGTTTATGATACCTGGATTAAGAAAATTTAAGCACAATCCAGTTTTTTGGTTTATGTTGAACATATTTATATTTCTAGTGAAATGTTTTTCTTTGTAAGTTTTCTTTACACCATAGATGTCGGCATAGAAACGTGTAGGTTCTACAGCGCCGGGACTATTTCCGCCGTGTAAAAGAAATTATAATTCCATGCCGCCACTTGTACCATCATTGAGTGGTTTTTATATAACGATGCCGGAATTGGAGGATAAAAGGGTCCAAGTTACTGTATAGAATTTGGAAAGTACCGGCATTGAATTATTAAATGAATCTATGTCGAAATCCTGATTTTCTTACAGGTGAATAGGCTTTCCAGAAAACCGGCATTGGTTTAGATTAAAATACAATGCCGGTATTGATTATAAATCAGTTTAGAATGCTCTTTTATTTCATTCCTAAGTAATCTATTACTTTTTTAAATTAAAACATACTAAAAAACATGGAATGTGGCAATTTTGGTTAAAGATGATCTCATATTCTATTTCCATCCCCTTTCAATAATTATGGAACCTTTGAGCCTTTCGCAAATATCTTCAAATATATCATCTGGAATCTCGGTGTCAAGTACCATCTTCATTGGTTCATCTTCTCTTTCAACATAGTCCTTTCCCTTCATTTAACACCCCTCACACCCATTAATAGGGTTGCCTTGGCCTTGTGGTTTTCTCTTGATTATGATAGTGCAACAGCTTTGTCAAACCATTGAAATTCATCGCAGTTTGGGTGATTCAAACACCTTAGAAATATTCTTCCATTTTCAGCATCATCAGATTTTTGCAATCCAAAACCGGCGTGTCCCATCACAACTTCTACACTTTGAATAAATAAAAGGACAGTCCATGGCTAGATGAGAAGGTGACTTGCAAATTTGACAGCTGCAATGATGACTCTGGAAGACAAGATTATATTAGTGATATGTCCTAGTAGAGAATATTTTAGTAATGTTGAATCTACTTACTTTACAAGTAGAGCTTGATGGTGTTTTGCAAATAGAGATTTTCGATGAATCTCCCATCGCTTGTGAAGCTTAATCCGTGCTTGCTTGATCTATTTTTTGAGGCTATCTTTGTTGAGAGAAGGATTTTTGTTATTTGGCGGGTGCTTTGTGTATATTTTTCCAAAGGAATGAGGGGGTTTTATATAGAATGAAACTCCAACGGTCTTATTTTTCAAAAAAGTAGCCATTTATTTTTTGAAATTCACAGATACCGGCATGGATGATGAAACACAATCACTGCCGGTAGTGTGTACCGGAGTTGTACTTTGTTGTTAAAACGATGCCGGTACTATCTACAGGTTTGTCCTAATCTCTGTATAAGAAAATAAATTACCGGCATGTACGTTTAACGGTAATCCATATCGGAAATTGGTGTCGGCTTCTACGTTTATATGAACTTCAATGCCGGCACAAAAGATTTCAAAAAAACTATCCGTTGAGGTTTTTCTCTATATAAAGAGAGCTAATACTTGGAACCAATTTCCCAAAACTCGTGTGTTATTTACTATACCCTTGAGACCCTAAACTTATAAAACCCTAAACCCTATAAGATTCATCCATAGATAGCTTCATATATAACCTACTCCCACATATAACAAATGGCATCGTTTGACTTCGAGGAAGATTTAGCAATCACCAAATCATGGTACTCTGAAACTCGTCCTTCAACTATAAATAACAGTTCGGGGGATTCCATGTGGTTGAAGATTTTTAACAAATTTACTCACGATTATGGGAACCCGAAAGGAAGAACTGCTCAACAAATCGAGCAACGTCACGACATCATCCTAGATGCGGTGGTTGAGTATTTAAAAATGAAGCATCGGATCGAGAACACTACCCACAATAGATTGTCCCATCAACAACACGTAAGTATCTTTATGATTAATTTGACACAATCCACTCTTTTTAATTTTTATGTAACAAAATAAGTTTGTGTGTTGTTTATGTAGCATGAAGCCGTGAAAGCGCGTTACTTACACGAAAAGGGAGAAGCATTCATGTTTGATGAAAACGTGAACCACATGGTAACCAAAGTCACAGAGTACCACCAGCTGGGTGAATCGGAGACGGATTCTTCTTAAAAGTATTTATAGGTTTAATGCCTTTTGGTTAGGCTTTTAGGGTAGTTTTTGGTAAGGTTTTGTGGGTAGATCTCTATGTAAACCCTCACGAGACTATAACTCGTCCACTTGGGTCATCAAGTGGTTTAGAGGCTTGATGCACGTACTAAGTGCATCCGTGCTTCCTGCGACAAGGATTACATTTGAAATAAATTACAGTTCCGATATACTACGTTAACATAATTTAACGCCGGTAGTAGGTGCTGGCGTAGATATTTTTACGCGTGTCGTAACCACAACAAATTAATTAATACTTTACTACCTAATTAACAAGTAATATAGGGTAGTCAAGGTCGATCCCACGAGGAGCACGAGATTCTAGTTGTAAAATTGTCACACAAAAAGGGGGGTATTGATTAAGAATTTGAGAAAGTAAATAAAATAAACAAAGCAATTAAAAAGAAATCGATAAGAGAGAATAGATCAAGGAATCCTTCTTCGCTGCAAAACAATGATTAAAGTTATGTTCTTTTCCACTTCTTATTAGTCACAAATTATCACCAACCGTGGGTATAGCAGCTAGATCAGTGCTAACCCCAAAATCCCTTATATCACCTGATACTGAAGTTCTCGACTACGGATTCTATTCACCAAACCACCTAGTAGTAGATCACTCAAGATGTAATTTAGTTAAACGCATTAAGATTTATGAATTTATTAGGTTGATATTAGTAGTTAAACTCTTAGATCAAGGTCCACTTGCTAACGTTGTTTTTACACACAATTGCTCCACGGAATCCCTCCGCAAGGTCTTATGTTTGCTACTTATGTGAAAAGTCAAGAAACGATTACTTATCCCCTAACTTACACTAGCTTTAGATTAGACTAACAAATCAATCTAGTTGTACACCTAGATAATCTATCAATTAATCATGAATGTCTTTAAGATCACTTCTATTAGTAAAAACAAACGATAATCATGTGAAAACTTCAAAGTAGATTTAAAACAAACTCAAAACATGTTAAGAACTAGGAATTCATCCTCAATCAAATTAGTTACTCATATTAAAGAGTTCACACAAAGAGAAAAGTATTGTGTGTGTAAAAGTGTGCAAAAGTATTGTAAAAGATGTGTGTATCTAAGTGCATCTATATGTCAATGTGTATGGAAGTGTAGAAGTTCTTCTCTATTTATAGGCTTCAATGTTCTCCATATCTTCTAAGGAATAGAATCCCTTTCCTTTTGTAGCTCAATTTCCAAATCCAAGCCTTTCTCAAATCTTCCATCTCCTCTTTCCATATTCCCACCAAATTCTTCATTCAATTCCAAGTCCAACTCTTCACATCCCATGAGAGAAATCCACACAAAATTCTGCAACTTTTGCTTGCCGGAAAACTGGGTTTTTTTGCCGGAAACTTGCCGGAATCCGTCACCGCCGGCAACCTGAAAATTCTCCTCCGATAAGGAATATTCTGTCCAAGATTCCGTTATAGTTAGGTCAAACTAACGGTCTTAGTTAGCCAACTGGGTCAAGCGGTCAATATGGATTGGGAAGTCAACTGAATTAGCTCGGTCAAACTCAGACCGAGTCAGATCCGAGTCATGTGAGTTAACTTGGCCTAGGCCATTGCAATCAGAATTAGAGCATGGCAATCATTGCGCTTCATCGATTCACTTGACCATGATGGCTGACCTTTTAGTTTTCCCCGCACACTTCAATTCATGCACAATCTTCTTTCGCGAGATCTCAAACACACATTCTAGCCATTCTTAGCAAGCAATACCTTTATTCCAACACCTTGAGCCACTACGCTTCTTTCTTTGCCAATTCACAATTAATGGCACAACTTCATAACCTGCAACGTCGGCTCAACTGCGATAACCCAATTCCCACAACTTCAGCTGTATCTTTGCCTCAAACCATTAATCCACCATTTTCACCTCAGCTGTTTCTCATTCAAACACAGTACACGCCATGGCTCCAGCTTCACTATCAAATCCACCTTCCCATGCTCCAACATCAGTTCATGTCACACTGTAATTCTTCGCAAACTCCAGTTCTAGCTAAAACCTGCAACATTCGAGTTCAAACCATCCACAGTAACCTAACAACCATACATCTCTCATTCAATCCACCAACTCCCATTTCTTTTTCTGCCTGACTACCATTTTGCGGATCAAATCCTCTGCAATAGTTCTCTCCTTCAACTGATTTCCATCTCAGTCAAGCCACCAGTTCACAGTTGAATCAATTACACCTTCACTAACAGAACCCATTGCTTCAATTGCACCACCAACCTTAGCTTCTATTCACCCTAAAATCAATTTCGACCACCTCCATCTCGGATACCACGTTAAGTAATTCTTCCATCTGCTTTTGTTTTCAAGTAAAGTCACAAACCCCCTTCTGTTACTTCCATTCACAACCATGTACTTTCAAACATCACCAGCTATACCAATTTCTCACAGGCTAAGCTCTCTGAGCTTCAACTTCTCGATCTAAGTTCTAGATTCTGAAACTCAAACCAACAAAAGAAACCCATCACGTTCTTTACCTTGTTTTGCATCTCAACAACCACCATCTTCATCGTTAGCTTTCAACCCAATTCTTCTCATCGAACTCGGCAATTAAAGCAACCCAATTGAAGAACCACTGTTGTTCTTCAATTCCTCCATCAATCTCCTCTTCTATTCATCGAAATTCACCAAAGAGTTCAATCTCTCAAATCGATCTCCATTTCTACCATCGATAGTAAATGCCACTAATGCTTCTCTTCTTAAAAATGATTGAGAAATGAAAGAGATATTTCTCGACTTTAGTTTTAGGGTATTAAAGTGGGTTCGGATCCAGTGCAGGTGCCCATGGACGTAAAACCACCCATTGGATGTCTTATATCCACATCCTACTTCTGGATAAGGGCTGCCCAGATAGGTTGCCCCTCAACAATTAACTAGACTGTCTTTAGTGCTCCTCCAAAAGTGAGTTGCCCCTTAACATTAACGTGTATCCAGATAGTGTTGTCCTATGAAATGACAATTTTGCCCTTTTTGCCCAATTTTTGTTATTTCTCCTTCTTTTCGTCCGTGCAACTCCAGAGTACCTAATAACTCAAAAACACACGTAAAATACATAATTTACAAGAAAAATAGCAAAGAAAGCATAAACTCTTAGATAATAAATTAGGTGTATTCTACACCTATCAAATTCCCCCACACTTAGACTTTGCTAGTCCTCGAGCAAATCAAAATAAAACTCACAACTTCAAAGCGTTCCAGCTTCCCAAGCATCCAAAGAGCTATGAGGACATAGAGTTTCTGCTTGCTAGTAATGAGAAGTTAGAAATACTAAAGAACATATTCTCATTCTTAAATGTTGAGTGAGAAATAACCACACCATAATGAGAGAATACGTGTTTGAGAAACGATCAATAAGCATTTCGCCTCGACTTCTACCTCACCAAAAAGGGTTTTATGATAATTGCACTCAAAAAGACGGCTTTTTTTTATGGGTCTCACATGTGTGCAGGTAGGAATGAAGAGAGAATTCCTGCAACACGTTGAATGGTGGGAAGGATAACTTCCGAAATTTTGAAAAACCCACATCTTTTAACATTTTGAAAAATCATTTTTCTAACGATCTCTAAGAAAGGAAATCAACCACTTATATTGAGGATGAGATTACTTTCTTACCTTCACATCCGATTGCCAATTATGATAACACCACTCTCACGGAATCCAAAAGAAACGTCTTCCGCTCCTTGTTTTCATCTTCTTGGTCATCGGCTTCAACTATTAGTGATAAATACTAGAACTTCATAAATCCTTGACAATTTGTAACTTTTTTTTTAACTCCTTGTCGCTTGAAACTTCCTTATAGATTTTCCTTCCCCACGGCTTATTCAAAACAAAACAATAATAGATATTTCTCTTGTCTCATATATATATATATATTTTTTTTTTTTTTTTTTTCATTTTTTTCATTTTATTTTATTTTTAGACAAGAGAAACAAAACACAAAATAAACAAAACAAACATGGCCGTGGAAAAGTACTTTACCGCTTGATTCTTCACAACTTGTATCCCCTTGAAATCATAAACTTCAATAATTCTCACCTTTCGCTTTTCTTCGCTTTTGTAAATAAGTCTTAATACTTGGATATAGAATTACCTCATTGCATTTTAAGTCTTCAACTTTGATTTAAAATTATGCTCTTTTTCTTGTTTCATTGTTGCTTACAAACCTTGAACCTTTTCAACTTTCCTTGTAGATTTTGATGTCGCTCCCTTGTTGTTGATGTGGTGTTTCTATGGACCCGTTGTTGTCGAGAGAGAATGGTGTTAACTGCAAATCGAACTACAAGAAGGTGGCTTTCATCTATAGACGTCACCCTCATGATTGACAAAGATTAGCACTCAAGAGATCAAAATAGTGCTGAAATTGGTGTGAAATTGGGTAGCTCACCATTCTACCCGGAATTAACGTACGGTGACACACACTCAAAAGAAGCTCTTTAGTAAAGGAAGAATTTTTGGTTGGTGCCTCTCATGATATGAAAATGGGTAGTCTCCACTAATGATTGATCAGCAACTCTAATAACGCACTTCTCCCTGCACCAAATTTGCATCACCGGCATGATTAAATCCATTATTTAACACTCTAACAAGCAAGAAATCGAACGTAGTTCCCTAACACTTCCAAGTTCAATTATGTCGGTCAGAATTCTCTATGTAATCATACCTAGAAGTATGCTAGTGACTCTAAAAATCTCTAAAAGTTGAAAGTTTTATGCAATTTTTTTTTTTTTTTTTTGTTTTTTTTTATGCAAAAATATATGCTTAGCCACTCCCCCACACTTAAACTTCACATTGTCCTCAATGTGTAAAACCTAAAGTTCTGAATTCTGACGTAACAGCAGATAAAACGCAAAAACTGTGCAAATTGGTAAGGAATTTGGAAAAACTCCATTTCACAAAAGTTGTTCACCTACGTGTTTTCTACACAGTGTAAAAATTTCATAGTGTTCTGATAAACGGTCTGACAGTTATGGTCTCTGGACTGAACTACGCGCAGTCTGAAATTTTCTGACGAAAAGGTATTCATCATAATTCTCTTCTAAGATAGATTATGGACTTAATGAAATTAAATATGGGGATGCAAATATGATATGAAAACAATAAAAAATAAATAAACAAAACAAAACAAAAATAAAAATAAAAGCAAAAGCAAAAGGATAAGAGATACAAAACCGGTGGGTTGCCTCCCACTTAGCGCTTGTTTTAAAGTCGACGGCCCGACATGGCTCTTGTAAGATTCATTCCCCATATATTAGCAATCGGAAAATTTGGGGGTCCTCCCATAGTACCTGTTTTGCAAACAATAACTCCATACAAATATTAGCACAAGAAAATAATAGTAAAGTTATAGCTCGATAGAAATTTCCCCCACACTTATTCTTGTCCACACTCGGAAGTGTATAAAGAACATAGAATTTGGGAATTTCTATGCATTCCTCTTGGCAAACCTGCATAGTATTAGCATCAAGTGTTTCCAATGGTGGATATCTAGAAACAAAGTCATCCAAAAATACTTTTGAAGCACATACATTCAAACTAATAAAAGGTAAAGGAGAAGAATCAATATGCAAAGGGTTAGACAAACCTTGCACAATTTCTTGTATTACGGTATCCTCCTCATTCTTAAAAAATTCAAGTGAACTACTTACCTCTTGTATATCGTGGTCCTCTATCAAACTTTGCAACCATTCTTCATCATTTTCTACCTTAACCAAAGTCTCGGCATCATCATAATCATTAGCAAGTTCAATTGGGTCTTCCACAAATTCAATCAATTCGGTTCCATTATCGAGCATCACCTCTTCAACATCTTCATCATCGGAATCGGGTCATTCACTAAAGTGATTTTCGTCGGTAAAAATTGTAAGATCTTCTTGTGAGGGTGTTATACCGTTTACAACAATAGGAAAGTCACACCCAATCTCCTCCTTTTGAATAGGCGAAGGATCGTTATTATGATCCGGAGTTGGAATAACTTCCTCATGGTTGCAACTTTCATACACTTCCGCGGACTCATGATTTTCCCTAAGGAATTTTTTCCAAGCACTAAATGCATCTTCCTCAAGCTCTACCTTTTGAATAGGTGATTGATCATTATTAAGATCAAGGCTCGAGTAATCTACACTAGCGTCATCAAAAGTTTCCAAAGGTTGGTCCTTTTCAACACAATCATCTTCATTATCGGAATCACCATAATAAGAATCTTCATCGGTTTCATAACCTTTATCCCGACGTCGTTTAAGTTCCATATGAATGGTCTTACTAATTTCTGCGACAAGCTCTTCCGAGTCTCCATCATCTTCCAATTTGTATAACTTTTGTACAAGTTTCCGGACATTAACACGCTTACCACCGTGTATAGAGTTTCTAGATTGTATATCCTTAAAAAGTGAAGGAAAAACACGATGAAGAGGAGTATATTCCCAACTCTCCGTCTGCACATTACTAGAAAACAATGTATTAGAAGCATAATTATCCGTCCATCCTTGTGATTGTCTACTTACATACCCGTCATAAGGTTGTTGATATGTATGAGAATATCCATAAGGTTCCGTAGGATTTTGATCATAGCCAAAAGATTGATTTTGATTGTATCCTAAGGATGGTTGGAAATTTCCATGATGTTGAGGTTGAAAACCGTATTGATTGTTGTAATATGCTTGCTCTTGTCCACCATACATGGAAAACCGGTACCTGAAAAACAATTCAAAAACTAAGTTAGATACGATAAAGAATCCAACAAAGCAAGAATAAAGCAAAAAGTAAAAACAACTAAAATCATCCGATGCTCCCCGGCAACGGCGCCAAAATTTGTACGCGTGTCGTAACCACAACAAATTAATTAATACTTTACTACCTAATTAACAAGTAATATAGGGTAGTCAAGGTCGATCCCACGAGGAGCACGAGATTCTAGTTGTAAAATTGTCACACAAAAAGGGGGGTATTGATTAAGAATTTGAGAAAGTAAATAAAATAAACAAAGCAATTAAAAAGAAATCGATAAGAGAGAATAGATCAAGGAATCCTTCTTCGCTGCAAAACAATGATTAAAGTTATGTTCTTTTCCACTTCTTATTAGTCACAAATTATCACCAACCGTGGGTATAGCATCTAGATCAGTGCTAACCCCAAAATCCCTTATATCACCGGATACGGAAGTTCTCGACTACCGGATTCTATTCACCAAACCACCTAGTAGTAGATCACTCAAGATGTAATTTAGTTAAACGCATTAAGATTTATGAATTTATTAGGTTGATATTAGTAGTTAAACTCTTAGATCAAGGTCCACTTGCTAACGTTGTTTTTACACACAATTGCTCCACGGAATCCCTCCGCAAGGTCTTATGTTTGCTACTTATGTGAAAAGTCAAGAAACGATTACTTATCCCCTAACTTACACTAGCTTTAGATTAGACTAACAAATCAATCTAGTTGTACACCTAGATAATCTATCAATTAATCATGAATGTCTTTAAGATCACTTCTATTAGTAAAAACAAACGATAATCATGTGAAAACTTCAAAGTAGATTTAAAACAAACTCAAAACATGTTAAGAACTAGGAATTCATCCTCAATCAAATTAGTTACTCATATTAAAGAGTTCACACAAAGAGAAAAGTATTGTGTGTGTAAAAGTGTGCAAAAGTATTGTAAAAGATGTGTGTATCTAAGTGCATCTATATGTCAATGTGTATGGAAGTGTAGAAGTTCTTCTCTATTTATAGGCTTCAATGTTCTCCATATCTTCTAAGGAATAGAATCCCTTTCCTTTTGTAGCTCAATTTCCAAATCCAAGCCTTTCTCAAATCTTCCATCTCCTCTTTCCATATTCCCACCAAATTCTTCTTTCAATTCCAAGTCCAACTCTTCACATCCCATGAGAGAAATCCACACAAAATTCTGCAACTTTTGCTTGCCGGAAAACTGGGTTTTTTTGCCGGAAACTTGCCGGAATCCGTCACCGCCGGCAACCTGAAAATTCTCCTCCGGTAAGGAATATTCTGTCCAAGATTCCGTTACAGTTAGGTCAAACTAACGGTCTTAGTTAGTCAACTGGGTCAAGCGGTCAATATGGATTGGGAAGTCAACTGAATTAGCTCGGTCAAACTCAGACCGAGTCAGATCCGAGTCATGTGAGTTAACTTGTCCTAGGCCATTGCAATCAGAATTAGAGCATGGCAATCATTGCGCTTCATCAGTTCACTTCAGCCATGATGGCTGACCTTTTAGTTTTCCCTGCATACTTCAATTCATGCACAATCTTCTTTACCGGCGAAAGATCTCAAACACACATTCTAGCCATTCTTAGCAAAGAATACCGCTTATTCCAACACCTTGAGCCACTACGCTTCTTTTGCTGCCAATTCACAATTAATGGCACAACTTCATAACCTCGCAACGTCGGCTCAATGCGATAACCCAATTCCCACAACTTCAACAGTATCTTTGCCTCAAACCATTAATCCACCATTTTCACCTCAAATTGTTTCTCATTCAAACACAAGTACACGCCATGGCTCGACTTCACTATCAAATCCACCTTCCCATGCTCCAACATCAGTTCATGTCACACCTGTAATTCTTCGCAAACTCCAGTTCTAGCTAAAACCTGCAACACGAGTTCAAACCATCCCCGTAACCTAACAACCATACATCTCTCATTCAATCCACCAACTCCCATTTCTTTTTCTGCTTGAGACTACCATTTGCAGCATCAAATCCTCTGCAATAGTTCTCTCCTTCAACTGATTTCCATCTCAGTCAAGCCACCAGTTCACAGTTGAATCAATTACACCTTCACTAACAGAACCCATTGCTTCAATTGCACCACCAACCTTAGCTTCTATTCACCCTAAAATCAATTTCGACCACCTCCATCTCAGATACACAGCAAGTAATTCTTCCATCTGCTTTTGTTTTCAAGTAAAGTCACAAACCCCCTTTCTGTTACTTCCATTCACAACCTTGTACTTTCAAACATCACCAGCTATACCAATTTCTCACAGGCTAAGCTCTCTGAGCTTCAACTTCTCGATCTAAGTTCTAGCTTCTGAAACTCAAACCAACAAAAGAAACCCATCACGTTCTTTACCTTGTTTTGCATCTCAACAGTGCCACCATCTTCATCGTTAGCTTTCAACCCAATTCTTCTCATCGAACTCGGCAACAACAGCAACCCAATTGAAGAACCACTGTTGTTCTTCAATTCCTCCATCAATCTCCTCTTCTATTCATCAGAAATTCACCAGCAGGTTCAATCTCTCAAATCGATCTCCATTTCTACCATCGATAGTAACAGCAGCCACGGCTGCTTCTCTGTTAAAAATGATTGAGAAATGAAAGAGATATTTCTCGACTTTAGTTTTAGAGTATTAAAGTGGGTTCATATCCGGGTCTGGGTGCCCATGGACAGAAACCACCCATTGGATGTCTTATATCCACATCCTACTGGATAAGGGATGCCCAGATAGGTTGCCCCTCAACAATTAACTAGACTGTCTTTAGTGCTCCTCCAAAAGTGAGTTTCCCCTTAACATTAACGTGGCTCCAGATAGTGTCCGCCCTATGAAATGACAATTTTGCCCTTTTTTGCCCAATTTTTGTTATTTCTCCTTCTTTTCGTCCGTGCAACTCCAGAGTACCTAATAACTCAAAAACACACGTAAAATACATAATTTACAAGAAAAATAGCAAAGAAAGCATAAACTCTTAGATAATAAATTAGGTGTATTCTACACCTATCAATATTATATTTATTTTTATTCCGGTATTAAGTGTCAAAATTTTATGGTCACTGTGTACAATAAACCTTATTCCGGCATTGAAATTTAATACAACTCCACGCCGATAGTGGGTGCCGGCAATATCGTTAACCATAGTTCAGTGCCGGGATTAAACATTTATTGCCCAACGACTATTTTTCAAACCATAAATCAGTAAAGGGAACTGCCGGCGTGGATTTTAGGTTAATGACAATGCTGTTACAATGAAGTAGGTTCAAAAAGAGTTGTTGTGTACTCATCTATTTAAAGGAATCGATACACATTGCACTTGATACCTTTTTTTTTCTTCAACACATATCTCCAATGGCAAATCCATCAACAACTACTGATTTCATCATTGCCATGGAAAAAGAAAAACTGAAGAAGAACAAACTATCAACTCCGATAGGAAATCAATCATCATCCACCACCAACTTAATTTCCATTATACAAGAAAAACTTAGAATGAAGGAAACCACCACCAAGTCAATTTTATCAATGGAATAAGAGATACTTAAAAGGAAAAGATAAAAAGAAGAAGCAGCAAAAGAAGCAAAATATCGCAAATAAACAAAGGAAAAATACGAACGTGTAAAACAAGCGAAGATAGAAGCGGATGTTGAGGAAAAAACCGAATGGATTAAAATTTTCTACATAGTATCGGATTTCTCGAAAGATCACCACCCGTTGTCTCTTTTTTTGGGTCTTGTTAGTTGTAGTCCTTATATGCCAAAGTTTGAGGACGGTGAGTGCAAGAAACGCAAAATGGATTACAGGGATTAGTATGTAGTGAATCGGACAACTGCCCTCATAAAATTATGTCGCAAATACAACGAGTTTCTTGCAAGATACAGAGGGAATAGGTATCAAGCTCAAGACGCATATACCAAGTGGAGAAAAGATCCTTTTAGGCATTTCGAAGCTGCTTTGTTTATTGAATCACGTTCCAATAAATGATGTTAGTTGCAATTAGCTTGAGATCTTTCATTTTATGTGTAACGTTGTTTATGTGGTTAATGTTTTTAAGTTTATTTCCTAAAGATTAATATGAAGGCCAGTTTGGGTCAGTTTACTTGCTTAAACATTTGGACTCAATTTAAACTGATCGCCAGAATGCCAACATCGAATAATAACGAAAGATAATGCCGGCACCGGTGCCTGCGTTGAAGGTAATAAACATACAATGTCGGTACCCTGGACTCGGTTTTTTTTCTCTCCAGAGTGCCGGCATTGAACTGCACCATCTTTCTATGCCGGCATTTTGACGGTTACAATCTCAAGTGATGTGGCAGTTACAAACTCCTTAATACCCTTTATCCTACTTATGTGACGGTTTCAAACTCCCTTATCCTACTTATGTGACGGTTACAAATTCCTTAATACCCTTTATGCGCCGGTTACAAACTCCTTAATTCTATTTAAGTGACAATTATAGGAAGGAAAGTATTCAATCTCTCTTTATATTCATTCTCCATTTGTATTCAATATCCCTTTTTGTTTCATCTTCTGTACCAAAGACAATGGGTCGTCGCAAACCCAAACCCAAACCAAATCCTAAAGAATCCATTGATGATGGTGGAGAATCGATATAAAAAGCGCAAGAAGTGCCTGAAGAGTCTGTTGGTGAGGAGGAAATAAAAAATTTGATGTGATAGATGATGTCTATGTTGAATTGAAGTATTTTTAGGGTTTATCCCATACTAAAAAACACAAATTGAAACTTGCTTGATTAGTCTTTCTACTACACTAAAAGAAAATTTTGAAAATGCAATTTAGTCAATTGAAATTAAGTTACATGTTTTTTTCGGGGTAGAATTCAATTTGAAAACCATTTTGTATTATATGTATTGTATCTCTCTCTTATTGCATGAAACTTCCGGCATCTAAATTTAATTGCATACTATGGCAGTTTTCTGTGTCGGCATAGGATATCTCTATTTTTAAAACCCTGTTGTTGATGGTGGATTTCAGTTCAGGGATAAAATTGTAAAAGCCAAATTTTATACACTGACATCCTGTAGAGGATAAGGCTATTTGATAAGTGATGAATACTTCTTCGCTTTATTAATTCACCTAGAATGGAGCATGTAGCAACAATCCCAAATGTTTTGTGAATTTTTAGCGTTATTAATTAGTGCATGAATTTCCTTGTATTTCCTGTGCTGTTCTCAACATGACTCTCATTATTGGTGAGACATGATGACTGATTGTTACTCTCATCAGAGTAACACGAATATCCAAGTGTCAATAATGAAGCATGCACGAAATATCCGTACAGACTATATCTTTCGATGTGTTATATTAGCCCGATTAAGCATATTTAATTCCCTAAGGGAAATTTGGACTGTCCGTGTCAGTCTCAGAAAAGATCATGGCCACGCAAGTTGGCCGTATGATTTAACCAGCCTAGGCGAACCCTAGAAGGAGCATGCTATCACCACAATGACCAACAACGGGCCCATTAACGCCATGGACGGTCAGGTACAAGTTACACCCTCCGAACGACCACCAAACACCAGCCTGAACTTGGATGTCCAGGCTGGTATGGAGCGTCTTGGAGGAGGTCGTACGAGCAAAGGATTCCTACGGCAGTCTCAAATCCATCACGACCTCTCATATTCACCGACGTAATTAGACGGTGCGGATATCCCCATTCCCGGCATGTACTTGCACCATTGTGTAGACTGGCGGGCCCCCTTTTTACCTGCATATCCGACCATCTCACAACCTAGCTAGGCAGGAGCAAATGCTCGCCCAAAGTTCGGCCGGCGTGATGCTTTAAGGGTCGCAGGAAATTGATCACAGACATCCAACTTCACCGGCATGATTGGATGGCTTAGTTCAGGACTATGACCGTCGATCAGGTATCACCATGTTCACCACCGACCCAGTGTGGGTCCCACGTGGTCGGCCAGTCCATACGAAGAGCATAGCATGCAAATTCGTCCGGCCAAAGTAGCATGCGCGCGACCAACATAAAACCCTAATTATGGTTTGCGGCATATTACATGTGTCGTAAATCTATCACGAGCATCCATCTTCGCCAGCCTGGATGAAGGTTGTAGGAATAGACTAAGGAGGTCCAGTGAGTATCTACATGATCACAGTGGGCCCGTCTACCTCTATGACCGGCTGACCAGAGGAAGGAAGGATCTAACGCCTCGATTCGTGCACCCTGAAGGTGGCATGCGCCGCCTCTTTGGAAATCTTTTGAGACACATGATTCTTGCCGCAAATCAATCTCAGCCACTCCTCTTTACTGGTAAACTTGAGTGGCCTAGATCACGCCTTCATGGGATAGTGAGGTACGGATGTGTACACCAGCATGATGTCTACACGCATTCTTGGTTGGTCCTGCCTAAAACACTTCCCATGCTTGGTTTCACCCAAGTTGAAGAGAGATGCTTGCGTACCTCTTCAAAACTCTAATCAACGGTCGCAGATGAGTATCGTAGATCATCTCGTCCGTTCAACTCTACCAACTTGATTGGGAAGATCAGTCTAGGAGTTAAACGGCCAATAAGATGTCGTGGTGACTACCATCCATCACTCTACCACATGGAGTAATCGGTCAAGGGAGGGCTTGCTTGCGCAGCCTCCAAACGGTCATTCTAAGATGGATAGGCATGCACCTGTTTTAAGATGCTTAATCCGCGACCTACTCCGTTAAGCTTTAAAACATCGATGCTTCATCCATACTGAGTATATTTGATGCATTACATGCACAGAATGCTCACGCTATTTCATAAATATCTACTTCCCGTGGGTCCCACGATCCACACTCGAGACATCAAACATGTCACAAACTGGGGGATAGTTACTGGGGTATTGGTCTGGCGGTCTACAGCGTGCAACGCGCCATCACAAGAATGTGTTAGGAAAGCATGGACGGTTAGCGATGATTGGATAAGTGGTTTTAAAACGTGATCGTGTAATCACCCACACGACCCCACTAATCCATCACTCCACTTCCTACGAGACGAGGGTTTGCGCTCTATGACTTGTATAAATAGGTCATTTTCCTATTTTCCAAAGGGGAGAACACCATACAAGCATATAAAACCAAGTGTTGTCATTTGTATCCAGAAAAAACCAGATATGATTGCTTACATTATTGCAAGTCAGTTCGATATTCTGATACAAGTCATAAATAGCCAACACCTTCACAATATCAACACCTTCTTCGCTTCCCTCCCTAAGATCAACCCCATCTCCTTCACTTTGTGACCGAAGCAAGTATGGAATGGCCATTTCTTGGTTTAGGCCAAAATTGTATAGATTGATCTCTCGAATCAAAAGCACTCCCGTGCAGTGCATTTTTTTAGGGTTTAGATTCATTTCTCATCCACGCACCCAAAATTACCAAAACCAACAGAAATAGTTTTTACCCATAAACAATTGGCGACCATAGTGGGAGATTAATCTTTCGATTGCAAAATCAATTTCCAATATCCAATTTTATTTTTCAATCCCGATTTCAAGATGGTGGAACTTAGGTATGTATCAACAATCAATTCCGATGGAACTTGCGTTGACAACACTCTCGGTGTTGATGTCCCTGTTAGTGGAGATGCCGTGCAGAATGTGATGCCGCCTCCTATACCACCAACACCAGTGGAGCGGGAGATATTCCAGTAGGCGTGAAACCTCCTATCACCATAGCCAGAGCAGTCGCAAACCCTGGCATTTATTCAAATGTAATGCCTCCAGTCGTAATTAGAGAAACTTCCACTCCACCATCAGGACGAGAGATCGGAAGAGCCAGAGGAGGCCAACCCCTCTTCCCAACGGTGTATCTGATGGTGTAAATGGAAGAATCCCAACATTGATCGAGTTAGCACGGGTGCAGGGGATTCACACGAAGAACAAATAACTGATCAAAGAAACCATAAATGGCAAACGTGATCTCCTCATCAAGATGACATCAGATATGAGCGGTTCTCCAGTAAGCAGCTTCTCTAGTAGAAAGTTTATGCGAACGTTTACACCTCTCGAAGAATCAGCGGGCGGAGATGTTTGTTGTAATCAACCAGATAGTCATGGACGTGCATTTAACTCCTTTTGCGTCCAGAAGCCTCAAAAACACCAGAGATGTCTGTGAATAATGTTACATTTAGAGAAGAAGACATGATGGTGGAAGAAGGTCACAACCGGGCCTTACACGTTACATCAAGGATTCAGAGTTCAAGAGGGCCATTATCGACACGGGAGCGTCTTCGAATGTGATTACTCTCAAAACACTCAAGATGTCCAAGGTTCGCCCAAGCAAGATCGCTTTTCGAACTCCTCTCGGAAACTTTTACTATACTGTGATGCCCTTCGGTTTGAAGAACGATGACGCCACGTATCAACGTGCTATGACCACCATTTTTCACGACATGATGCACAAATAAGTTGAGGATTATGTAGATGCCATAATGGTCAAGTTAAGGACTTGGGTGTCTCACAAAGAAGTTCTACAGCAAGTGTTCGAAAGATGCCGTGAATACAATATAAAAATGAATTCGTTAAAGTATGATTTCGGTGTCTCCTCGGGCAAGTTCCTCGGCTTCCAAGTAACCGCATAGGGGATCAAAGTTGATCCGACCAAGACACAAGCCATCCTCATGATGCCGCCACCGCGTAACGTGAAGGAACTTCAGAGTTTCATGGGAAAAATAAACTACATCCGCCGCTTCATACCCGCCTCTTCATACTCGGATTGGCTCAATTTATTGCTTCGTTTACCCCCTTACTAAAGAAAGGAGCAAGCTTTGTCTGGACCACATTACAACAAGAAGCATTTTGGAAGATTCAACAAACATTATCTTCCCCAGCCGTCATGAGATCACCCATGCAAGGAATACCGCTACACCTCTACACCGCCTTCAATAACACTACTGTTGGAGCCCTCCTTGCTCAGGAAGATGACGAAGAGATTGAATACCCCATATACTATTTCAGTCGAACTTTGAGAGACGCCGAACTCAGGTATCCCAAGGAAGAAAAGGCATGCCTAGCCTTAGTCTACTTCATCCAGAAATTCCGTCACTACCTGATGTCTAACAAAGAGGTGCTAATATCCAAATATGATCATGTGAAGTTCCTCCTCTCAAAACCTGCTCTGATAGGAAGGCCGGCCAAGTGGCTCCTCCAGATGTCGGAATTCGACATAAAATGTGCTTCCACGAGGGCCATCAAAGGGAAAGCAGTTGCATATTTGTTGGCGGCATTTCCAGGGGAGAACGCTGTAACATTACGCGAGGACCTCCCTGGGGACTTTCCTGAAATCTCTTTCATCCAAGAGGAACCCTGGATATTATTTTTTGATAGATACGCCACCCATAACAACGGAACGAGAGGGGCTTGCGTGGTTCTAGTATCCCCGACTGGTGAAGTCTCCTCACACTCCTTCAAGCTAGACTTCCCATGCACCAACAACTCGGCAGAGTACGAAGCCTTCCTCATTGGTTTGTCCTTGGCTAAGCAAGCTGGAGCCACACGTCTGGAAATAAGAGGGGACTCTAAACTACTGGCCAATCAAGTAAATGGAGTATACGCACTAAAGGAGGTAACCCTAGCCCCATACAGAGCCTAGGCGCAAAAACTTCTAAACTATTTCGCCAACGCGACCGTAGCCCATGTCGGGCGTGGAAACAACCAGCATGCCGACTTCCTAGCCACCTTAGCATCAAAACTGCGATTTGAGGGCCTTGGCGAAACTCTGACAGTGAATAGGAGAACCGTGGCTTCAACATGGCTTTCACAACCTGAAAAAAATGAAGTCGATGGCTGGAGGACACCGATCATCCAAGAGCTTAGCAGCTCACTCTTTCAAGGAAAGGTCAGTCTCAAAACCTTGCGTGATTTATTTATGCTTCGAGGGGTACTCTATCATCGAAATCCGGACGGCTCTTTGTCAAGATGCCTCGGAGAAGAGGAAGCACAACAATATCTCAATTGCATCCATGGTGAGGTCTGCATACAGACATTGGTAGTGACCCTCTATCGCCGTTTGCAACGCCTTGGCTATTATTGGTCGGAGATGTAAGTCCAAGCTCGGTTACTTCAGAAAACCTGCTCCAATTATCAAGCGCCATCGCATTAATTAGAAATTTTCAACATTATTCACGCCGGGGACTGGCAGGGGCCATATGTCAGTTACCTTCGCAACGGGATGCTCCCCACCAACGATAAGGAGGCGTCCAAAATAAAACAAAGGTCCAAGAGGTTCGTATTCCACGAAGGGACCTTATACCGTAAAAGCTTTGGAGGGAGCCTTCTGCGATGTTTAAACGAGGCAGAGGTCCCAATCATGCTGAAAGATATGCACGAAGGAGAACACTAAGGAAAGCGGAAGTTTTTTCTCTAAATACATGTGAATTACTATTGGCCTACCATGGAAGATGACACATCAGTTTTCGTACAGAGGTGCAAGGAGTGTCAGGTCCACGAGAACCTTATTCATGTACCAACAACCACCCTACATTCAATAAGCATTCCATGGCCCTTTCATAGCTGGGGAACCAACATCATTGGGAATATCAACCCACCATACTCAAAACATTACGAGTATGTGATAACAACAACCGAATACTTTACCAAGTGGGTCGAATCCATAGCTTTACGAGGGACGAACGGAACCACGGTCGCGACATTCATTAATGAGTACATTATTTGACGTTTTGGTGTGCCTAAAC
The DNA here is from genome assembly GCA_023529315.1 of Papaver bracteatum. Lineage (NCBI taxonomy): Eukaryota > Viridiplantae > Streptophyta > Magnoliopsida > Ranunculales > Papaveraceae > Papaver > Papaver bracteatum. Next base: position 106,420 of record JAJJWX010000768.1, on the reverse strand, counting down.
ATATCGTTACCGACAATGGAACCCCTTTCACAAACAGGTAAGTACGAGAGCTACTCGAGTAATACGGGATTAAACAAGTCTTATGAACCTTATACTACCCTCAAGGAAACTGGCAGGCTGAAAGCACCAACAAGACTCTAATTCGAATCCTCAGTCGGATAGTGTACGATAATCCTCGAACATGGCATGAGCAACTTCCCATGGTACTCTGGGCATACCAGACGTCACCAAGAATTTCCACTGGGGTCTCTCATTATTTTCTTGTTTATGGCGCATACGCCATCCTCCCAGCGGAAATTAAAATCCCATCAGCCAGGATTGCCGAAGCAAGCGGGATTCGGTGGAATGAAGCGAAAGCCTTAAACGCCAGGGTTACAGAATCGGACACTATAGACTCCAGGAGGGCCAAAGCGGAAGAACACGCACAGGCATATAGAAACAGGGTTTCCAAAGAATATAATAAAACCGTGAAACCACAAATTTTTCAAGTAGCAGACTTGGTATTGAAGAATGCTAAACACGTCCAGCAAAACGCGTCTACACCAAAATTGTCCGCGAAGTGGGAAGGTCCTTATATCACGAAGGCATACATAAGTGGGTACTACAAAGTCATTAAGGAGGATGGAGGAAAACTGGAAGCAGTCATCAACGGAAAGTGGCTAAAGGCATACTACGCCTGAGCGCCGCCTCACCCCACCGTATCACAATCACGGATAGTCAAGCATCTTTCTACTTTCCTCCATACCGTATTGAATCTTTCTTTCATTTAGTTGAAGCAAATCAATAAAATTCTTGTGTTCTTTCAAAAAAAAAGAAAAGAGTTGCTCAAAACCAAGGAAAAAGAAAAAAAAAACTAAGCATATCACAAATACATGACTCAGAAAATCCCGTCGAAGAGATGGTAATCCCTAAAAAGCATCATCTTCAAATGACTCTGGTACCTCTCAGTCCTGCTCTTCAAATTACGGATTGACTCTTCCACCTTATGTGACTCCACGACCAAGGATTTCTCCTCTTCCAGAATAGCTTTTGTAACGGAAACCACGCCAGCAAGAATACCAGCCCTGTCAACCTTCACAATTTCAAGGCGGTGTCGTAACCAACTAACATTGAACTTCAGAGATTCGCAAGTAGACACCATGTTCTCCCACCTTTGGATAGCTGCTTCCGCGATGGAGTGAATAGACATACTCCCCATTTTAACAACCATCGGCAGGAGGCAATTCACGACAGAAACTAAGGCAGATTAACAATATTGCACCACGTTCCTGGTAGCAATGTGGCTGTATACTTTCCATATTTTCGTGTAAAGGGTTATGAATTCTTTTTGCATAAGGAACCCCCCAAAGTTCCGATAGTTAGGATAAAGGCACCTCATGTGGGTTCCAAACAACAAACCTGCACTGGGATACTCATGGCAAGAAATTCCCAAGTCCGTGTTCACCAGATCTGCAGCAGCTGGAAAGATCGAGCTTGAAGAAATAGGGGTAACCAGGTCATCTTCATCAATGACGGTAACGCATGCTCCAACAGGATACCTCTACACATAAGGAAAACTTCCATTATTCATCGGCAAATAAAGAAAAGTATGCTGATTAATGAGAACATACCGGTATGACCTTCTTAACCCGAATGACTCGGATGGGGAAGCTATCGCAAGAATCAAGCCTAACATGTTTTGTTGGAAAACCTGGTCGACTCGAGGAAGATTCGCTTCTGAGAGACATGATGGAAATTGGACTTGACGAGAAGAAATCTCTGTTGAAAACTGAGAAGACAAAGTAACTTCACCAGGCGTAAATACTGTGGAAACCCTAAAGGAAGAAAGAAAATACAAACTGAATAGGCGGAACATGTTGGAATCACAGCCGGGAAATCATCCTCAAAAGGAAATGCCTCATAAAACCACGCCTCACCTTGCTACGGCCCCGTCTAAGCTCTCGCTCCATCACCGAGACCCCACCACGCCTAGTTGCCCCTGCACGTTTCACCATGTCACTGCCGCGGCCAGGACCAAGCTGCCTCTTAGCCTTTCAAGCCAAGCCGTCCACTTGCTTTGCCTTCTGAAACCGAGCCCTTTGCCTTTGAGACATATGACCAGACCAAGCCGGTGATTTCTTCCTCAAAAATCCACGGTCTACATTCCAGTATGACTCACGCAGGGCCACAAGCTAAAACTCTCTTTAACACTCAAAAAGGTTAGTCAGATTATCCTGACCATCTTTGCAATGATTTACACCTCGTTTCCGTCCTTGTCTGTCACCATCATATGCTTACCTCGCAACAAGGCACCTATAAACAATTGGCGACCACTGCGGGAGGATTGATCTATCGGTCCTAATATCGGTTTCTAAATAAGTCTCTCTAACATGGAAGGATGGTTGGTTTTTGGACTGAATCTATATCCTCGGATTCCACTCAGGAAAACGACAATGTTTTAACGCCCAACAACGCGGACGAAGGAGGAGTTCCAAGCCTGATTGACCTGGCACGGGTCCAGGAGATTCATACCAAAAACATGGGTCTGATGAGAGACGCGATCAATACCATACTAGTTTTCCTCATCAACTTGACGGCAGAGTTGAGCGATCCGCCTGCCTCGTAAACTTCGGAGATGGGGACTGACATCCCGAATGATCACCCTCAAGCCAACAACTTCACTGCTAATCAGAGACCCGTGAGCCAAGAAGTGGCCTCGTTGGTGGAAAACCTATGTGAACTCTTACATCTTTCAAGGGATCAACGGATGGAGACGTTCACCGCCATAAATAGGATAACGCTAAGTGTGCCCTTGGTTCCTCCACGCTCGGAAACATCAAAAACACAAGATCCGTCCATTAATAATATCACGTTCATCGACGACGACATGATGGCAGAAGAATGCCATAACCCAGCCTTACACGTCACGGCTCGAATAAAAAATATGGAATTAAAAAGGGCCCTCGTCGACACAGGAGTGTCCTCCAACGTTGTCACCCTTATAATGCTCAGGACGGCCAAAGTACGACCAAGCGAGGTGACACGACAACATACTACCATGACAGATTTTGAAGGAAACCAAACCAATATGTATGGGTACGTTAATTTGAATCTTTCGGTAGGACCTATCCAGTCAAAAGCAAAATTCGAGGTAATTAAAAAGGAGACGGACTACCACATGATACTGGGGAGACCATGGATCCAAGACAACAGGATCATTCCTTCAACATACCATCAGTGCTTGAAGACCACGCTAAATGGAGAAGTCGTTCGCATCACAACGTCATTATCTCCCTATGTGCCAATCTGTGGCATCAAAGATTTTTGAGCTAATACAGGGGCCGCAGGTCACAACCAATGAGGCTCACCACACCCCACTGCCAAAATGGACGTCCATTGGAGAAAGCGATAGTCCCATACAACCTCGCAGAGAAAATTGAACCCATGTCACACCTTCAGAAGAGAGGCGCACTCCCCTCCATCCACAAAACCAGAGAATGATTCCAACCAAGCGATGACGGACTTCCGTTGCGGGTCACGACGAAAAGGGGAAAACCGTATATCAACACCGTTGTTAGCAATTAATAGGGGAGACTACAACGTAGTCTCTCCGCACAATAGAATGCCAGCTCGGTGACGAGTCACGAGAGGAGATACCTGACGCACCACAACAGCTACAAGATGTCACCAATTCAACCACGGACGAGGTCGAAATTGTTAACATCGGGAATGAGGAATCTCCACGACCCATCTCCATAAGCTCGAATCTACACGCGGACGAGCGCGCAAAGTTGGTAGACCTCCTCAAGGAATATCAAGATGTGTTCGCATGGATGTACGAGGAAATGCCTTGCCTGGACGAGAAGCTTGTAACTCACCATTTACATGTGATGTCCAGATCCAAGCCGGTCAAGCAGACCCCAAGGCAGTTCCGGCACGATACTGAAGAACAGATTAAGGCGGAGGTTCAAAAGTTATTGGTGGCCGGTTTCATCAAACCCATCCACCACCCCACCTGGTTGGCAAACATAATTCCGGTGAAAAAGAAGAATGGTCAAATCAGGTGTTGCGTCGATTTTAGGGATCTAAATAAATGTTGCCCTAAAGATGATTTTCCGCTCCCAAACATCGACATGCTAGTAGATGCCACCAGTGGACATGGCATGTTTTCTTTCATGGACGGGTAAAACGGCTACAACCAAATAAAGATATACGAGCATGATGCAAGCAAGACCGCTTTTTGAACTCCTCTCGGAAACTTTTACTATACTGTGATGCCCTTCGGTTTGAAGAACGCTGGCGCCACGTATCAACGTGATATGACCACCATTTTTCACGACATGATGCACAAACAAGTTGAGGATTATGTAGATGATATAGTGGTCAAGTTAAGGACCCGGGTGGCTCACACATAAGTTCTATAGCAAGTGTTCGAAAGATGCCGTGAATACAAGCTAAAAATGAATCCGTTAAAGTGTGCTTTCGGTGTTTCCTCGGGAAAGTTCCTCGGCTTCTAAGTAACCGTAGAGGGGATCAAAGTTGACTTGACCAAGACACAAGCCATCCTCATGATTCCACCACCACTGAACGTGAAGGAACTTCAGAGTTTCATGGGAAAAATAAACTACATTCGCCGCTTCATACCCGCCTCTTCATACCCGGATTGGCTCAATTTATTGCTTCGTTTACCCCCTTACTAAAGAAAGGAGCAAGCTTTGTCTGGACCACATTACAACAAGAAGCATTTTAGAAGATTCAACAAACATTATCTTTCCCAGCCGTCATGAGATCACCCATGCAAGGAATACCGCTACACCTCTACACCGCCTTCAATAACACTACTGTTGGAGCCCTCCTTGCTCAGGAAGATGACGAAGAGATTGAATACCCCATATACTATTTCAGTCGAACTTTGAGAGACGCCGAACTCAGGTATCCCAAGGAAGAAAAGGCATGCCTAGCCTTAGTCTACTTCATCCAGAAATTCCGTCACTACTTGATGTCTAACAAAGAGGTGCTAATATCCAAATATGATCATGTGAAGTTCCTCCTCTCAAAACCTGCTCTGATAGGAAGGCCGGCCAAGTGGCTCCTCTAGATGTCGGAATTCGACATAAAATGTGCTTCCACGAGGGCCATCAAAGGGAAAGCAGTTGCAAATTTGTTGGCGGCATTTCCATGGGAGAACGCTGTAACATTACGCGAGGACCTCCCTGGGGACTTTCCTGAAATCTCTTTCATCCAAGAGGAACCCTGGATATTATTTTTTGATAGATCCGCCACCCCTAACAACGTCACGGGAGGGGCTGGCGTGGTTCTAGTATCCCCGACTGGCGAAGTCTCATCACACTCCTTCAAGATAGACTTCCCCTGCACCAACAAATCGACAGAGTACGAAGCCTTCCTCATTGGTTTGTCCTTGTCTAAGCAAGCTGGAGCCACACGTCTGGAAATAAGAGGGGACTCTAAACTACTGTCCAACCAAGTAAACAGAGTATACGCACTAAATAAGGTAACCCTAGCCCCATACAGAGCCGAGGCGCCAAAACTGTTAAACTATTTTGCCGACGCGACCGTAAACCATGTCGGGCGTGGGAGCAACCAGCATGCCGACTGCCTAGCCACCTTAGCATCAAAACTGCAATTTGAAGGCCTTGAGGAAACTTTGAAAGTGAAGAGGAGAACCGTGGCTTCAACGTGTATTTCACAACCTGAAAAAAATAAAGTCGATGACTGGAAGACACCGATCATCCAAGAGTTTAGCAGCTCACTCTTTCAAGGAAAGGTCAGTCTCAAAACCTTGCGTGATTTCTTCATGCTTCGAGGGGTACTCTATCATCAAAATCCAGACGTCTCTTTGTCATGATGCCTCAGATAAGAGGAAGCACAGAAATATCTCAATCGCATCCATGGTGAGGTCTGCAGACAGACATTGGTAGTGACCCTCTATCGTTGTTTGCAACGCCTTGGCTTTTATTGGCCGGAGATGTAAGTCCAAGTTCGGTTACATCAGAAAACCTGCTCCAATTGTCAAGCGCCACTGCATCAATTAGAAATTTTCAACATTAGTCACGCCGGGGACTGGCAGGGGACATACGTCAGTTACCTTCGCAACGGGATGCTCCCCACCAACGAGAAGGAGTCGTCCAAAATAAAATAAAGGCCAAGAGGTTCGTATTCCACGAAGGGACCTTATAAAAGCTTTGGAGGAATCCTTTTGCGATGTTTAAATTAGGCAGAGGTCCCAATCATGCTGAAAGAGATGCACGAAGGCGAACACCAAGGAAAGAGGAAGTTATTTCTCTAAATACACGAGAAGTACTATTGGCCAACCATGGAAGATGACACATCAGTTTTCGTACAGAGGTACAAGGAGTGTCAGCTCCACGGGAACCTTATTCATGTACCGGCAACCACCCTACATTGAATAAGCAGTCCATGGACCTTTCATAGCTGGGGAATAGACATCATTGGGAAGATCAACCCACCATACTCAAAACAAGCAGGATTCGGTGGAATGAAGCGAAAGCCTTAAACGCCAGGGTTGTGGAATCGGACACTATAGACTCCAGGAGGGCTAAAGCGGAAGAACACGCATAGGCATATAGAAACAGGGTTTCCAGAGCATACAATAAAACCGTGAAACCCCAAATTTTTCAAGTAGCAGACTTGGTACTAAAGACTGCTAAACACGTCCAGCAAACGCGTCTGCACAAAAATTCTCCGCGAAGTGGGAAGGTCCTTATATAGTTACGAAGGCATACAGCAGTGGGTACTACTAAGTCATTAAGGAGGACGGAGGAAAACTGGAAGCATTCATCAACGGAAAGTGTCTAAAGGCATACTATGCATGAGCGCCGCCTCACCCCACCATATCACAAGCACAGATAGTCAGACATCTTTCCACTTTCCTCCATACCGTATTGAATCTTTCTTTCATTTAGTTGAAGAAAATCAATAAAATTCTTGTGTTCTTTCAGAAAAAAAAAAGAGTTGCTCAAAACCCAGAAAAAGAAAAGAAAAAGAAAAGCATATCACAACTACATGACTCAAAAAAGCCCCTCCAAGAGATGGTAATCCCTAAAAAGTATCATCTTCAAACGACTCTGGTACCTCTCAGACCTGCTCTTCAAATTCCGGATTGACTCTTCCACCTTATGTGACTCCACAGCCAAGGATTTCTCCTCTTCCAGAATAGCTTTTGTAATGGGGACCACGCCAGAAAGAATACCAGCCCTGTCAACCTTCACAATTTCAAGGCTGTGCCGCAACCAACTAATATTGAACTTCAGAGATTCGCAAGTAGACACCATGTTCTCCCACCTTTGGATAGCTGCTTCCGCGACGGAATGAATAGACATACTCCCCATTTCAACAAACTTCGGCAGGAGGCAATTCACGACAGAAACTAAGGAAGATTAACAATATTGCACCACGTTCCTGATAGCAATGTGGATGTATACTTTCCATATTTTCGTGTAAAGGGTTATGAATTCTTTTCGCACAAGGAACCCCCCAACATTCCGATAGTTAGGAGAAAGGCACCTCATGTGGGTTCCGAACAACAAACCTGCACTGGGATACTCATGGCAAGAAATTCCCAAGTCCGTGTTCTCCAGATCTGCAGCAGCTGGAAAGATCGAGCTTGAAGAAAGAGGGGTAACCAGGTCATCTTCATCAATGACGGTAACGTATGCTCCAACAGGATACCTCTACACAGAAGAAAAACTTACATTATTCATCGGCAAATAAAGAAAAGTATGCTGATTAATAAGAACATATCGGTATGACCTTCTTAACCCGAATAACTCGGATGAGGGAGCTATCGCAAGAATCAAGCCTAGCATGTTTTGTTGGAAAACCTAGTCGACTCGAGGAAGATTCGCTTCTGAGAGACATGATGGAAATTGGACTTGACGAGAAGAAATCTCTGTTGAAAACTGAGAAGACAAAGTAACTTCACCAGGCGTAAATATTGTGGAAACCCTAAGGAAGAAAGAGAAATGCAAACTGAATAGGCGGAACATGCCTGAATCACATCCGGGAAGCCAGCCTCAAAATGAAATGCCTCATCAAACCACGCCTCACCTTTCTACGGCCCCGGCTAAGCTCTCACTCCATCACCGCGACCCCACCACGCCTAGTCGCCCCTTCACGTTTCACCATGTCATTGCCGCGGCCAGGACCACGCTTCCTCTTGGCCCTTTGAGCCAAGCCGTCCACTTGCTTTGCCATTTGCAACCGCGCCCTTTGCCTTGGAGACGTATGACCAGACCAAGCCGGTGACTTCTTCCTCACAACTCCATGGTCTGCATTCTAGTAAGACTCACGCAGGACCACAAGCTAAAACTCTCTTTACCACTCAAAAAGGTTAGTCGGATTCTCCGGACCATCTTTGCAATGATTGACACCTCGTTTCCGTCCTTGTCTATCACCATCATATTCTTACCTCACAACAAGGCACCTGTTCCGATCTAAGCAGGGGACTTAATGTTGATGGTGGTTTTTAGTTTAGGGTTAAAATCATAAAAAACTAAACCCTAATAGACAGTAATGTCACGAAATTTAAAGTAATAAGCATTTACTAGGCACATTTACTAAAACTTTTAATGCGTCTCTAAAATAATTACTCGGGTATATTTTTCAAAATTAGGGTTACGATGAACCAAACCTTAATTCCCACGTGTGCCAATGGCAAATCATTCCAGCCACACCGACCGCGCCAAGGCATGCCAACCATGCTAGCCGCACCTCTGTGCCAATGGAAAATCATCCCAGCCACACCAACCGCGCCAAAGCATGCCAACCATGCTAGCTGCACCTCTGTGCCAATGGAAAATCATGCCAGCCACACCAACCACGCCAAAGTATGCCAACCATGATATCCGCACCTCTGTGCCAATGGAAAATCATTTCATCCACACCAACCACGCCAAAGCATGCCAACCATGCTATCTGCACCTTTGTGCCAATGGAAAATCATGCCAGCCACACCAACCGCGCCAAATCATGCTAGACGCACCTCTGTGCCAATGGAAAATCATGCCAGCCACACCAACCGTGTCAAAGCATGCCAACCATGCTAGATGCACCTCCATGCCAATGGAAAATCATGCCAGCCACACTTATCCCAAGCTAGCCGCGCCATGCCAAACACACTCTGCCTTGGACCTAGCTATGCTAGCCACACCAACTGCGCCAAAGCATGCCAACCATGCTATCCGCACCTCTGTGCCAATGGAAAATCATGCCAGCCGCACCAACCGCGCCAAAGCATGCCAACCATGCAAGCCGCACCTCTGTTCCAATGAAAAATCATGCCAGCCACACCTAGCCCAAGCTAGCCGCGCCATGCCAAACGCACTCTGCCTTGGCCCTAGCTATGCTAGTCATACCAAGACAAGCCAAATGCCCCTACCTTGGCCCTAGCCACGCCATGCCAAACACGTCTCTCCATGGCCCCTCATGCGGCGCCACCATGCTGGCCTTCCTCATGCGGCTACCAAAGTGAAGCCAGAAGATAATCAACGGTTTCCCTTCAACCCCAGGAGCAAATCCTGGCCGTCTAAAGTCCCCTCACGACTTTAATCCCAAAACCCTAGCTTGGTCACGTACCTAGCCAAGCTAGCCGCGCCATGCCAAACACGTCTCGCCATGGCCCCTCATGCCGTGCCACCATGATGGCCTTCCTCACGCGGCTACCAAAGTGAATCCAGGCAACAATCAACGGTTCCCATTCAACCTCAGGAAAACATTCTGGATGTCTAAAGTCCCCTCACGACTTTAGGCCCAAAACCCTAGCTTGGTCACGTACCTATCCAAGCTATCCGCGCCATGCCAAACACGTCTCTCCATGGCCCCTCATGTCGTGCCACCATGCTGGCCTTCCTCATGCAGCTACCAAGGTGAAGCCAAGCGATAATCAATGGTTGCCCTTCAATCCCAGGAACAAATCCTGGCCGTCTAAAGTCCCCTCACTACTTTAGGCCCAAAACCCTAGCTTGGTCACGTACCTAGCCAAGATAGCCGTGCCATGCCAAACATGTCTTGCCATGGCCCCTCATGTCGTGCACCATGTTGGCCTTCCTCATGCGACTACCAAAGTGAAGGCAGGCAACAATCAATGGTTTCCTTTTAATCCCAGGAGCAAATCATGGTCGTCTAAAGTCCCCTCACGACCTTAGACCCGAAACCCTAGCTTGGTCGCGCGCCTAGTCCAGGCTAGTCATGCCATGCGCCCATGGCTACCCCTTGGCCCCACATGCTAAGCCAAACCAAACCTAGCCAAGCTAGCCGCACCATGCCTTGGCCCTATCCGCGCTAGTCACGTCAAGACTAGCCAAACGCCCTTGCCTTTGCCCTAACCACGCCATGCGCCCATGGGTACCCCTTGGCCCCATATGCCAATCCAACCAAAACCTAGCCAAGCTAGCCGCACCATGCCTTGTCCCTAGCCGCGCTAGTCACATCACGACTAGAAAAGCGCCCTTGCCTTGGCCCTAACCATGCCATACGACCAAGGAAAACCCTTGGCCCCACATGTCAAGCCAAACCTAACCTATCCAAGATAGCCGCACCATGTCAAATGCACTTTTCCTTGGCCCTAGCCATGCTAGTCACGACATATCAAGCCAAGCGCCCTTGCCTTGGCCCCAGCTATGCTATACACCCATGGCGAACCCTTGGATCCTCATGCCAAGTCTAAACACAACCTAGCCGTGCCACCCTGTTGGACCTTACTACGCGGATAACAAAACGAAGGCGTGCAACGATCAATGGTTTCCCCTCCTCTCAAGATGCAACATCTTGACCGTCGAAGGTCATCTATCTAGAAAGTTCCCCAAGCTCGACTTTCCAAGCCACAACAACGTTTTACATGTTTTCTAAAACATTCGAGGTATCAACACAAATAGGGGGATTCTCTTTAGGTATTGGTTTGGTGGTCTACAGCGTGCGGCGTACACTAGGCAAAGAAGTGTCATAAGGGTGAGGCGCCTAGTAAATACGGGAGTTATGTGGGAAACGTTCATGGGACATAAAGCCGTGAGTTAACAACTTTATAGAACATCAATTCCATAACGTTAACAATTTCATGAAAACCAATTTCATACGTTAACTACTTTATGAGATATCAAGTCCATGCATACGGTTACCACCTCCTCACATTTACTTCCCCACTCCTTAATGAGACCAGGGTATGTTTCTACCTCGACTTGTATAAATAAGTCTTACCTATTTCCATTTGGACAACAAGTTCATTCGGACCATACAACACTCAGAAGTACTTACCTGCTAGCTCTCCTCGTGAGCTCTTAGACTTCTCTAATAACAAGTCGTAGAAACCCAATTGCTCTTCAGAATCAACTATTCTGGTCTCACCACTCTCCTTGCTTCCCTCCCCAAAACTAACCCATTCTCCTCCTCTTTGTGACCGAAGCAAGTCTGGAACGGCCATTTCTTGGTTTAGGCCGGACTTGTACAGATTGATCTCTCGGACCTAAAGTACTCCCTTGCAGTACATTGTTTAGGGTTTAAATTGTTTCTCACTTTCACACCCGTAGTTACCAAAACCAGTAGAAACCATTTTCACCTATAAAAGTTCCCAAGAGGAGTTCGAAAAGCCGTCTTACTCGCATCGGGTTCATACATCTTTATTTGGTTGTAGCCGTTGTATCCATCCATGAAAAAAACCATGCCATGTCCGCTGGTGGCATTTACTAGCATGTCAATGTTGGGGAGCGAAAAGTCATCTTTAGGGCAACACTTGTTCAGATGTCTAAAATCGACACATCATCTGATCTGGCCATTCTTCTTCTTTACCAGAACTATGTTTGCCAACCAGGTGGGGGGATGGATCGGTTTGATGAAACCAGTCGCTAGTAACTTTTGAATCTCCACCTTAATCTATTCTTCTACGTCATGCCAGAATTTCCTTGGGGTCTGCCTGACAGGCTTGGATTTAGGTATCACGTGTAAATGGTGAGTGACCAGCTTCTCGTCCAAGCCGGGCATTTCTTCGTATGTCCATGAGAACACATCTTGATATTCCTTGAGGAGGTATACCAACTTCATGCATTCGTCTGCGCGTAGAGTCGAACTTATAGAGATGGGTCGTGGAGATTCTTCACTCCCTACATTAACGACTTCAAGCTCGTCCATGGTCGAGTTGGTGCCGTCTTGTAGTTGTCGTGGTGCATCAGGTACCTTCTCCTGCGGTTCTTCACCACGTTTGCGTTCCATTTGGTGGAGAGACGGTGTGGTAGTCTCCTCTTTTAATTGCTAACAGCAGCGCTGATATACGGTTTTCCCTTTTTCGTCGTGACCCATAATAAAAGCCCGTCCTCACTTGGTTTGAACCGAAACCTGGTTCTGCGGATGAAGGAAGGTATGTCTCTCTTTGGCACACGTGATGTGAGACCGGGTTTCTCCACGGGGTCGTGCAAGACTATCACTCTCTTCAATGAATGTCTATTTTGGCAGCGGAGTGTGGTGAGCCTTGTTGGTTGTAACTTGCGACCCCTGTCTTGGCTCAAAAACCTCCATGCCACATATCGGTGCTTAGGGAGATAATGACTCAGTGATGCGAAGGACCTCTCTGTTTAACATGGTTTTTAAGCATTGGTGATACGTCGAAGGAATGATCTTGTTATCCTGGAGCCATGTCCTTCCTAGTATCATGTCTTAATCCGGATCCTTTTTGATTACCTCGAACCTTACTTTTGACTAGACATGTCCCACCGATAGATCCAAATTGACGTACCCATATGTACTGGTTTGGTTGCCTTCGAAATCGGTCATTGTAGTAGATTGTCATATAACCTCGTTTAGTCATACTTTGGTCGTCCTGAGTATTCTAAGGATGACAACATTGGAGGATGCTCCTGTGTCGATGAAAGCCCTTTTGAATTCCACGTCTTTGATTCGAGCAGTGACGTGTAAGGCACGGTTATGTCCTTCATATACCATCATGTCGTTGTTGGTGAATGTGATATTATTGATGGAAAAATATGGCGTTCCTGTCGTTTCCGAGCGCGAAGGAACTAATGGCATGCTTAGAGTTATTTGATTGATGGCGGTGAACATCTCCATCCGATGATCATTGGAAAGAAGTAATAGTTCATATAGATTTTCTACCAGTGAGGCTGCTTCCTGGCTTACAGGTCTCTGATTAGTAGTGAAGCAGTTGGCTTGAGAGTGACCGTTTAGAACGTCAGTCCACAGTTCTGGAGTTTCCGAGGCAGGTGAACCGTTCAACTCTGTCATCAGGTTGATGAGGAAATATAGTATGGTGTTAATTGCATCTTTCATCAGACCCATGTTTTTGGTGTGGATCTCCTGAAACCGCACCAGATCAGTCAGCCTTGGAATTCCTTCGTTGGTCGCGTCGTTGGGCATTGTGTTAGGAAAAGAAACGTTTCCGTTCTCCTGAGTGGAACTTGAGGACACGGATTCAGAAATTGATATCGAGACCGATATATCAATCTCCCACTATGGTCGCCAATTGTTTGAGGGTAAAAACATTTTCTGCTGATTTCGGTAATTTCGGGTGTGTGGGTGAGAAACGATTTAAACCCTAAACAATGTACTACAAGGGGGTACTTTAGATTCGAGAGATCAATCTGTACAAATCCAGCCTAAACCAAGAAATGTTCATTCCGGACTTGCTTCAGTCACAAAGTGGAGAAGAATGGGTTAGTTTTTGGGAGGGAAGCAAGGAACGTGATGAGACCAGAATAGTTGATTCTGAAAGAGTAGTTGTGTTACTACGACTTGTATCATAAAAGTGGGAAGGCTAACAAGTGGTAAGATAGCAAGTATTTTCTGAGTGTTGTATATTCCCGAATGAACTTGTTGTTCTGTGGAAATAGGTAAGACCTATTTATACAAGTCGAAGTGAAACGTTCCCTGGTCTCATTAAGGAATGGAAAAATAGGTAAGTAAATGGGAGGAGGTGGTAACCGTATGCATGGAATTGATGTTCCATAAAACCGTTAACGCATGGAATTGATGTTTTATAAAATCGTTAACGCATGAAATTGATGTTCCATAAAATCGTTAACGCATGGAATTGATGTCCCAGAGCGTTGTACCATTAACTCCCTGTATTTACTAACCGTCTCACCCTTATGACACTTCCTTATGATGGGCGTAGTATACGCCGCACGCTGTAAACCGCCAAACCAATACCCAAAGAGGATCCCCTAGTTTGTGATATGTGTTTGATGTCTCGAATATTTTTGTGGAAAACATGTAGAGTATTGTTGTTGCCTTGCAATTCGAGCTTGGAAGACTTGGTAGCTTGGTGACCTTCAACGGTCGAGATTTTGCATCTTAAAAGGAAAGGTATATGTTGATCATCACACGCCTTCATTCGTTGGTGGCCGCATAGGGAAGGCCAGCATGGTGGCGTGGCTAGGTTGGCATGGCATGGTGGCGTGGCCAAACTTAGGTTTTCGGTCCAAAGGTTACCATGTGTTTTCTGGTAACCTTGGATGGATAGGATTTGCTCCTGAAATGGAAGTGTAACCGTTGATTATTGCATGCCTTTATTTGGGTAGCCGTATAGGGAAGGCCAGCATGGTGGCATGGCTAGATTGGCATGCCATTGGCATGGCATGATGGCGCGGCCAAACTTAGGTTTACGGGACAAAGGTTACCATGTGTTGTCTGGTAACCTTGGATTCTAGGATTTGCTCCTGATATTGAAGGGCAACCGTTGATTGTTATATGCCTTCACTTGGGTAGCCGTGTAGGGAAGGACAACATGGTGTCGTGGCTAGATTGGCATGTCGTTGGCATGACATGATGGCGCGGCTAGGTTGGCATGCCATTGGAAGGGCATGGTGGCGCGGCTATACTTAGGTTTTCGGGCCAAAGGTTACAATGTGTTGTCTGGTAACCTTGGATGGATAGGATTTTCTCCTGAGATTGAAGGGCAACCGTTGATTGTTGCACGCCTTCGGTTTTGGTAGCCGCGTAGGGAAGGAAAGCATGGTAGCGCGGATAGGTTGGCATGGCATGGTTTGGCGTGTCCAAACTTAGGTTTTCTGGCCAAAGGTTACCATGTGTTGTCTGGTAACCTTGGATGGCTAGGATTCGCGCCTGGGATTGAAGGGCAACCGTTGATTGTTACACGCCTTTGTTTTTTGTAGCCGCGTAGGCAAGGCCAGCATGGTGGGGCCAAGGGTTTTCCATGGGTGCATGGCGCGACTAGTTTGGCTAGGTGCGGTTTGGCTTGGCATATGGGGCCAAGGGTTTTCCATGGGCACATGGCGCGGCTAGCTTAGCTAAGTGTAGTTTAGCTTGGCTTGTGGGGCCAATGGTTTTCCATGGGCGCATGGCGCGGCTAGCTTGGCTAGGTGCGGTTTAGCTTGGCTTGTGGGGCCAAGGGTTTGCGATATGAGCATGGCGCGTATGCTTGGATAGGTGCGGTTTGGCTTGGCATATGGGGCCAAGGGTTAGCCATGGGCGCATGGCGCGGCTAGCTTGACTGGGTGCGGTTTGGCTTGGCATGTGGGGCCAAGGGTTTGGCGTAACCAAGTTAGGTTCGTGACCAAGCTAGGGTTTCAGGATAAAGGTAGTTTGGTAACCTTGGACGGATAGGATTTTCTCCTGGGATTGAAGGGCGACCGTTGATTGTCGCACGCCTTCATTTTGGTAGCAGTACAAGGAAGGCCAACATGGTGGCGTGGCTAGGTTGACATGGGGCCATGGCAAGGTGTGTTTGGCATGACGCGGTAGGTTTGGCTGGCATGGTTTGCCATTGGCACATGGGTGCGGCTAGCATGGTTGGCATGCCTTGACGTGGTAGGTATGGATGACATGGTTTGCAATTGGCATAGAGGTGCGGCTAGTATGGTCGGCATGCCTTGGCGCGGTAGGTGTGGCTGGCATGGTTTGTCATTGGCACAGAGGTGCGGCTAGCATGGTCGGCATGCCTTGGCGCGGTAGGTGTGGCTGGCATGGTTTTCCATTGGCACAGAGGTGCGGCTAGCATGATCGGCATGCCTTGGCGCGGTAGGTGTGGCTGGAATCGTTTGCTATTGGAACAGAGGTGCGGCTAGCATGGTTGTCATTCCTTGGCGCGGTAGGTGCATCTGGCATGGTTTTCCATTGGCACGGAGGGGTATTAGGGCTTGGTTTGTCGTAACCCTAATTAGTATTAAAAGAAAAAGATACCCCGGTAATTTTTCACAGACACATTAAAGGTTTAAATAAATGTTCCTAGTAAAAGATTATTATTTAAATGCTGCGACGTCACTGTCTGACTAGGGTTTAGGTTTTTATGATTTTAACCCTAAACTAAAATCCACCATCAACAATAGGATGTGGTCAGCAGTCCCTAGTTGCCCCTTTCGATTTCGCGCGCTGAGAAAGCTTGGGCCCTTGGCGTGGTTTCCATGGAGGGAAAAAGCCGCTTGCCCGACACAACGCGATTGAGAGCCGCGAAAATATCTTGGCGCTGCACCTTGGAAAGGTAGAGAATTTCGCATACATGTTGCATCATGGATTGTACAGTCTCGTTCACGGGATCCCCAGAGACCCCATAATTTCTTACTGGAAGTGGGTCTCGATGTACTCCCTCATTTCCTAGTTGGAGATCCCCTGATTCTATCTTTTCTTTGAAGATATGCTTTAGTCTGTTGCAATCACTGGTTGGGTGGTGAACAAATATGTGGTAGTAGCAGTATATGGGGTTTGCCATCTCGACCTCGGTCGGTGGGCGTATGGGAGGCGGTAGTCTGATAACGTCATCTTGATCCATGCTTCTAGAGATCTATCACCTCCTCGATGTGAAACAGGAAATCCTGGGCATTCCCTCCGGTTTTGTGATGACGCAAGGGAATTTTTGCGGCGGCCTTCCATGGCGGAGTTGCCCGTTTTTCCGGTGTTTCACGTTTAGGTTGATGGTCTGCAGCTGGGGCCTTCTTTTTCCCTCTCTCATTCACTACGTTCACAGAGGAGGGGCCAGCGTTAAATTGCTTGCTGATGAGGCGTCTATTCCCGCGAGTTTCGCATATGTATTCGGTTCAATTCGGTCAATCTTTTTCCAATAATGTTGGTGCTATCATTGCAGATCGTCTGGCAGCTTCATGGAGTTCGGATAATGTCTAAAAACGCAAGTTCCCTAGCAGGGCGCGGTAAATAAGATCCATACCATTAATGCACGTGTTCACCATCTGTAGTTCGATCACGTTCGGGTCATGACAGTCCAGTGCTTGAACCCTGAATCTCTTAACAAAATCATTCGGATGTTCGTTGTCCCGCTGGTACATCCTTCCTAGGTCTGATAAAGTAACTTGTTCAGACACGAAGAAGTATTTCTTGTAAAATGCGGTAACCATACTACCCCAGTTGGGGATACTGCTCGGCGGGATGCTGTTGTACCATGTATACGCTCTTCCGGTAAGTGATTTCGAAAACTCCCTCAGACGAAGAACATGATTGTATTCATGTTCACCTAGGGACTCCAAGAAGCGGGAGACATGCTCGCATGCATTTTCGGTGCCATCATACAGGGTGAATTGAGGAGAGGCGTATCCTCTTGGAAGAGGGATTCTTTGTATTTCAGATGGGTAAGGAGGTTTATATTGATGCATGTCTATTTCATCATTCTTGACTCGATTGCGGAGAAGTTGCTCCAGATCCCCTCGTGTAACGAAGTTGGACGGCTGGATTCTTTCCAATGGTGTTCTAGCACGAATATCCTCGTCCGCAAAGACGTGTTCCGCTGAGGTGCAAGCGTCAGAAGTGTTGGAGGCATTTATAAACGGTGCTGGAGGGCATGACTCACGTGGTAACCGCTCTGTTAGGGCCTTGAGAAATATGAGTACTTCTTTCTGTGTCGAAACCATATCCGTCTGAGCTCTAGCAAGAACTTCCTGTCGGTCCATCAAATCAGCGATGGTGACATAGGGTCGGCTTCCTCCGGTTTCTCATCCCGTCGGCGGGGTAACTGGAGTCTTAGCGGTATTTGGAGGTGCCATGCTTGATGAAGCGTTAGGAGCGGTAGCGGCGGCCATGGCTCTGGTGACCAGTGGCATAATGCCCGAAGGGGTGCTTTCGGCACTGTCGTGGTTAGTAGGTTGTGCAGGGACATTAGAGGCGGAGGCAGCTCTGGCCCTGGTGATTGGTGGTGTTACACTTGAAGGAGTGCTTTCGGTGTTACCGTGGTCAGTAGGTGACACGACGACGTTATTGGAAGTAACATTATCAACATGGATGTGTTCTGTATTGGTGTTCTCGGCAGCTAATCCGGATCCGAGTTCTACCATGTTGGGATCGGTGTTTGAAAAATGGAATAAGGAATTGAAAGATGATATTGTAACTGATAGATCAATCTCCCACTGTGGTCGCCAATTGTTTGTAGGTGAAAATGGTTTCTGCTGATTTCGGTAATTTCGGGTGTACGGGTAAGAAACAATTTAAACCCTAAACAATGTACTGCAAGGGAGTACTTTAGATTCGAGAGATCAATCTGTACAAATCCAGCCTAAACCAAGAAATGGCCGTTCCGGACTTGCTTCAGTCACAAAGTGGAGAAAAATGGGTTGGTTTTTTGGAGGGAAGCAAGGAACGTGATGAGACCAGAATAGTTGATTCTGGAAGAGTAGTTGTGTTACTACGACTTGTATCAGAAAAGTGGGAAGGCTAACAAGTGGTAAGATAGCAAGTATTTTCCGAGTGTTGTATATTCCCGAATGAACTTGTTGTTCTGTGGAAATAGGTAAGACCTATTTATACAAGTCGAAGTGAAACGTACCCTGGTCTCATTATGGAATGGAAAAGTAGGTAAGTAAATGGGAGGAGGTGGTAACCGTATGCATGGAATTGATGTTCCGTAAAACCGTTAACGCATGGAATTGATGTTTTATAAAACCGTTAACGCATGTAATTGATGTTTTATAAAATCGTTAACGCCATTGGCATAGGGGTGCGGCTAGCATGGTTGGCATGCCTTGGCACAGTAGGTGTGGCTGGCATGATTTACCATTGGCACAGGGGCGCAGATAGCATGGTTTGCATACCTTGGCGCGGTAGGTGTGGATGGCATGGTTTTCCATTGGCACAAGGGTGTGGCTAGCATGGTTGGCATGCCTTGTCACGGTAGGTGTGGCTGGCATGGTTTTCCATTGTCAGAGGGGTGCGGCTAGCATGGTTGGAATTCCTTGGCGCGGTAGGTGTGGCTGGCATGGTTTTCCAGGGGTGCGGCCAATGCATGGTTGGCATGCCTTGGCGAGGTAGGTGTGGCTGGCATGGTTATCCATTGGTACATGGGTACGGCTAGCATGGTTGGCATGCCTTGGCGCGGTAGGTGTGGCTAGCATGGTTAGCCATTGGCATATGCGGTGTGAGAATTAGGGTTTTGGCCTGTCGAAATCCTAATCAACATTAAAAAAAAGGTACCCTGGTAATTTTCTCGTAGACAAATTAAAGGGTTCAATAAATGTGCTTGGTCTGGACATTATTACTCAAGTTATTTGACGTCACTGTCTGACTAGGGTTTTACGATTTTACCCCTAAGCTAAAAACCACCATCAACAGTACTTTAGCTAATTTTGTGCGAAATTGAACTCATGGGAGATAGTTTAGAGGCATACAAATTCTTTTTTTCTTCCCTCTAGTTTTTTTTCCCACAAAAATTTTGTCCCAAAATTCACCCAGTATATAACAAATTCATTAGTTTAATTATTATCTAATTTTTGTTTTTAAAGATAAAAATTACAACTCGAAAATACAATCATCCGGTAAGAAATTGGTCGGAAGCCTATCAACAAGTTGTGCTCCAACACGTTTTTAAATAACTACTCATATCCTATGAAAAAGGAATTCTCCGAAGCGAACATTAGCATCATGGCTAGCCATAAAATTACCTAAGTTCTTCAAAAAGTCTATGAAATCATCACCCAATTCCCCTAAGGTGGTAAAGGCAAGTGTCCGAAAACCAAAACCATAAGACGTGAATTTTTCTAAATATTTAGCCTTCTTGCGAGTAACAACATTCTTAATGGCGAGACCGGAATTAAAGGTACGAACTCCACCACCGGTGAAAGAAGAAACACCAGTCATATCTAAACACACATCACGACCATTATCCCAATTGAGAAAAAGTATGTCAGCTGGTCTCAAAGCAATGCCATTATTCGCAAGAAGTCCCAAATCAACCTCCTTCCTAGCTGGCAAACCCGCACGGTAACACATGTCTGCAATAGTGTCTCGCACCAAATCATGTCTAAATTTAATTCCAAATTCATTCGCACAATGCAAGGCATGATCACCAAATATGTCCATATCTCTTTTGCATAAGGGGCAAGAACCATTCTCCTCGAAAAGAGGAATCCCAAATCTGTATCGGAGAATTGCACTGAATTACCTAGCTCCAATAGTTTGGTTAAGGCCCATAATAGGAATCACCATCAAAAATTCCCACGCATGTTTTGTTTGATTGCATTGCCATAAAACAGAATCACGCTCCGACATAACATAACTGGTGGGTATGTTCTCCTTCACAGCATCAAAGTAAATATTTTCCAAGGAGTTCATGGAATGGGTGGAAAAATTACTTGAGCAAAGAGGAGAAACAGAAACACACAGTGAGTTCAAGGAGTCCAAAGCTCACTGAAGATAGGGGCCATTACTACTGATGCTAGCACCTCTCAAAATCGTAGACTGCAGCTCTAGGGTCTGTAAAAAGATGCAAGGAAACAATAATGTTTGGTATCCTGAATGGTATACACACCCATACCTCCATGTTTGAAAGGCAACATGGAGAGCCTTTGCTGGAGGAGTCTGTATCCAGGGACATCACCAGAAATAATGTGCCTAAGGAACTGAAATAGACGGTCGTCAAATAAGTCTTGAGCTTCCTGTAAAAAATCGGGCTTGGTTGTTATCAAGGCAAAATAAAGTATCGAAACACCGGTGCAACTCCGAAACAAAAGCAATTCACCTTGAGGGTCTTCTAATTTTTCTACAGCATCAATGAGGGCTATAGTCTTGCGCACTCTACTAACAACCAAATCTTTATTAAATTGAGCATCAAGGCTGACCGCCCCTCCCACATTAACTAAATAAGGGTTGTTTAGTCATTACAAAATTATTTGAGATAATGGGTTTTTGATATTACTTATGAGTGACCCGTTTTTTTCCTATTAGGTGACGCCCCTCTAATGGAATGTGATGCCCCAATAATAATTTGGGTTTTTTAGGGGCGACCCCAATAGAATTAGGGGCAACAAAAAAAGATAAAATAGGTTGAAAATACTTATATGCCCTTCATAATCGGTAGTTTAGGTTTTTTTTTATCTACCGATTGCAAAATCTCATTTTTGGGGAAACTCTATATTCGGCAGTTATATGTACTATTTTTACTACCGATTATAGGCTCAACCAAATTAGAAAAATAGAGAATTTTTGTAAAATATCATTTTGGGGAAACTCTATATTCGGTAGTTATATGTGTTGGATATTTTCAAGAGAGCCAGGATAATCGGAAGTCAGGATAACATCATTTGCTACTGATTATAGGATCAACCAAAATTCAAAAAAAACACTTTTTTTTGCAAAATCTGATTTTGGGGCTACTCTATATTCGGTAGTTATATGAACTATCTTGACTACCGAATATGGTAAGAGTTCTACTGTATAGTCGGAAGTCATGATAACTCTTCATTTCTTACCGATTATAGGCCCAACCAAAATTAAAAAAAAAAGGATTTTTGCAAAATCTGATTTTGGGGCTATTCTATATTCGGTAATTATATGAACTATCTTGACTACCGATTATGGTAGGATATTTGCAAAGAGAGCCACTATATAATCGGAAGTCATGATAACTCTTCCTTTCTTACCGATTATAGGCTCAACCAAAATTCAAAAAAAAAAAGGATTATTGCAAAATCTGATTTTGGGGCTACTCTATATTCGGTAGTTATATGAACTATCTTGAATACCGATTATGGATAGAGGATTTTATTTTGGTAATACTTTATATTTGGAAGTTAAAGAAACTAAATTGACTCCCGATTGTAGATTAACTTCCGATTTTAAAGTTATCTACCGATTATAAAGGGTAGTTTGGCCATTAAAAAAAATGCCCCGGAAGTTATCTACCGATTGTGAAATAACCTACCGATTATGACATTTTTTTTCGTTTTGTGTCGCCCCTAATTATTTTGGGGTCGCCCCTAAGACGCCAGGCAATGATAGCCTTCAAATCCTAAGTCACATGGTTTTCTAATCTAGCATCTAGATTGGCATCTAGAATACCCATTTAAGTCTTATGGTCATTCCAATCTAGTATTTAGATGCAATGAGGCTAATTCCTATGGTGTGCTAATCTAGAAGCTAGATTAGCAACTAGGGCAAACCTACTAAGTCCTATGGTAGTTTTAATCTAGCATACTATACTAGATGCACTAAATCATTCAGCGAAAAGTAGATTTAGGAAGCTGCGCTGAATTATTCAGCGAAAAGTAGATCTCTATCTCAACCGTCAGATCAAAAAATAAGTCTAGATGCGCTGAACCATTCCGCGCAAAAGTGATTTTGATTGCGCTAAACCATTCAACGCAACTATCTCGCTACTAGTCCACATGCGAACAATTGCTAGGAGAAAGAACTAGTGTTAACAAATAGACAACACATTTTCTTTTTTGGACTGCAACACCTTTTGGCTAATCTAGCAGCCAAATCTAGCCCATAGGACTTAGTCTGAATGGAACACCGAAAAGTTGATTTTCTCTGTGCTGAACCATTCAGCGAAACTATCTCTCTACTAGTTGGAATGCGAGATATATCTGGAAAGAGAAGTAGTGTTAAAGAATATGCAACGCATTTTGTATAATCTGCAACTCTTTTTGGATAATCTTAGTCCTATGGGCTAGATTTGGCTGCTAGATTATCCAATAAATGTTGTAAATATTTCTCAAAGTGTTGTATATTCTTTAAAACTACTTCTCTCTCTAGATATATATCTCACATGTGAACTCCAGCGACATAGTTTCGCTGAATGGTTCCACTAGCTAAAATCACCTTTCCGCAGAATGGTTCAACGCAAGATAGATTATTCCAAGGTATATGCGCTGAATGGAAACGTGCAGGATGTCTGCGCTGAATCAAAACACACAACACATCTGCGATGAACCATTCAACGGTAACAGAGTTTGACCCTTTTTTTTATATCTTACACCTAGTTTACACCATTAGTAATTAAATATTTATTAACCATGTTTTGTCACTCCCGTTACACCACCAACGACTATGTTTTCAAATTTTGAATTTTGAAATGTTTGACAATTTATTCCAACGGTTGTTTGTTTCAAAATTTGAAAATTTACCAAACTAAGGAATTCTTTCATTACATTGCAAAACAAGGTTGCAATGTTTTCTGAAGGAATTAAAAAGTACATTGAAATTAAAATTCTACTTCTAAAAATTAAAAATTCCATTGAAATTAAAATTCTACTTCTAAATTAACTTCTGAAAATTAAAAAGTATATTCAAATTAAAATTCTACTTCTAAATAACTTAAATTATTACTATTAATCACTTTAATTTAGGGGATAGGATCAAGGACATTAAGGACCAGAATCTCGTTCTTACATTTTTTGCAGAGAGGTTTCTCCTAATCCTCTACTTCATACATATTTTGGTATTTTCAACTCAGTTTCTCTTTGTTGGGTTTGTGCCAAGATTGTAGAGTTTTTCATGTGCTTCTTAAGGTACTCTTCCTTTGTTTCATACTTGGAAACTCTTTGTGCTTGCGATTTTTCAAGAAGTTCGATGAGCTTTATCCATTTTTCCATCTGCTCTATGTGATGCTTTAGCCCCACGAGCCCTGCATTTGGAAGATTCTCCCACTGCACCTCTAACATCATTTGTTTGGTTGAAATAATGTCTTTTACGTGATATGTCTGAGGTTTCAGAACCAAGGGTATATGGTTTTCTCTACTTTTAATGTAGTTTCTCAAGGTAGCCAAGGATATGGAATTAGTCTTAAAGTTCCATGTACCATGATTTTTGAAATATGGGAATAAATATCATCCATAGCATCATATGTTAGCTCACTACCCAACTGCGACATAACTACTTGACGTTTACTAGGATCATCCGTGGGAATTCTCGTTAACATGTACCAATCTAAAGGAAGGATTCCAAACTCAAACTCCTTAAAATGAAATCTCTTGGTTTTTTCCCACCATCTCTCAGCTATGGCTTCAACTAAGTCTCTATCCGCATTGGCAAATCAAATGCAAAAACATAAGAAAACCCACAACTATCACAGTATCGTTGTGCTGAAGGATTATTATTCACTAGAATTTTACATAACACTTCAACTTCTTTCAAGCTACTTCTAAAGTTTACACTCTGTGGATCACACATAACATCTTTACATACACGGCTATCTTTATTCTTTGCCGATACTATCTCGAAAATCGTTCATACTCATACTACAATCAATAACGAAAGAAATAAAAATCAATCACAGGACTAACTAAATTTACCTACAAATTTCATTCATTTTCATAACAAATAATCATATAAATTTTCATCAAAAATAATCATACAAGTTTACCTACAAACTAATCATACAAATTTTCATTCATTTCATCACAAATATTCAAATTTTCAAAAAAATTCATCAAATAATCAAATCAAACCCCCAAAACACTAAAAATCAATTTCAACCATGGATTGTGACACATATCATCTAAATCATCTAACTCGTCTAATATCAATCATCAATTTCATCAAAATATCATCGAAAACAAAAATCATAAAACTTAAAACCTAAAATTTAAATTTCTTACCCAATCAATTTTATGGACGAAATCGAACCAAACCACCCTCAAACGATTCCAAACTTGATGATGATCAAACCCACTGAGCGAATTGAAAAAATGATGAAAAAATCACAAATGAATCAAACATGAAGTTCTTGGAGGAGAAAGAAATGAAGAAGGAATGAAGGGAAAGTCGACTTATATCGATGAAACGTGGATTTTGGCTGCGCCGTTTGGTTCAGCCCAACCGCGAAATGGTTCCGCACAGTCAACCAGTTTGAATGGTCATGCGATGTTCCATTCAGCTTGAATAGTGCAAAAAGTTCTTGCAATGAATGATTCAGCGCGACCTCGCTCTTTGGTTCTGCGACTAGCATACTAAATTAACATTGCCATAGGACTTAAGAGGTTGCCATAGCATCCAATCTAGATGTTAGATTAGAAGACCATGAGACTTAGCTTAAGAATAGTGTCATCTCACACGGCTAGCGGGAAAGCTATCAACATCCTAAAAACTCAATACCATCCCTCACACCAGAATAAAACTAGCAACAATGGAGTTTACTCTCCCTTTCATTGGCTAGTTACCATAACCATACTCCCTCGTTGGCTTAGATAAAAACCATTCGTGTTCGTAGGATGAAAGTTTGTGAAATATGGTATGTTGATAGGGCAACCCGTAGTGTAGATTGGGTAGGTGGTCGATACACACCCGACAGACGGCTCTCATTATTTGTTATGTCTGACCGCTAGATGACAAAGATCTTTGATTGGACGACCTAAAATTATTACGTATAATTACATTGAGTTTAATTAATTTTTTTAAATCATAGTCGTTGAATTATTCCAAAAAAAAAAAATTACTATATTAATTTCGAGTATTTATGATAAAAATACCAAAATAAAAATACTACATTAATTTCGAGTATTTATGATAAAAATCCAAAAAAATAAAACAATGTCATATTGATTTCGAGTATTTATGCAAAAATAATAAATATATTTATATGGTAAAAATAGAACACGCGATTGGGGGATATAAATTACTTCCCCCAACCCATAGTGTCCGCTAGGGGTGACTTTTGGGTATGAAAATACTAAAATACCCTTTGGTTAATTAAAAAACATTATGAAAAGACTATACTACCCTTTCCCCTGAAACTTAAAATTTAAAAACCAAATACATATCCCCCATTTGTGTATCAGTTCCGGCACTCTTCATCTAGGTTAGGGTTTCTTTCTTTTTCTTCATTTTCTTCATCGTTGTTCATCAGTTCTTCATCGACGATTAATCGTCGATTCCAAAATTTCTTCGTCGATTAACCTACCCGAATCATAACCATGCCTCCAATAAAGAAATCAATTTCCCAATCGAAGTCAAAATCGATTGCTCAACAAAAAGAACAAAGGCTTACTTTGGTTGCTCAAGAGCAAGAAAAAGAAGAAGAAGCGAACTCGGCCAATCAACCTCTCGTAAACATGGCTTCTGTGAGAAGGTAAGTGATTTGAACTGTTTTATAAGTGTTTGAATCGATTTATAGCAGTAGGTTTGGGTTAGAATCGCGAACCCTAACTCAAACAGTTGAGTTTCAGTGAGTACCGACATTGATTTTTGTATGAATACAATGTCGGTATTGGGTTACGGCATTCAATATAGAATGAAGGCAATGCGGGTGTTAAGTTACGGCATTGATGTTGGTATGAATACAATGCCATTTTAAAACCCAAAGTCACCTGAAACTGAATGTTTCGTACCGGCATTGAATTTAGTTTGAATATTATGCCGGTAGTAAGTTACGGCATTGGTTTACATTTATTCGTTTATGCCGGTAGTTATCTTTTGGTATCCAGGAACCGTTTAGGGAAAACCGGCATTGTCGATAGTAGTTATTCAATGCCGGAAAAGAGAACTGGCATGCTGTGTTTTCAAAATTACTTTGTCGTTTTTGGTCCCGGCATGGTGGGTATTTCTTGAATCTGTGCTAGTATAAAGACTGAAAGTGAGTTTTCTTATGTTCATTTCGTGTGTCTTTTGATATAAGGCTAGAGACAAGGAAGCTAAAAAAGTAAAATCTAAAGCAGTTGTCATTAAGAGAAGAAGGAAGGACGATCTTGATACTCCTCAGTCTCCTCCTCCTCGAGGGAAAGATGAAGGTCGTAAAAAGCGTTTGTGGGCTGACACAAGAGGGATAATTTGGGAGAGTGGTGGTGACCGTAGTCGACTTGTAATTCGTGAACCTACTAGAACAGTTGAGCACGATGAGCAAGATGAAGAGGAAAGTGAGGAGGAAGATACTGAGGTTCATCCAAGTCAATTAGCAAGCCAAAGCGAAGTTGTAAAGGAAGTTGGTGGGCCAAGTCAACAACCGAAACAAGGCAAAGCCAAAGGCAATGGCAAAGTAAAATTTAAAGGTTCGCAGCTTCCTCATGTTGATGACATGATACCTGACCTTGGGAGTGGCATAATTTGGGGTCAAACTGACGATCCGAGAATTCTATTTGGCTACAAGGACACGTGGGATCGTACTATTTATCAAACCTATGTAAGAATTTTTTATCATGTGCATATGTATTATTGTGTATTTATTTAAAATATTTTAATTTTACTATCTCCTAATTGTAGTATCATAAGAAGGCTGTGCGTGTTTGCCGAAACCAAGCCACGTCTCGTTGGGATTTGTCTAAGGAATGTGAAGAGGTCCAAACATTAGTAAGAGATTCTGGTCTATATGATTTGGTTGAAAATTATGTGAATTGTGATTCTGTGATAGTCAATTGCTTCGTAAAAAGGTATCATGGTGAAACTAATACCATGCACTTCCTATCTGGGGAGGTGACCTTGATCCCTGATGATGCTCAGAACATTCTAGGCTTGAATATTATCAGAAAATCAATTGCATAAGGAGATAGGTGTTCGGACCTAGAATGGTCGAAGTTGCACCACCTGACTAACAATCTATTTGGTTGGGACTACCAAACTTATGTAGAAAGCTTCTATATATCTAAGGCTAGTAAGACAAAGACAATCAAGTTGATGCTGATTAAGGAGAAGTTTAAAAAAACACAGGAAATAAGTTTGATGGATGGATGGGACCCTTCCCAAATTCGTTATACAGCCGTTGCATACCTGTTATTCATCTTGGGCACTAAGGTATTCCCTGACACTAGTGGAAACAGGGTTAGTGCAAGCCTTCTTCAATACTTGGATTCGTTAGAAGATGTCTATCACTATTCTTGGGGCACTGTGGTAATGGAACATTTGATGGCAGAGATGAGAAGGGCCTCTAAAGCTGTTACCAATCAATTTGTTGGGAATTTCGATCTGCTTCAGGTAATTTTGTTTTTAAACTTATATTCTTATGTATATTGTTCACATGTACCCTTATTATGAACTTAAAAACAAAATTTGTTGCTTCTTATATGTATTATTCCACATGGTATAGGTGTGGGCTTATGAACACTTCCCAACATTGTTCAAGGACTACCCCTTCTTGAAGATCATAGACCTTCCCGAACCCGAGGCGGCTAGAGCTAAGATATACCAGTTCAACAATATTCTGAAGCCCGATAACAATCATCGACTGATAGATATGAGATTATCTCTGGACGCGATGACTACCAAAGAGGTTGTGTTCGACCCTTACAAGGTGGTTAGAGAGAACCACCGAATTTTGAGTTATCCTAACGTTGCATTTTACAATGGACCGTTGTTCCACCCTAAGGGATACATTATGGATGATCCTCGACGTGTGATGCAGCAAATTTTATATAAGCAATTACCTTGTTTCATGACAACCTCTACTTTAAGGTACGCTCTTGACTTGGCTGGGTGCATTACAACTTCCTCAAAGTTGAGGGGTAGTATATGATCCATTTCCAGAACCAACACATTGGAGGGATAGGGAACCAAGTCGTTTGGTAGATATCAGTAATTAGGATCTTGTGAACAACGGTGATGAAGTCGATCCCTTCTACATTGATAACTACATGGAATGGTCACATCCTTTTGTCGTGCACCCGGACGACGTCCAAGTTCCACCCCAGAAAAACCCTTCGGTTCCAACTCCTACTGAGGCACCACCTACAATGGCCAAACTTAATAAGAGTCTTGGATGGCTAGTAAGTATTGTTAATTCCTTAGTCGTTTAATGTACACCTAATCGTATATTAGTATGTACATACTAATTATATGTTGGATGTATGAAACTAGCGGAGTAGGCTTGGCAAGATGAAGAAGATCTTTGGTTCCAATTACGAGCAAGGAGAGGTGCTAAATGCTTGATAAAATTGAAGACCAAAGTGCAAAATCTTTGTTTGGAGAAACGAGGAAGGTTTCGGTCCACAAGAAGCAAAAAATCAAGTGAATAACTCTTTAGTTGTTACGTTTTGAACAATTCCGAACTTTTGGTTGTTTGTACCTCATGATTAACTCTTTAGTTGTTTGTTTTACTTTTGGTTTATGATACCTGGATTAAGAAAATTTAAGCACAATCCAGTTTTTTGGTTTATGTTGAACATATTTAGATTTCTATTTAAATGTTTTTCTTTGTAAGTTTTCTTTACACCATAGCTGTCGGCATAGAAACGTGTAGGTTCTACAGCGCCGGGACTGTTTCCGGCGTGTAAAAGAAATTATAATTCCATGCCGCCACTTGTACCATCATTGAGTGGTTTTTATATAACGATGCCGGAATTGGAGGATAAAAGGGTCCAAGTTCCTGTATAGAATTTGGAAAGTACCGGCATTGAATTATTAAATGAATCTATGTCGAAATCCTGATTTTCTTACAGGTGAATAGGCTTGCCAGAAAACCGGCATTGGTTTAGATTAAACTACAATGCCGGTATTGATTATAAATCCGTTTAGAATGATCTTTTATTTCATTACTAAGTAATCTATTACTTTTTTAAATTAAAAAATACTAAAAAACATGGAATGTGGCAATTTTGGTTAAAGATGATCTCATATTCTATTTCCATCCCCTTTCAATAATTACGGAACCTTTGAGCCTTTCGCAAATATCTTCAAAGACATCATCTGGAATCTCGGTGTCAAGTACCATCTTAATTGGTTCATCTTCTCTTTCAACATAGTCCTTTCCCTTCATTTAACACCCCTCACACCCATTAATAGGGTTGCATTGGCCCTTGTGGTTTTCTCTTGATTATGCTAGTGCAACAGTTTTGTCAAACCATTGAAATTCATCGCAGTTTGGGTGATTCAAACACCTTAGAAATATTCTTCCATTTTCAGCATCATCAGATTTTGCAATCCAAAACCGGCGTGTCCCATCACAACTTCTATACTTTGAATAAATAAAAGGACAATCCATGGCTAGATGAGAAGGTGACTTGCAAATTTGACAGCTGCAATGATGACTCTGGAAGACAAGATTATATTAGTGATATGTCCTAGTAGAGAATATTTAGTAATGTTGAATCTACTTACTTTACAAGTAGATCTTGATGGTGTTTTGCAAATAGAGCTTTTCGATGAATCTCCCATCGCTTGTGAAGCTTAATCCGTTCTTGCTTGATCTATTTTCTGAGGCTATCTTTGTTGAGAGAAGGATTTTTGTTATTTGGCGGGTGCTTTGTGTATATTTTTCCAAAGGAATGAGGGGGTTTTATATAGAATGAAACTCCAACGGTCTTATTTTTCAAAAAAGTAGCCATTTATTTTTTGAAATTCACAGATACCGGCATAGATGATGAAACACAATCACTGCCGGTAGTGTGTACCGGAGTTGTACTTTGTTGTTAAAACGATGCAGGTACTATCTGCAGGTTTGTCATAATCTTTGTATAAGAAAATCAATTACCGGCATGTATGTTTAACGGTAATCCATACCGGAAATTGGTGTCGGCTTCTACGTTTATATGAACTTCAATGTCGGCACAAAAGATTTCAAAAAAAACTATCTGTTGAGGTTTTTCTCTATATAAAGAGAGCTAATACTTGGACCCAATTGCCCAAAACTCGTGTGTTCTTTACTATACCCTTGAGACCCTAAACTTATAAAACCCTAAACCCTATAAGATTCATCCATAGATAGATTAGTATATAACCTACTCCCACATATAACAAATGGCATCGTTTGACTCCGAGGAAGATTTAGCAATCACCAAATCATGGTACTCCGAAACTCGTCCTTCAACTATAAATAACAGTTCGGGGGATTCCATGTGGTTGAATATTTTTAACAAATTTACTCACGATTATGGGAACCCGAAAGGAAGAACTGCTCAACAAATCGAGCAACGTCACGACATCATCCTAGATGCGGTGGTTAAGTATTTAAAAATGAAGCATCGGATCGAGCACGCTACCCACAATAGATTGTCCCCTCAACAACACGTAAGTATCTTTATGATTAATTTGACACAATCCACTCTTTTAATTTTTATGTAACAAAGTAAGTTTGTGTGTTGTTTATGTAGCATGAAGCCGTCAAAGCGCGTTACTTACACGAAAAGGAGAAGCATTCATGTTTGATGAAAACATGAACTACAGGGTAACCAAAGTCACAGAGTACCACCAGCTGGGTGAATCGGAGACGGATTCTTCTTAAAAGTATTTATAGGTTTACTGCCTTTTGGTTAGGCTTTTAGGTTAGTTTTTGGTAAGGTTTTGTTGGTAGATCTCTATGTAAACCCTCACGAGACTATAACTCGTCCACTTGGGTCATCAAGTGATTTAGAGGCTTGATGCACGTACTAAGTGCATCCGTGCTTCCTGCGAAAAGGATTACATTTGAAATAAATTACAGTTCCGATATACTACGTTAACATAATTTAACGTCGGTAGTAGGTGCTGGCGTAGATATTATATTTATTTTTATGCCGGTATTAAGTGTCAAAATTTTATGGTCACTGTGTACAATAAACCTTATTCCGGCATTGAAATTTAATACAACTCCACACCGATAGTGGGTGCCGGCAATATCGGTAACCATAGTTCAGTGCCGGGATTAAACATTTATTTCCCAACGACTATTTTTTCAAACCATAAATCAGTAAAGGGAACTGCCGGCGTGTATTTTAGGTTAATGACAATGCTGTTACAATAAAGTAGGTTCAAAAAGAGTTGTTATGTACTCATCTATTTAAAGGAATCGATCCACATTGCACTTGATACCTTTTTTTTTTTTTGCTCCAACATATATCTCCAATGGAAAATCCATCAACAACTATTGATTTCATCATTTCCATGGAAAAAGAAAAACTGAAGAAGAACAAACTATCAACTCCGATAGGAAATCAATCATCATCCACCACCAACTCAATTGCCATTATACAAGAAAAACTTAGAATGAGGAAATAACAAATTTGATGTGATAGATGATGTCTATGTTGAATTGAAGTATTTTTAGGGTTTATCCCATACTAAAAAACACAAATTGAAACTTGCTTGATTAGTCTTTCTACTACACTAAAAGAAAATTTTCAAAATGCAATTTAGTCAATTGAAATTAAGTTACATGTTTGTTTCGCGGTAGAATTCAATTTGAAAACCATTTTGTATTATATGTCTTGTATCTCTCTCTTATTGCATGAAACTTCCGGCATCTAAATTTAATTGCATACTATGGCAGTTTTCTGTGCTGGCATAGGATATCTCTATTTTTAAAACCCTGTTGTTGATAGTGGATTTTAGTTCAGGGCTAAAATTGTAAAAGCCAAATTTTATACGCTGACATCCTTCAGAGGATAAGGCTATTTGATAAGTGATGAATACTTCTTCGCTTTATTAATTCACCTAGAATGGAGCATGTAGCAACAATCCCAAATGTTTTGTGAATTTTTAGCGTTATTAATTAATGCATGAATTTCCTTGTATTTCCTGTGCTGTTCTCAACATGACTCTCATTATTGGTGCGACATGATGACTGATTGTTACTCTCAGCAGAGTAACACGAATATCCAAGTGTCAATAATGAGGCATGCACGAAATATCCGTACAGACTATATCTCTCGATGTGTTATATTAGCCCGATTGAGCATATTTAATTCCCTAAGGGAAATTTGGACTGTCCGTGTCAGTCTCAGAAAATATCATGGCCATGCAAGTTAGCCGTATGATTTAACCAGCCTAGACGAACCCTATCAGGAGCAGTCTATCACCACAATGACCACCAACGGGCCCATTAACGCCATGGACGGTCAGGTACAAGTCACACCCTCCGAACGACCACCAAACACCAGCCTGAAGTTGGATTTCCAGGCTGGTATGGAGCGGCTTGGAGGAGCTCGTACAAGCAAAGGCTTCCTACGGCAGTCTCAAATCCATCACGACCTCTCATCTTCACCGGCGTAATTAGACGGTGCGGATCGCCCCATTCCCGGCACGCACTTGCACCATTGTGTACACCGGCGGGCCCCCTTTTTTACCTGCATATCCGACCATCTCACAACCTAGATAGGCAGGAGCAAATGCTCGCCCAAAATTCGGCCGGCGTGATGCTTTAAGGGTCGCAGGAAATTGATCACGGACATCCAACTTCACCGGCATGATTGGATGGCTTAGTTCAGGCCTATGACCGTCGGTCAGGTATCACCATGTTCACCACCGACCCAGTTTAGGTCCCACATGGTCAGCCATTCCATATGAAGAGCATAGCATGCAAATTCTTCCGGCCAAAGTAGCATGCGCGCGACCAACATAAAACCCTAATTAGGGTTTGCGGCATATTACATGTGTCGTAAATCGATCACGAGCATCCATCTTCGCCAGCCTGGATGAAGGTTGCAGGAATAGACTAAGGAGGTCCAGTGAGTATCTACATGATCACAGTGGGCCCATCTACCTCTATGACCGGATGACCAGAGGAAGGGAGGACCTGACGCCTCGATTCGTGCACCCTGAAGGTGTCATGCCCCGCCCCTTTAGAAATATTTTGAGACACATGATTCTTGTCGAAAATCAATCTCAGCCACTCCTCTTTACCGGTAAACTTGAGTGGCCTAGATCACGCCTTCATGGGACAGTGAGGTACGGATGTGTACACCAATATGTTGTCTACACGCATGCTTGGTTGGTCCTGCCTAAAACACTTCCCATGCTTGGTTTCACCCAAGCTGAAGAAATATGCTTGCGCACCTCTTCAAAACCCTAATCAACGGTCGCAGATGAGTATCATAGATCATCTCGTCCGTTCAACTCTACCAACTTGATTGGGCAGCTCAGGCTAGGAGTTAAACGGCCAATAAGATGTCGTGGTGACTACCATCCGTCACTCTACCACATGGAGTAATCGGTCAAGGGAGGGCTTGCTTGCGCAGCCTCCAATCGGTCATTCGAAGATGGATAGGCATGCACATGTTTTAAGATGCTTAATCCACGACCTACTCCGTTAAGCTTTAAAACATCGATGCTTCATCCATACTGAGTATATTTGATGAATTACATGCATAGAATGCTCACGCTATTTCATAAATATCGACTTCCCATGGGTCCCACGATCCACACTCGAGACATCAAACATGTCACAAACTCGGGGATAGTTACTGGGTATTGGTCTGGCGGGCTACAGCGTGCAACGCGCCATCACAAGAATGTGTTAGGAAAGCATGGACGGTTAGCGATGATTTGAGAAGTGGTTATAAAACGTGATCGTCCAATCACCCACACGACCCCACTAATCCATCACTCCACTTCATACGAGACGAGGGTTTGCTCTCTATGACTTGTATAAATAGGTCATTTGCCTATTTTACAAAGGGGAGAACACCATACAAGCATATAAAACCAAGTGTTGTCATTTGTATCCAGAAAACACCAGAGCTGATTGCTTACATTATTGCAAGTCAGTTCGATATTCTGATACAAGTCATAAATAGCCAACACCTTCACAATCTCAACACCTTCTTCGCTTCCCTCCCTAAGATCAACCCCATCTCCTTCACTTTGTGACCGAAGCAAGTCTGGAATGGCCATTTCTTGGTTTAGGCAAAAATTGTATAGATTGATCTCTCGAATCAAAATCACTCCCGTGCAGTGCATTTTTTTAGGGTTTAGATTCATTTCTCATCCACACACCCAAAATTACCAAAACCAACAGAAATAGTTTTTACCCATAAACAATTGGTGACCACAGTGGGAGATCAATCTTTCGATTGCAAAATCAATTTCCAATATCCAATTTTATTTTTCAATCCCGATTTCAAGATGGTGGAACTTAGGTATGGATCAACAATCAATTCCGATGGAACTTGCGTTGACAACACTCTCGGTGTTGATGTCCCTGTCAGTGGAGATGCCGTGCAGAATGTGATGCCGCCTCCTCTACCACCAGCACCAGCGGAGCAGGAGTTATTCCAGTAGGCGTGACACCTCCTATCACCATAGCCAGAGCACACGCAAACCCCGGCATTTCTTCAAATGTAATGCCTCCAGTCGTCATTAGAGAAACTTCCACTCCACCATCAGGACGAGAGATCGGAAGATCCAGAGGAGGCCAACCCCTCTTCCCAACGGTGTATCTGATGGTGTAAATGGAAGAATCCCAACATTGATGGAGTTAGCACGGGTGCAGGAGATTCACACGAAGAACATATAACTGATCAAAGAAACCATAATCGGCAAACTCTATCTCCTCATCAAGATGACATCAGATATGAGCGGTTCTCCAGGAAACGGCTTCTCTAGTAGAAAGTTTATGCGAACTTTTACACCTCTCGAAGAATCAGCGGGCGGAGACGTTTGTTGTAATCAACCAGATAGTCATGGACGTGCATTTAACTCCTTTTGCGTCCAGAAGCCTCAAAAACACCAGAGATGTCTGTGAATAATGTTACATTTACAGAAGAAGACATGATGGTGGAAGAAGGTCATAACCGGGCCTTACACATTACAACACGCATCAAGGATTCGGAGTTCAAGAGGGCCCTCATCGACACGGGAGCGTCTTAGAATGTGATTACTCTCAAAACATTCAAGATGGCCAAGGTTCGCCCAAGAAAGATCATGCGATAGCCTACCACGATGACAGACTTTGAATGAAACCAAACCAACACGTACGGATGGTAGAGCTCAGGTTCGGTTCAGCAACAAACCCTGGAGCTGAAAATCCCCTTGATGTCAACTCTCCTTCCAGTAACATCTATGTACCACCTGTCAGCATGATCAACATCAGTAGCATAGGAAGCGTTCCCTCAGGAGTTATACCTTCGATCACCAGAGACAGATCCGCTGCCACCACACTCCTTCCTGTCGAGGATCGTGATCGCATCCAGCCAAGTTTCCTCTAAGAACTGACGTTGCTCATTTTGTTGATACTAGCCAGAGCTTCATCATAGCAATAACCACTACAAAGAATATTTCATCCATGTGATATTCCAAGTATCCCAGCATCGCATCCAGGTAAGTACAATAAGCTTGTATCAAATCACAGAGGCGTGGATTCAAGGTGGTCCAACCAAAGTAACCTACACTTGGGGACTGAAGCCTCCTCCAGGTTTAGAAGCTTAAACGGAGTCACCGATTTACCAGCGAATGCAATGGGAGCACATCTTCCACGAGAAAATAAACTCAGGGTAAATACACATGGGTACTTTTGTCACGCTGCTTACTCACGGGAGAATCTGATGCACTCAAACCCGAACCATGCGCGAAGGACATGCCTAGCATAGAAAGAGCTAAGTAACTATCCTTAAACTAAATGTTTTATATCTATTAGGCATGTCAAGTAAATTTAAACCTCTTAGTGTTGAGAAGTGAAAATTCCTCAACACCGCTATTATGTTGCCAGGAATACTACCTCAACACTGTGTTGTCAGTCATACTACCTCAACACGATTTCCTCTTGGTGTTGAGACGTGAAAAATTCCTCAACACCATTATTGTGTTGCCAGACATACTGCCTCAATACTGTGTTGTCAGGAATACTTCTCCAACACGTTTTCCTCTTGGTGTTGAGATGTGCAAATTCCTCAACACCACTATTGTGTTTCCATGCATACTTCCTCAATACGTTTTATTCTTGGTGTTGAGATGTGAAAATTGCTCAACACCACTATTGTGTTGCCAGGCATACTGCCTCAATACTATGTTTTCAGGCATACTGCCTCAACATAATTTCCTCTTGGTGTTGAGACGTGAAAATTCCTCAAACACCAATATTGTGTTTCCAGGCATACTGCCTAAACACAGTGTTGTCAGGCATACTGCTTCAACACGTTTTCCTCTTGGTGTTGAGATGTGAAAATTCCTCAACACCACTATTGTGTTTCCAGGCATACTGCCTCAATATTGTGTTGTCAGTCACACTGCCTCAACACGTTTTCCTCTTGGTGTTGAGATGTGAAAATTCATCAACACCACTATTGCGTTTCCAGGTATACTGCCTCAACACTGTGTTGTCAGGCATACTGCCTCAACATATTTTCCTCTTGGTGTTGAGACGTGAAAATTCCTCAAACACCAATATTGTGTTGCCAGGCATACTGCCTCAACACAGTGTTGTCAGGCATACTTCTTCAACATGTTTTCCTCTTGGTGTTGAGATGTGAAAATTCCTCAACACCACTATTGTGTTTCCAGGCATACTGCCTCAACATTGTGTTGTCAGTCACACTGCCTCAACATGTTTTCCTTTTGGTGTTGAGATGTGAAAATTCATCAACACCACTATTGCGTTGCCAGGCAT
Organism: Papaver bracteatum; assembly: GCA_023529315.1. Classification (NCBI taxonomy): domain Eukaryota; kingdom Viridiplantae; phylum Streptophyta; class Magnoliopsida; order Ranunculales; family Papaveraceae; genus Papaver; species Papaver bracteatum. The sequence goes on along the minus strand of JAJJWX010000768.1, from coordinate 69,009 downwards.
ACTGCCTCAACACTGTGTTGTCAGGCATACTGCCTCAACACATTTTCCTCTTGGTGTTGAGATGTGAAAATTCCTCAACACCACTATTGTGTTTCCAGGCATACTGCCTCAACATTGTGTTGTCAGTCACACTGCCTCAACACGTTTTCCTCTTGGTGTTGAGATGTGAAAATTCATCAACACCACTATTGCGTTGCCAGGCATACTTCCTCAACACTGTGTTGTCAGGAATACTGCCTCAACACATTTTCCTCTTGGTGTTGAGAAGTGAAAATTCATCAACACCACTATTGCGTTGCCAGGCATACTGCCTCAACACTGTGTTGTCAGGCATACTGCCCCAACACGTTTTCCTCTTGGTGCTGAGACGTTCAAATTCCTTAACACCACTATTATGTTGCCAGGCATACTGCCTCAACACGTTTTCCTCTTGGTGTTGAGACGTGAAAATTCCTCAACACCACTATTGTGTTGCCTGGCATGCTGCCTCAACACTGTGTTTTCAGGCATGCTGTCTCAATACATTTTCTCCTCTTGGTGTTGAGACGTGCAAATTCCTCAACACCACTATTGTGTTGTCAGGCATGCATCCTTAACACACCCTCTTCTTGGCGTTGAGATGTAAAAATTCCTCAACATCACTGTTGTGTTGTCAGGCATGCTGCCTCAACACATTTTCTCCTTTTGGTGTTGAGACGTGCAAATTCCTTAACACCACCATTGTGTTGCCAGGAAAACTACCTCAACACATCTCTCCTCATAGTGTTGAGATTCCTAAACACCCATTATTGTGTTGTCATGCATACTACCTCAATACAATATAGTGCTGAAGGCTCCACCACCTCAGCACTCGTCTTTATATTCAAGGCTCGATGCACCAACACTACATGGCACCAGTACTCCATGGCCAAGACAGAAGTGCGCCAGCACAAAGATTGCACATTGCACATGCCTCTTCCCAAAGGTCAATTGAATTTTCATGGTAATTTTCTCATATCTTGCCCTTTCAATTTTTCATCCTTGTCTGTCACCATCTCATGCCTACCCCACAATAATGCAACCATTATGTGTTAGGCAGGGGACTTAATGTTGATGGTGGATTTTAGTTCAGGGCTAATATTGTAAAAGCCAAATTTTATACGCTGACATCCTGCAGAGGATAAGGCTATTTCATAAGTGATGAATACTTCTTCGCTTAATTAATTCACCTAGAATGGAGCATGTAGCAACAATCCCAAATGTTCTGTGAATTTTTAGCATTATTAATGAATTCATGAATTTCTTGTATTTCCTTATAGATGGTGGATTTTCGACAAAGGCTAAAATCGTAAACCCATACTTATATGTACTCCTGATCCAGCAATCAGACGAGTATTGAGGCTCATGTCTTTTATTGAAAGCATGAAAGCTCATACCACAAGAATCTCTGACTGAGAATATTTTCTCTCAGAGTATATGTAGATATGTAGTCTCTCAGCTGAGTCAACATCATGTCTCATGAATACTGAGCAATTTCAGCATTTACTTCTATATAGAATCGAAAGATTAGACGGCTCCTAGACAGCATGCCTGCTAGTATAGAGCAATAACGTCTTCAGGATGTAACAATGTTTTCCCTGACTTTATGAAAGAAAATATAACGCTTCAACAAGCTCATATCACTCAATTTTTAATAATTAATGCTCCTAGACGATTGTACTAGTATAGAGCCATTAATTAATTATTCTCGGAATCAATAGATTCATTAACTGAATCCATGGAAAATATTCAATATTTTCATAATATTTCGTTACTTCAATTTATGGTTCTTCCCAGCAGAATTCCATGGGTTAGTAATAAGTATTCAACACACGGGCATATGAGTTACCTTCGAGTAAGCCCCAACCAAAATGGTGTAAATGTATTCGACAAATAATACATTAACGAACACCTGAATGAACAAACAAGTATTTCAAAATACGACGAGATGGTGAACCTATGCAAATAGGAAAGAAAATAATAAAATAATAGTCAAGGCGCTAGGAGACTGGTTCACCGACCGGCCAGTCATGCCGTGACCAATCCCACGCCCAAATTATATATTTTATCATATTTTATTATTTTCCTTGATCTCATGAAAACCCTTTCATTTGAACAAATATCCTTCATTTTGAGAAACTCCTTAGTTTCATGGTGTTTCCTTCACACTGAGGAAATAATATAAAATTAGGAAAAATATTGTGGGGCCGTGATTATTGGCCAACCGGCCATGCCTTGATCCCGACCGGCCCCACACCTCATGGTTCCTCATTATTTTATTATTATTTCCCTAATTTCATGAAAACTCCTTAATCTCAAGATATTTCCTTGATCCCATGAAAAATAATATAAAATTAAGAAAACTTGTGGGACCGGACCATAGCCGGCCGGTCATGCCCTAGCTAGCCCCACACATTTTATTTTATTATTATTATTATATTTTTCATATCTCTTAATCCCATGAAATTCCATGATTTCATGATGTTTCCTTCAAATTATGAAATTCTTCCAAATTATGGGAAAATACATAAAATTAAGGAAACTTGTGGGACCGGGCCCAAGCTGGCCGGTCATGCCCTACCCGGTCCCACAAACCTCTTATTTTATTATTATTATTAATATTATGTTTCCTTGATTTTATGATATTTCTTTCAAATTATGAGTAGTCTTTCAAAATTATGAAAATCCCTTCAAATCATGAAATAATACATAAAATAAGGGAAAACTCACGGGACCGGGCCCTAGCCGGCCAACCATGCCCAATCCGGTCCTACAAGCCCTTATTTTATTATTATTAATATTTTTGTTTCCTTCATCTCATGGAAACTCCTTGATTTCAACAAAACTCCTTGGTTTCAACAAACTCCTTGGTTTTATCACATTTCCCTAAAATCATGAAATATTATAAAAATTAGGGAAAACACCGTGGGACCGGGCTCCTTGGCCGGTCGGCCATGCCTTGGCCATAGCCGGTCCCCACTTTATGATTCCTTCATTATTTTATATTTTTTCCTTCATTTCATGAAGTTTTCACGGTTTCAGCAAAAACCTTAACTTCTTCATATTTTCTCAAATGATTGCTCAAACGCACATCATAAAATATCAAAAATTCTCAGACCTGAGATACGAGCATTTTGGTGATGTGAGCATGTTACCTTGACCGACAAAGGTTGTCTCTTTGGCTTGCAAGGAGCCGTTCCCTCACATTTTCACGATTTGACCTAATCTGCACAATTACACGTATTAGGTTCAAAACTCTTCCAAACAATTTGGAGTTTCATGGAACGATCAATATTTGATCATGTGACCACCCAGGGCCGGTTTCATGACCCCTTGGTCGGTCCCACACTTTTAATAATTAATTAGGTTTTATCACCTAAGGCTCAGACGAGCATTATTTCAATAAATGATTAAACCAGCATTTAATCATCCTTTCATCAACAAATCAATTGTTCTTCAGAAGACCTTGATATTTGCTCACTGAGTATCTGGGCACTACATGGTCGATCCATGGTCCCATGTAGTCGATCCCTCCTTCCTCCCCTGATTTATTTTCAATAAATCATCAATTGATCAAATTAGGGTTTCTGAGTCCAAGGATCATAATTCCAGATTCAAACACTAATAACTTTACGACGATTTCATGATCAGTATTCTTAACTATGCTTGGTTCAACTACCATTATTTTAATTAATGTTTTATTTTGGTCATGCTACCAGTAATTCATCATATGAACAACATTTACTCAAACCAAAAAATATTGGTTCAACTATCAATATTCAACAATTCATCGAATGAGCAATATTTTCCCACGTTAACTTATTCACACACCATATCTCTGTCTCAACAGACATGTTCAATTCATGAGTCCCATAACATTTCCAAACTACGTTCAACTCAACTATACAAGGACTCATCGTCCCATGAAGTCAAAAACTGACTAACCAAATACACGTCTGCCTTGCAGACTCCACAATCACACGAGACATCAATCGTGTTACATGGGGGGATATTAACTAGGGTTTTGGTTTGGCGGTCTACGGCACGTGTGTTCATACACACGATGGAATGTGAGCAATTCATGCAATAAATTGAAGGATTTAACAAAGTAGTGGATGTAAAATCTACCAAGTATCCGCACGATGAGCAACTGGTTTCAAACACGATTTCCATTTCCCCACTCTTTGATTCCATCAACTGTCACACTTCATGTGATCATGGTGTCTATAATTCCATCAATATAAATAAGTCTCTGAATCATGATTGAAAGAACAATGACTTCATGTCTCACAGCCAACACGAAATCAACAACTCATCAATTGAGCAATTACTCTCAACTGATCAATCATTCAGAACTTATATTATTCAGAATTCACAACACACCTATAATCATTGACTACCATTGATTCCATACATTTCTCAGCTTCCCTCCTACAGATCGACCCATCCTCCCTTATGACCGAATTTACTCTGGAATGGCCATTGTCTTGGTTTAGGCCGGAGTACTACAGATTGATCTCTCGAATTCAAAGCACTCCCTTCTTGCAGTGCATCTGTGTGAGGTTGAACATTTCGCTCGGTTCAAGGAATCTCCTCCGTACGGTCGTCTCCTCAATTCCGTAAAAACCAGCAAATTGTTTTGCCCCATCTACAGATTGGCGACCACAGTGGATCATTATCTCGGTTGAAAATTCTCTTATCACAAAGATGGTCGGTCTTAGGTCCGGTTCAGTTACCAACCCGGATTCAACACCCGGTTCTAATATTACAAGCTCTAGTGGAACTGATAACACCACTCCTCCAGTATAACCTGCCACTACCACTCCTCCGGTACAACCTGCCATTACTACTCCTCTAGTGCAACCTGTCACTACCACTCCTCCGGTGCAACCTGCTACTTCTCCTCCTCCGAACGCTGGTACCGGTGTTGGAGCCATCAATAATCCACTCTTCGGACGGTCTCATGAAGAAGTCAGATAAAATCCACCTACCATAGGTGATCTCATGAAAGTGTAAGAAACTCTTTCCAAAAATCAAACTGACATGGCTACTACTCAGAAAGAACTATTCAACTATCTCAAGACATTTAAAGACAAGATGTCAGAGAAAAATCAAGAGAAAGGAAAAGTCTTCGGATGCTAATCCTGAAGTTACTCTGATCCATGTAGTAGATGATGAGTAAGTTCCTAAGGATGCAGATAATCCACCCACGATAGAGCCATCCATTTTCATCACTCGTGAAGACTTGGAACGACTTTTGGAGGATCGTGGAAAAGATAAGACGCCTTCTGAGCACCGTCACCAACCTCCATAACCTACTTCTATGCAAAGAATTCCTTTTCCAAAAGGTTACACCTCTCCAACCTTCACACTTTACGATGGAGCAATGCTCGAGAACATGTTTCTCGGTTTCTGGAAGCACTGGGTGAACATGAGCACAACCATACTGTCTGTATGAAGGAATTTTCAAAGTACCTGAAAGGTAGAGCATATACCTGGTACAACAACATAGCACCAGGAAGTATCAAAAGTTGGGGAGAAATGATTAATTCTTTCTACAGGAAACACTTCTTCGTTTCAGAGCAAATCACCCTCTCTGACCTCGGAAGGATGTTTCAAAGGAGAAACGAACATCCTAATGATTATGTGAAAAGATTCAGAGTTCAAGATTTGGATTGTCATGATCCAAATGTCACAGAGAAACAACTCGTGGACTTTTGCATCAACGGAATGATTCCAGTCTACAGAGCCTTATTGGAAAATCTCAGGTCCAAGACTTTCTCAGAACTCCATGAAGTAGCCAAGAGATCAGCAACTACTACACCTACTTTATTGGAGATGGCTAAGACTACGAAAGCTGAGGAGCCACGAGAGACTCGAGGTAGAAGACATTTGATCAACAAACAATACAACCTCCAACCTTCCACAAATGCTGTTACATAAGGGAACAAACGAAAGTCTAATTCACCACGCAAGCATGCTTCCTCAACTCCTACAAAGGTACAACAAAAAGATAATGCACAAAATCCTTCTCAACAGACAGAAGCTTACCTAGAGGCACCTGATTTCCCCTGATCCATTAAGGAAGTTATTGAACTGCTAGACGCCTGGTTTCAAGACGGCACAATCAAACTGCCTTATGTTAAGAAAGAACCAACTGAAGAGGCCATGGAAAATCCTCGCTACTGTCGCTTCCATAGGTGTGTCAACCATCCCACAAGTGATTGAAGAACTTTGAAGCGCATATTTAAAGAAAAGGTCGAGTCAGGAGAGCTCAACTTGGGGACTGAAGGGGTGCACAGAGATCTTCTCCCAATTAGAACCTTTACTCTCTCCGAACTACCTGTCAAAGAAGCAGTTCAATCTTTAATCGAATATGTCTGTGAGCTGTTATACTTATCAAAGGCTCAAAGGGGAGACATGTTCACCACACTGAATCACATTGTGTCCGGAAAGCGTTTATTGATTCAAGAAGCATTTTCTGAGCCACCATCGATAACATACAAGTAAATGTATGACTATGGACTTCTCACCACAGTCCATCTCAAGGGAAACGAGTTCAAACGAGCACTGATTGATGTTGGCACCGCTTTTAATGTTATCCCTCTGAAAACTCTTAGATATGCTGGTATCACACGACAAGAAGCCATTCATGCTCCAGTAACAATCACATATCATAAAGGAACACCCAGAGACGCTTAAGGCCACATCACTCTTAAGATAAACATAAACTCAGCATGGAAAGAAATAAAATTTTACATAATCCGAGAAGATCCAGGATATGATATGGTTCTTGGACGTACATGGATTCACGCTAGAAAGGTAACCCCAACACCTTCAACTGCAATTGCATATTCCTCCGTTGAAGAAAGCTCTGATTCGGAAAAAGAAATAAAAGATACTCCATTTGAATATATAAAGGAAGTCAAAGCCTTGAAAAAGCTAACACAAAAGCCTGAAGAAGATACAAATGCTTTAATTAAAAGGTTTCGTACCCAGGAAAGTCTTATTTCTCCTCATGTGTCCATATCATCAGTTTTTAAATATGCTTATTTGTTCCAAGGACTTTACTCCACCAACAACTTAGCAATTGCAAAATGCTACAAGTGGATAATCTCACCTCAGCAATATTTCACCAAATGGTTGAGTTCAAAGCTTCTTCAAAATGAGCATGCCGTCAAAAAGTTTGTTGCTGAAGATATGGCCAAACATGACAAACTGTATATGTAGTTGCAGAATAACCTACAACTACACCCTCAGTAGAATTAGTAAAACTTGAGAAGTTCTTGATGTTGAATGACAACTTTCTTATTAATTCTCTCAATTGATTACAAAGAAGTATCTAAATGGAACTAGAATAGTTACAACTTTCTCTATTCTCTTTCCTAAGATAATTTCTAATACTCACTAAAAGAACCTCTCGAATTTTACATTTGAACTCCTATTTATAATGAACTTTGTACAGCTGTATATGTGTTGCGAAGTATCGCAACACATCTTCGTACGATTATTCTATCTTCGCAAATCTTCATACTTCCCTATGCTTCCTCTATCTTCGTATTGTTTTGTAACTCTTTCCTCTTATATTTGTCTTGATGTTCGTAAGCTAATGCCTTGTGATATTCGGTACCTACATCTTGCCTCTTCTCATGTCAATTCTACGAAGAAGGAATGTCATGAAAACCTCTATTCTCGTAAATTTAATATAATTATCACCACCTGTTAAATTCGCAACACGTCTTTTTTCTTTTCCATTACCTTTTTGACACGTTTCTTCGTAACCGTTCTTTTCAACCGTTCACGTTTAATCGCATTGATGAGTTTCTATCTTCATCAAATTCTCTCTTCTTTATAAATATTATCCTTTGTTTTTTCTTTTTATTCTCTTATCTTATTCGTCTTCCTCATCACTTCTGCCTCTGCAATTTATTCCCTTTTTCTGCTACTACGATTTCTTATCTCTTTCACCTCTTTTCCTTTCTATTTTCTATCTTACATCCAATGGCTCCAAAGAAGAAAACTATTGAACAAATTAATGCAGAGCTTGCTGATAGGGACCTCATTCTTTCTGAAATTGATGGTTATGACAATAAGTCTTCTCTCTATGTGAAGCTCTTTACCAATTTTATTTGGAATGATCAGAGAGTTTTAATCTCACGAGGTCAAATCCTCGCAGGTCTTCCTCTTCCTCTTTATGATGTCAATCTCCCTTTATTCTATGAAATTATTTCCCACCCCAATTTTTCATGTGCCATTTATCAATTGACTGGTGATTGCATTCGCATTATGGTTGAATTCGCAACTCGTGCTGCTACTGGAAGATCTTTGTATCCAGTTAATCTTAGGAAACCTGGATTTCAAGATATGGAGATTATCGCTGCAGACTATACAGTTGAGGGTTTCTTTAAAAATTACACATTAATTCCTGCGAGGAAATAAGATAAACGTTGGGGTGTTCGTCTTCATCGTAAAGCTAATATCGCAGCAGATGACCTTCTTATGCACGACATTGATTATGCCCCGGGAAATAATAAAACACCTCGTCGTTCTAATGATGAAGATTGGTATAACTACCCTTTAGCATTATCGGTCTCTTATATTTCTGGGATAGTAGATCTTCCTGCGAACCTTCGTGATCGCAATCATCAACCTTGGGTTTATAAAAATGTATGTACCTCCATCTCCTTATCTTCTATTTATTTTCAAATGAGGTAAGAAACACTCTTATATGCTTTTTAAACAATATATTGTTGCCTCTGTTTCTTATCCTTATTTGAATTTGAAGGTTATTTCTGATCTTCCTGAGGTTGTTGCGAGTGAGAATAAGAGTTCCACTTCTTCCAAAAGGTTAACTGCGAGACAAAAAACACTTCGCTCTGCGAAGGATACCCAAACTTCTGGTAGTCAAGATGATGCTCTTCGCAAAGGAAAAAGGAAACTTGAAGATGTTGTGTATGAGAGCAAGAAGAAGAAGAAACTCTCAATCGATGCTTATTCCAATGTGATCTCTTCTAATGAAAATATTGACGAAGATCAAGGTGATGAAGATGATAAATTTCCTGAAAAGGACTTTAATTCTAATTCTGATACCCTTTCTGATAAAGGAAATGATGATGATGATGATGATGCTGATAAAGGTGAAGATGAAGATTATAGTAATCCGGAAACTTTTGCTTCAGCAATGATTCGTGTATCTGAGGCTTTTCTCCATTCTTCTCGTGGACTAGGAAACTCTCCTACTGCGAATGCTCGTAAGCTTATTGCGAAGGCTTGTAAAGTTCCTACTGTACTTAATAACAACTCTCTCAAAGGAATTTCAAGATTCGTCTCTCCTGCTTCATTATATGCTTTAGGGAGTATGGTAAGTTTCTTTTCTATTCCTTGTTTGTTTTCCTTATTTCATTAATTTCTAACCCTTTTTATTTGTTCAGGTTGGAAGAGTCAGTTGCGCAGCTGCTTCTGATTGGGAAAGACGTCATTCCATTGCTGAGAAGAAAACTTTAAACCGTTGTAAGAGGTTAGAGGTTGAAAATTCAAGACTTCGTCAGAGGATTGAGGATTTAAGTATTGATAACGCCGAACTAACATCCCGTCACGAAGATAATCCACAATCTGCGAGCATCGCAGCTGATAGTTCTTCTCTTCTTGAGGAGAATAATCATCTAAAGCTTGAAAACTCTTCTCTTCGTAATGATAAAAAGCAATTAGAAGGTAAATTCTTCATAATGGTGAGTATTTTAATTACTTTTCTTTCGTAATTTGCTAACCAATTCCTTAACTTCTTTCCTTGCTGCAGAAAATTATGCGAAGATGAATGATGATCTGGAAACTATTCTTGCCAGTCGTAAGAAGAAGATTTATGATTTAAGATCTCAACTTCTAATTACCCAGCACAACCATAGTTTATATGTCAAGCGTTTTCGAGCTAAGATGACTCGCAAGATTTGTGAAGACAATCAAATTCCTCTCAAGAAGTACAATACGCTCCTTTCTGAAGAAATTCTTGAAGATACCCCATATTTGGAAATCTCTGATAGTGAAGTTGAAGATGATCTCTCTGAAGAAGAAAAAGAAGATCATTTTGATGGGAATAAATCCCCCGAAGAATAGCTTCATTCTTTTTTGTATATCTGTTCTAGTTCTTTTCATATTGTCTGTTTGAGTACAACATTTTCTTCTTTCTTGCACTTTTGATCAACCAACAATTTCTTTTTGAAGTTTAACTCGTATTAATATCTTAATTTTGCGATGATGAATTGATTTTTCTTTGATCGCGTGTTTCCCTTATTCGCATAACTTGATCATGTGGAGAGAAATAATATATCTTAAAGACTTAGCTTGGTATTCCCTTTCCCCCTATTATTGCTCTTCATATGATCAAATATCGCTGGAAGTATTAGAATATCTGCCTCAATTTTAATTTGCGAAGCTTCAACTTGTTGCAATTAAGAAATCCTCCCTAAAAAATACGAGGTATGAAATATCCTAAGAAATACGAAGTATGAAATATCCTTAAGAAGTATAAGAAGTATAAAATATCTTTGAAGAAGTATAAGAAGTATTTAATCTGTGAAGAATTCTTCAATGTGTGAATGAGTATAAGAAGTATTTAATCCTCACAAAATCTGATAAATGTGAAATATCCATTGAAGAAGTATAATAAATATGAGACGTTCTTGAAGAATTATAAGAAGTATTCAAGTTGTGGAAAAATATTCAATATATGAAGAAGTATAAGAAGTATGTAATTCTCGTAAAATTTAATGAGTACGAACTATCTGTTTTTGATTGCGATCAAAATCGCATCTTTTGTTATATCTTCGTGAAAATTCTTCAATGGGGCTGTCTTCTTTGTTAGGACTTCATGATATATATTCTTGTAAAAATTCTTCAATGTTATTGATGGAGCTGTCTTCTTTGTTAGAACTTCATGATATATGTTTTTGTAAAAATTCTTCAATGATATTGATGGAATAATTTTCAATAATTGATGTGGTCTTATCATGCCTTCCTAAGTAAAGGTCTTATTTTTCCACCTCTTTTTTGATAATATTTTTGTATTTGCGATAATATGACAAGTTTGAACATTCTTGCGAATATACAATCTCGTGACATTGTCGTCTTGTGATGAAATCGCAAGACGTTTTTACACTTTCATGTAATAACCCATTGATCTCATCTTAACTTGTTTGTTATGTTATGCGAGTTATCTTTGTATGTTTTGTTTCTCTCTTAGAATGCTCGCAGAAATTCAATTGTTGCACAAATATGACAAGCCTTTATGTTTTTGCAAACAAGAAGCCTCGTGACATTTGCGTCTTATAGCACGTATCAGCTCCCTAATGGAGGGTGCTGCCATTTATCTTCCCCTTGGTTTCCCCATCAAGGAAGCGTACATCGACCATACAAGGTTAGCTCTTCCCATCCGGTTCTGCAAACAACCAGCTTTTGATCGCAACCTCTTATACTTTTTGCATATATGGCTTATAGTTACGAGGTTGCACCCTATGGGGTATCTTTGGGCCAAGTGCATCATTTGCCAAGACTTGTCAAAAATGGCAGATGTGCTTCAAGCCCACCCGGCACTCTTGACTCAACCGTGTACCTCGGCGCCTTGATCGTTTTCTGCACTTCTTGGGAAAGACAGTATGCCTTAGTCGCCCAACCTAAATCATGTTACACCGCATAATATTGCGTAATGTCGCAAGATTAGGTGAGAATCCAAGGTGTCTAACCCGGATAGGTACCCCGTAAAGTTCCATGTACTCAGGTGCCTTGGTGGTGTTCCGGTGTCCCTGAGCCATGCTTATAGGTACCCCCTTAAATGACGTACTTTAGGACTTTGCCTCTTACGAAATGTTGCTTCGCGAACTAGGTTGTACGCCACAAAGGTTTGCCTGTGTAATATTTCTGCGGCTTTCTTTCTTTTTTTGAAAGCTGATCACAGATTGCGGTCTTTTATTCGAAAATTGCGGTCTTTTCTTCGCAAGTTAATGTGTGCGCCTTTCTTTAATGAAAGTTAATTGCAATAAAATTTTTGAAATTCGTAACTTTTGCATATTTCCTCATTTCAACTTCTTTTTTCTGAACGGATATCTTGTTATACTTCACGAGCAAACATATTGATTACCTTCTTGTTTCCTTACCTTCTTTCTTCTTTCTTCGCAAATCAAAACCCTTTGTTACCATCATAAATTTCCTGTATGATTAATGTTGTAATTTTATTCTTTCATGTTTTAATCTTCTGCCATTAAATTTTCACTTCTTTTCACAGCTCTTGCTCTTTTTCTCCAATTTTCCTTTTCAATAATTTTTCCTTCGCAAACTTCTACCTCTGTATCGTAACATTTCTTTCCTTCATCCCAATCACCCTTGATAACTCCAACACCCTTCATATGAGGAAACTTTATGCACTGATGTAGAGTGGAATCTACGCCCAGAATTCCATGAAGCCAAGGTATTCCTATCAAAGCATTATACGGTGATTCGACATCAACAACGCAAAACAGAATTTCAGTTCGCATTCCACTTAATGGAATTCGCATGCTTATTTCTCCTTTAGGCTTATTAGCAGTTCCATTAAAACCATAAATCCTGTAGGTAGAAGGTATTAAATCTGCATCTTTTCCCCCCCATAGTTTTGTAAGAAGAATAGAACAGGATATTGACAGAACTTCCCGTATCAATCAAAATTCTATTAAGACCAATTGATTCTTCCTCCATATTATCTTCGCTTTCTTCCATATTCATGCAAATTTCTAATTTTACTACCAATGGATTATCATGTGCTTCACAACCTTCTGGAATTTCAGTGGCTTCAAAAGAAATTTCACGTTTCTGCCAATCTTCAAGTCGTGAAATTTTTGCGATGTTCATTACTTCCTTTCCTTCACCATCCCTCACATATACCCTGCTTAACACATTATCATGAAAATCTTCTATGGTTTTATATGAGTGAACAATAGAATTACAGAAGACATTCCTTGCTTTTGATCCCACTTCTATATGTAGGGTTTCTCCTCCCTTTTCTTGTACTGTGTTCTCCGTGCGAGTTATGACTGGAGCCTGTGGTAATTGTTGCGACTGTGCTTGCTTAAGTAAAAAGTGATCCAGTTTCCCTTGATCAATCATTCGCAAGATTATCCTTTTGATATTATTGCAGTTATTTGTAGAATGTCCATGAAAATGATGATATGAACAAAATTCATGACTTCTTGGACCCATTGGTGGTTCATTTCCCATGTTCCATGGAGTTGGTATATGCTCTATCAGGATAATTGCCTGCCATATCTTTTCTACACTTGCATTCAGAGGTGGTAACTTTATCTCTTCCCTTATCATTCTTTAACCTCCTTGACCATTGTTATAATTTTGTTTCTGGTTTCATTGTCCAAAATAATTTTTCCTTTGTCCCCCATAATTTTCTTGCTGTTGATCTAATATTGGGATCTGGTTATTTCTTCCTCGATTATAGAAATTCTTCTCTCTATCATACTCTTCTTGATCTTTGCTACCCATTGCTACTATTTTTGGCTGGCTATTATTGATTTTCTTCTCTTCTGAAATTTGCGAGGATGTTTGTGAAGTACCTGCTACGACATTGATTATTTTGGGAAGTAAATTTGCTCATGCATCTTGATTATTAGTGTTTGCTAGTGGATATGACTCCATATTGTTTTGTTTTTCCTCTAGTGTAATGTACTCTTCTTGCAATTCTCGTAACTCTGTCATCATTATGGAATTCTTTCTTCTGAAGATTCGAACATACAATTGTTCAGTTGCGAACATCGCATTTATGAAAGACAGAATCAAATATCTCTCATCCACGCGCCCTGCCATATCACTGCACATATTTTTCCATCTTCTTACTAAATGCTTCAAACTTTCACCAATTCTTTGTTTTAAACCAAACACATCTTCACTACCAAGCCGTGAGGAATGATTTGTGATATATGCTCCAAGGAAAGTTGCTTGTAAATGATTAAATGACGTAATAGTGTTCTTAGGAAGTCCTTCAAACCACTTTAGAGCTTCCCCTGTTAAGCTTGATGCAATGTACTTGAATAGTACAGCATCATGATTCTCCCATTGTAACATGCATCTTATGTATGCTTTAATGTGCTGAATAGCACATGAAGTCCCGTCAAAGATACTGGTAAGTGTAGGAAGATTGCATTTTGGTGGAATCCCTCCTAATTGTACTTCTCTAGCAAATGGAGTCCTCGCAGCTTCTTCTATTGCTTCATCTAATTGCCTTCTATCTCCTCCTCTTTTATTGTTTATCATCCCTCTCATTTCCGCTAATTCTCGAAAAATCCGTGCATTTGCTTCAGAATTATCATCCATTGGCCTCTTCAACGCAGCCTCTCTTCTTCTACGTTCTTGCGTCTCTTCTCTTGCGATCCTTCGCATTCTATCATATTCTTCATTAATGTTTTCATTTGCACAATTTTGCAAATATCTTCTTTCTAAATTATCATAATTGTTTTGTTGCAGAGCATCTTGAAATTCTTGTTCTTCCCTTTCTCATACGAATATCGGGAATTTCTTCTTCTTCATTTCTCCTCCTTCTGTGATTTATTTCTTCTTGATTTGCTTGTATTCTAGTTCGAAAGTTTGGTTCATTCCTTGTCATTTCTGTTTGTTGATTTCCAATTCTTCTCTTAATTCTTTCATACTCAATATTTTGATTGTTACGAGCCTCTTCACATCTTCTTACTCCATTCTCGTAATTGTTTTGATGTACTGCTTGTTGTCTCTCAGTTTCTTCCATAAGTTGCTGCCCCTCCTCTCGATTTTCTTCACCATTCTGATTGTTTTCTCTAGGATTTGGCCTAGTTCGTAAATTCTCCATGTTTTGTTCGTGGTTTGGTATTAAAATGAAGCGATTCTATTGATTTCTTTTAACTTGATTATGTGCTTGTCCTTGCATAGTACTTTCATCATTGATTGTTGGTGAATTTTGTCCTTCTCTCTCTGGTCTAGCATTTGATCTTGCAACACTTTGAGATTTCCTCCTTTGTAACATCTCATTCTCCATCCTTAATTCTTGATTCTGTCTTGTTAGATTAGCACGTTCTTCAGCTTCAAACCTTCGTTCTTCTTGAATTCCTTGTCTCAATGTTTCTAACATCTCCCTTTATCTTTCAAGAATTGTTCCTCCCATCAACCTCCCATTTTCTCTAATTTGTGGTTCTCTATATTCTTATGCTGGTGTATTAGTTCTCCAAGTGTGTATACTCACTCGATCATGATCTATTATTTGTTGAGCTTGATTTCTTCGATTACTCCCTCTCCTACTAGGTTCTCCTGTTATATTTGCTTCTCCTCCTGCGAGTCTCACACTTCTTCTTACTGCAGTTAATGGTTCTGATATATTTCTTCTTCTTGCCATTTTTCTGATACAGGAATCCTTCAAGCCCCTCCTTCTAGCGCCAATTATGTAGTTGCAGAATAACCTACAACTACACCCTCAGTAGAATTAGTAAAACTTGAGAAGTTCTTGATGTTGAATGACAACTTTCTTATTAATTCTCTCAATTGATTACAAAGAAGTATCTAAATGTAACTAGAATAGTTACAACTTTCTCTATTATCTTTCCTTAGATAATTTCTAATACTCACTAAAAGAACCTCTCGAATTTTACATTTGAACTCCTATTTATAATGAACTTTTTACAGCTGTATATGTGTTGCGAAGTATCACAACACATCTTCGTACAATTATTCTATCTTCGCAAATCTTCATACTTCCCTATGCTTCCTCTATCTTCGTTTTGTTTTGTAACTCTTTCCTCTTATATTTGTCTTGATGTTCGTAAGCTAATGCCTTGTGATATTCGGTACCTACATTATATCAAATACTCTTCTCTGCATGAGTGTCCATACATACCATAGCCATGGAACTCTACTACACGATGAATTCCGAATCAGCAAAATATATTCAGAGAACGGACGGTCAAGCCTAACAAATTCCAGGAAGGAGATTTAGTTCTCAAAGCAACTAAGTGTAACTCCCGTTATACAACGAATTCCAATTGGGAAGGACCATTCATGGTCTTTAAGTCTGTTGCTGGTGGATATTATAGGTTTATCAACATGGATAACAAGGAAAGTATGGTCGTGATACACGAAAATTGGCTCAAGGCCTTTGATGTTTGAGGATTCGAATATTTGAAGTATTGGGCACAACGTCCAAAATATTTGGCATTTAGAGTTTCCTTTCATTGTATTTTAATTCCTCCAAAATGTTTGCAATACTTGCATTCAGTAATTTAATTCCAGCAATTTATTAAAATTCAGTCTACTTAAAGAAAATATCTACCAAATCCAAATAATTCCTCAATCATCTACTTATTCAAAACCAATCAAAAACCAGAAATAAAACCTCACATCTCTCATAAGTTTAGAAGTTCAAGAGATTATGAAAATAAATCAAAGGAAATCAGCAAAGAAAGATTTTTGATCCTCTGCATCCTTCAAGACTTGTAAAGCCTCCTTCTCCATGTTCAGATCTTCAGTCAGCCTGGAAATCTTGTCTTCCTTCTCCATCACAGAATCATTGGGAAAGGGTATGTTATTTTCAAATGAGTCCTTAATAGCATTCATCTTCTTGCGAAGCCACTTCACGTTGAAGCCAAGTCTTTCAGAACTCTCCAAGTTGAACATCCAATCAAAGAGTACATCTGGAGTCACAGTATTTCTGGCCCTAGTGCATATATCACTTATAACACGCAAGAAAACACTTACTTGCATTGTTAAGGAATAATCACGCTTTGGGTCTCTAGTCACGACGGTGTGACCAAATTTCTTCCATATTTTCTCGTACAAGTTGGCATAACCAATGGGAACGCTGAATCCACCAACTAGTCCGTGGTATGGGAGTGATGCATCAAATGGAGGATCAAAAGCAACTCCTACACTTGGATATTCATGTAACACTCTACAGTTTTCAATTACTGGAGCAACTTCTGCAACAGCGGTTTCTTCAGTCTCTTCTACTGACGGCTCAGTTCCTTTCGCCACTGAAGCAACAACAATCGAAGTCTCAGTCTCCTTAATTACCTCAGCAACAACACTCGCATGGAATTGAAGTGCAGAGATATTTTCCTCTTTATAAATAACCTCAGGGTTGCTTGTTTTATCATTATTAGCTCCTTCATTCTCAACTTCGGTATTTTGCACCTAATACGAAGATTACAAGAGATTAGGACCATCCAAGTATAAAACCAAAAAGAAGTCATGAACTACAGCATACAAGTGATCTAGCATCATCAAAGTTCTTTATTACGCATGATAGATATTAGCAAATAACATGAAAGTCGCAAAAAATTGTTTTACAACAAGCCCGCATGTGGAGATTTTACATTGCTCTGTTCAAGACGATGAACTGGGAGCAATTGGTAAAGAATCGAAGGTCAAGTTATATACCATTATCTTCGTATGGATGTTATCTACAACATATCAAAATTTCATTACAATCTTATGATCGAGAAAAAAAGTTATAGTCGAAACTCTAGACTACACGACAGCTGAAAATCTCCTGGATGTTTACTGTTTCGTCAATTTCGACTCCTAAACAGACCCAAAACTCGAAAATCTTCTTTAATAAATCTTGTAAATTTCCTTGGCATAAGGATACATATGCGGATCACGAAAATCTGACATCATACGAAGGTTTTACGGCGTTTTTGCTAAAATATTGGGTTCTGAATTTTCTGGTGACGTATTTTCGGCGAAACTTTTCATATATTCACATACATTCTCACTCATTCAGTCATAGATCAATAAGTTTATTCTTTTATGGATAAAATAAAAGAGGAATACTTACTTGGGTGGTCTCCGAAGCGCTCAAAGAACCAGAATGGC
The DNA here is from genome assembly GCA_023529315.1 of Papaver bracteatum. Taxonomy (NCBI): domain Eukaryota; kingdom Viridiplantae; phylum Streptophyta; class Magnoliopsida; order Ranunculales; family Papaveraceae; genus Papaver; species Papaver bracteatum. Next base: position 51,123 of record JAJJWX010000768.1, on the reverse strand, counting down.
TCACACCAACATTGACAACACCATTACTTTCATTCGGTTTGGAATTCTGGGATTTTTCAGCATCACCATTCTTCGAGCGAGCATCACCAAAATTCTCCGATTCCATGGAAACATCATCCTGGATACATTCTCAACAATTAGTATCTTATTTACTAAGCATCATAATTTGCTATATGAATAAATACTTACTTCTGGTCCTTCTTCAACACCCGAGTCAGAAACCGTCTGCCCAGCAGAAGAGAACTGAAGACCGTCAATACTCGATGGTGTAAAATTCTGCAACAGAATAGCCAAAGTTGGTTTCAATATCTTAATCACGCGGATGATAGGAAGTCATGATGAAAGAAAAATTGATAACTCACCAAACAAGTCATTGTGGACTTTATGGTGTTAGGTAACATCTTGTAATTCTTGTTCTTGCTTTCTCCGCCATGAACAGTTGCTTCAGACTCCGAGAGATTTACATCAAATCGTGGTATGATATTACGACCGCCATGTGAAAAGAAATTTTGATGCAATGATCAAAATTCAATCATCATAATCTTATGGAGACTTCATAAAATACTTACTTGTGAACATCCTGGAGACGTCTTCCGTTCATCACTACCATGGAAATGCTTCAATCTTGGTCTAGTAGCAATCATCTCAGGATAAGGAGGCTCCTTCACTAAAGGTTGATTAACTCTTACAAAATCAAGTAAACGTTGGAGTTGTTGATCTCAAAAGTTTATGTAACCTGGAGTTACATATGAAACTCTCTCGGAGCTAGGGAACCAGAATTCGCTTCTTTCCACATGTGTGCAATCCAGTCGGGTCATTAGCTGATCAACTGAGGGTTTTCTTCTTCGAAAAGTTGGAACACACTGATCCATACCCATTTGTCGAGCTGCTCTATCAATATTGTATTATTCTACTGAGAATTCACCATGCATTACGGATATCAGGTATAACTGGGAGTACAACTTAGCATAAAAGCTCTCTCATCATCGTCCAAATCAGCACCAGATTTCAAAGTCATTCTCTCTTCATCATTAAAAGTTCTCAACTGAGAGATGTAAGCGGGAACTGATACCCATGGGCGGAAGGTGAATTCAGACTCACGATCCAAGACATCAACAAAGCGGGTCTTGATCTGAGGATGCTTTGTGAACCAGCGCATGATCCTAGCATTAGCTTTCTCAGAGAAAACATGGCGAGCATCAGTATTCAATCCTTGCAAAATGGTACATGGAATAGGTGCATAACTCTTGAAGTGCTCCCACATCAAGGCTTGAAGAAACATTGTGTTTGCATAACACTCAATCTTCATGAAACCGTTCGAGATACTAGAGTCCGTGATCAGGGAATCCAAGTTAGAGTACAAAGAACCTAGGAACAAGCTACCTATTGGGAGTTGCTCACCCTGAGTCATCTTAATTGCAAAAGGAATCACGAACGGCTTCAACAAATTTCCAGCATCTTCAAATACATCTCTGGACATCCATAAGAACAAGAAAGCAGCAATAGATAACGTACTATCAACAGGCCACTCCATAGGATTATCTCTTGGCCACCATTGTATTAACCAATCAGCATAACAACCTTTGATGCCAGACGCCTTATTGATCTCTTCCATTGTGGTTGTCAAGATATTAGAGATGACAACTTCCTCTGATGAAGAATAATTTTCAGGAAGATTCATTGTGATTGGAAGATGCAACAAAGCAACTACATGTTCTAAAGTGATGGTAAACTCTCCCCATCTGCATATGAAAGAGTGAGTTGGAATACACCATCGAGCAAGTAAAGCTACAATACCTCGTGCATCATGAAAAATCAATAAATCTCTAGAAACTTGAATGGCTTGTATTACTCGTGCATCATGCAACTTAGCTCGAACTCGAGGAAAACCCAGCATGTACCTCGCCCATCCAGAAAACTTTTCCAAGGGTCATCGATAAAGCTTGAATTCAATAATCGATGTAGAAAAATATCCTCGTTCAAGATAGAACCGAATAGCTGCCTGAGGAGTCACCAATTTTTTCTGAGTAACCTCTCTGGGATTTATCAGAAGATGAAATTCTGGAGTTTTGAGATGCTTTTCAGGCCCTTGATCTATGAAGAAGGCATCCTCTATGTTTGGAACATTCTTGTTTCCAGGAGTCTCATCTTCGCCAATGGAAGTCTCTTCCATGCATGAATCATCCCTAGATGCATCATCATCTATGTGTGAATCTTCCCTAGAAGCGTCATTGTCCACACACATATCATCTCTGGAAGCATCATTGATGTGAGAATCAAACATCCTTGCAAAGTAGATGTAACGTACACACAATACTTCACTTCAGTATGCCATTCATACAAGATGCAAACGTCTACAAAATGGTAACTCTCAACTCTTACCTTTTTATGATTCCTAACAGTAGTGAATGCAACGTAAGAGTTAATACTTCAAAACTTGCTCGCTTCTTCAAATCTACAAAAAGACGAGCATAAACTCAGATTTTTCATAAAATCATGAATATTTCTACTGCGTGAACATTCACCATGGAATTATGAAAACTAAAACATTATTTCATCATAAATAATTGTTTACTTCTAAAAATATTATACAAAATTCAAATTTTGATTTTAATAAGCAAAAACGTGATTAACTCACGTAAACAAAATTTTGACATGAGCAAGGCTCACTAAATAAATTTGTGGGATATCCTACGGTTTCAAAAAAATAATCAATCATGAATAGGCCATGGTTTTATAAGAAAAATCTTTTCCTTCGCACGATTGTCTTTTTTTGAAACGAAGGTTTATTTCGGTTTTGTGAAAGCTCACACCTTTTCAAGATAAAGTTTTAATTTACATGAAAGCTCATAAATAAAATTTTATCACTGGACACAAGTTCATATATATATATATATATAAACTTCCTTCGTATCATCATCATTCCTTAAAACGAGGGTTTATTCCGGATTCGCGAAAATTCACATTTTCATGATAAAACTTTGATTCGCATGAAAGCTCATAAACTTAGTTTTATCACTGAACCTAGGTTTACATATATAAAGAAAATCTCTCTTAAATCAGGGATTATTATTAGTTTTCAAAACTAACGATCAAACGAACATACGTTTTCAAAAACGAGGGTTTTTGACGAAACCTATGCTCATATATGCACATGTGTATAAATTTATCATGATCAAGATATGAACAGCTCATAGAACTCATGAACATCATCAAAAAAAAAAAAAAAAAAACATGGTCGGCGCCGACCGGACGGCGACGACGGCTGGTGGCGCTCCGGAAAAAAAAATGTCTCTCCTCCTGTTGCTGGCGTGAAGGTGATGAAGGTACTAGTCGTGGGAAATTTTATAAAAAAAAGGATTTATTCCTTTTATATCAAAATTTATTTCCAAAACCTAATTTTACAAGGATTTCCTTATTGGGCCCGGCCCGTGAATCCTAAACGACTAAGGTCCCATCGTCCAAATCAGCGGTTCATCACCAATTTATGCTCGTCAAACGATGATTTATCATGCCACTGAGATCTTCATTCAAGTCATAGTCTGCTCGTACTATCAAAATCTGGTAACGTCTTAACTTGCAACTAAGTTCAATTATTTATATTGTTTATGACCTGAAAATCACCATTCAATGCTGACTGAGGAACATGGCTTTCCTCACTAAGCAGTGGACTTAATGTAGATGGTGGATTTTCGACAAAGGCTAAAATCATAAACCCATACTTATATGTACTCCTGATCCAACAATCAGACGAGTATTGAGGCTCATATGTTTTATCGAAAGCATGAAAGCTCATGCCACAAAAATCTTTGACTGAGAATACTGTCTCTCAGAGTATATGTAGATATATAGTCTCTCAGCTGAGGAAACAACATGTCTCATGAATACTGAGCAATTTTAGCATTTACTTCTATATAGAATCGAAATATTAGATGGATCCTAGACAACATGCCTGCTAGTATAGAACAATAACGTCTTCAGGATGTAACAATGTTTTCCCTGACTATATGAAAGAAAATATGACGCTTCAACAAGCTCATATCACTCAATTTTTAATAATTAATGCTCCTAGACGATCGTACTAGTATAGAGCCATTAATTAATTATTTTCATATTCAATAGATTCATTAACTGAATCCCTGGAAAATATTCAATATTTTCATAATATTTAGGTACTTCAATTTATGGTTCTTCCCAGCAGAATTCCATGGGTTAGTAATAAATATTCAACACACGGGCATCTGAGTTACCTTCGAGTAAGCCCCAACCAAAATGGTGTAAATGTATTCGACAAATAATACATTAACGAACACCTGAATGAACAAACAAGTATTTCAAAATACGACGAGACGATGAACCTATGCAAATAGGAAAGAAAATAGTAAAATAATAGTCAAGGCGCTAGGAGACTGGTTCACCGACCGACTAGTCATGTCGTGACTAGTCCCACGCCCAAATTCTATATTTTATTATTTTCCTTAATCTCATGAAAATCCTTTCATTTGAACAAATATCCTTCGTTTTGAGAAAATCCTCAGTTTCATGGTGTTTCCTTCACACTGAGGAAATAATATAAAATTAGGGAAAATATTGTGGGGCCGTGATTTTTGGCCAACCGGCCATGCCTTGATCCCATCCAGCACCACACCTCATGGTTCCACATTATTTTATTATTATTTCCCTAATTTCATGAAAACTCCTTAATCTCATGATATTTCCTTGATCCCATGAAAAATAATATAAAATTAAGAAAACCCATGGGACCGGACCATAGCCGGCCGGTCATGCCCTAGCTGGCCCCACAAGTTTTATTTTGTTATTATTATATTTTTCATGTCTCCTTAATCCCATGAAATTCCTTGATTTCATGATGTTTCCTTCAAATTATGAAATTCTTTCAAATTATGGGAAAATACACAAAATACATAAAATTAAGGAAACTTGTGGGACCGGGCCCAAGCTGGCCGTTCATGCCCTAGCCGGTCCCAAAAACCCCTTATTTTATTATTATTAATATTATGTTTCCTTGATTTTATGATATTTCTTTCAAATTATGAAAAGTCTTTCAAAATTATGAAAATTCATTCAAATCATGAAATAATACATAAAATAAGGGAAAACTCACGGGCCCGGGCCCTAGCTGGCCTACCATGCCCAAGCCGGTCCCACACGCCCTTATTTTATTATTATTAATATATTTTTTCCTTCAACTCATGGAAACTCCTTGATTTCAACAAAACTCCTTGGTTTCAACAAACTCCTTGGTTTTATCATATTTCCCTAAAATCATGAAATATTATAAAAATTAGGTAAAGCACCGTGGGACCGGGCTACTTGGCCGTCCGGCCATGCCTTGGACATATCCGGTCCCCACATTATGATTCCTTTATTATTTTATTATTTTTCCTTCATTTCATGAAGTTTTCACGGTTTCAGCAAAAACCATAACTTTTTCATATTTTCTCAAATGATTGCTCAAACGCACATCAGAAAATATCAAAAATTCTCAGAACTGAGATACGAGCATTTTGGTGACGTGAGAATGTTACCTTGACCGACCAAGGTTGGCTCTTTGGCTTGCAAGGAGCCGGTCCCACACATTTTCACGATTTTACCTAATCTGCACAATTGCACGTATTAGGTTCAAAACTCTTCCAAACAATTTGGAGTTTTACGAAACGATCAATATTTGATCCCGTGACCTCCCAGGGCCGGTTTCATGACCCCTTGTTCGGTCCTCACTCTTAATAATTAATTAGGTTTTATCACCTAAGGCTCAGACGAGCATTATTTCAATAAATGATTAAACCAGCATTTAATCATCCTTTCATCAACAAATTAACTGGTCTTCAGAAGACCTTGATATTTGCTCACGTGAGCATCTGAGAACTACATGGTCGATCCATGGTCCCAAGTAGTCGATCCCTCCTTCATCCCGTGATTTATTTTCAATAAATCATCAATTGATCAAATTAGGGTTTCTGAGTCAAAGGATCATAATTCCAAATTCAAACACTAATAACTTTACGACGATTTCATGATCAGTATTCTAGTATTTTAATTAATATTTTATTTCGGTCACGCTACCAGTAATTCATCAGATGAACAACATTTCCTCAGATGAGCAATACTTTCTCAAACTAAAGAATATTGGTTCAACTATCAATATTCAACAATTCATCGAATGAGCAATATTTTCCCACGTTAACATATTCACACACCATATCTCTGTCTCAACAGACATGTTCAATTCATAAGTCTCATAATATTTCCAAACCACGTTCGAATCAACAACACAAGGACGCATCATCTCATGAAGTCATGAAGTTAACAACTGACTAACTAAATACACGCCTGCCTTGCAGACTCCACAATCACACGAGACATCAATCGTGTTACATGGGGGGATATTAACTAGGGTTTTGGTCTGGCGGTCTATGGCATGTTTGTTCATACACACGATGGAATTTGAGCAAGTCGTGCAATCAGTTGAAGGATTTAACAAAGTAGTGGATGTAAAATCAACCAAGTCTCTGCACGATGAGCAACTGGTTTCAAACATGATTTCCATTTCCCCACTCTTTGATTCCATTAACTGTCACACTTCATGGGATCATGGTGTCTATAATTCCATCAATATAAATAAGTCTCTGAATCATGATTTAAAGAACAATAATTTCACGTCTCACAGACAACACGAAATCAACAACTCATCAATTGAGCAATTACTCTCAACTGAGTAATCATTCATAACTTATCTTATTCAGAATTCACAACACACCTATAATCTTTGACTACCATTGATTCCACACATTTCTCAGCATCCCTCCTACAGATCGACCCATACTCTCTTGTGACCGAATTTACTCTAGAACGGCTATTGTATTGGTTTAGGCCGGAGTACTTCATATTCATCTCTCGAATTCAAAGCACTCTCTTCTTGCAGTGCATCTGTGTGAGGCTAAACATTTCGCTCGGTTCAAGGAATCTCCTCTGTACGGTTGTCTCCTCAATTCCTTAAAAACTAGTAAATCGTTTTTCCCCATTTACATTCCTGTGATGTTCTCAACAAGACTCTCATTATTGGTGCGGCATGATGAATGATTTTTACTCTCAGCATAGTAACATGAATATCCAAGTGTCAATAATGAGGCATGCACGAAATACCCGTACATGTTATATCTCTCGGTATGTTATATTAGCCCGATTGAGCATATTTAATTCCCTAAGGGAAATCTGGATTGTCCGTGTTAGTCTCAGAAAAGATCACGGCTATGCAAGTTAGCCGCATGATTTAACCATCCTAGACGAACTCTAGAAGGAGCAGGATATCACCACAATGACCACCAGCGGGCCCATTAACGCCATGGCCGGTCAGGTACAAGTCACACCCTCCGAACGACCACCAAACACCATCCTGAAGTTGGATGTATATGATGGTATGGAGCGTCTTGGAGGAGCTCGTATGAGCAAAGGCTTCCTACGGCAGTCTCAAATCCATCATGACCCTCATCTTCACCGGCGCAATTAGACGGTGCGGATCGCCCCATTCCCGGTCGCACAAGAACCATTGTGTACACCTGTGGGCCCCCTTTTTACCTGCATATCCGACCATCTCACGACCTAGCTAGGTAGGAGCAAACGCTCGCCCAAAGTTCGGCCGACGTGATGCTTTAAGGGTCGCAGGAAATTCCACTAAGGGTCTTAAATTGATCACGACCATCCAACTTCACCAGCATGATTGGATGGTTTAGATCAGGCCTATGACCGTCGTTCAGGTATCACCATGTTCACCACCGACCCAATGTGGGTCCCACATGGTCGGCTAGTCCATACGAAGAGTATAACATGCAATTTTTTCCGGCCAAAGTAGCATGTGCGCGACCAACATAAAACCCTAATTAGGGTTTGCGACATATTACATGTGTCGTAAATCGATCACGAGCGTCCATCTTCGCCAGCCTGGATGAAGGGTGCAGGAATAGACTAAGGAGGTCCAGCGAGTATCTACATGATCACCGTGGGCCCGTATACTACTATGACCGGCTGACTAGGGCAAGGCAGGACCGGATGCCTCGATTCGTGCATCCTGAAGCTGGCATGATGCGCCCCTTTGGAAATCTTTTGCGGCACTGGATTCCTGTCGCAAATCAATCTCAGACACTATTTACCAGTAAACTTGAGTGGTCTAGATCACGCCTTCATGGGACAGTGAGGTACAGACGTGTACACCAGCATACCGTCTACACACATGCCTGGTCGGTCATTCCTTAAACACTTCTCATGCTTGGTTTCACCTAAGCTGAAGAGAGATGCTTGCGCACCTCTTCAAAACCCTAATCAACGGTCACATATGAGTATCGTAGATCATCTCGTCCATTCAACTCTACCAACTTGGTTGGGCAGCTCAGGCTAAGATTTAAATGGCCAATCAGATGCCGTGGTGACTACCATCCGTCACTCTACCAGATGGAGTGATCGATCAAGGGAGGGCTTGCTTGCGTAGCCTCCAAACGGTCATTCGAAGATGGCTACGGATGCACCTGTTTTAAGATGCTTAATCTGTGACCTACTCTGTTAAGATTTAAAACAGTGATGCTTCATCCATGCTAAGTATATTCGATGCATTACATGCATAGAATGCACACGATAATTCATAAATATCGACTTCCCAAATAACTTAGTTATTTAACCTAGCATCGTATGCTACTTCACGTGGGTCCCATTATCCACACTCGAAACATCAAACATGTCACAAACTGGGGGATACTTACTGGGGTATTGTTCTGGTGGTCTACAGCGTGCAACGCGCCATCACAAGAACGTGTTAGGAAAGCATGGACGGTTAGCGATGATTGGAGAAGTGGTTTTAAAACGTGATCGTGCAATCACCCACACGACCCCACTACTCCATCACTCCACTTCTTCCACTTCCTACGAGACGAGGGTTTGTACTCTATGACTTGTATAAATAGGTCCTTTACCTATTTTACAAAGGGAAGAACATCAGACAAGCACATAAAACCAAGTGTTTTCATTCGTATCCAGAAAAAAATGGAGCTGATTGCTTACATTATTGGAAGTCAGTTCGATATTCTGATACAAGTCATAAACAACCAGCACCTTCACAACCTCAACACCTTCTTCGCTTCCCTCACTAAGATCAACCCCATCTCCTTCACTTTGTGACCAAAGTAAGTCTAGAACGACCATTTCTTGGTTTAGGCCAGAATTGTATAGATTGATCTCTCGAATCAAAAGCACTCCAGTGCAGTGTATTTGTTTAGGGTTTAGATTCATTTCTCATCCACGCACCCAAAATTACCAAAACCAGCAGAAATAGTTTTAACCCATAAACACATGTACACAATCCCCACACATCCGGTATAGTATATCTCTATGTTACCATGCCTGTAGGTACTGAATATCGCAAGATAATAGTTCACGAGTATCGTAATAAATAAAGGAGAAAAGAGTTATAAAATGATACGATGATAGAAGTAGCACGGAGATATACGAAGTTTTGCGAGGATGAAGTAATTTTGCGAGTATGAATTGCGATACTTCGCAATTCATATACAGCTGTATAAGTTTTACTATAAATAGGAGTTCAAATGTAAAATTCGAGAGGTTCTTTTAGTGAGTGTTAGAAAATATCTTAGGAAAGAGAATAGAGAAAGTTGTAACTATTCTAGTTCCATTTAGATACTTCTTTGTAATCAATTGAGAACATTAATAGGAAAATTGTTATTCATCATCAAGAACTTCTTGAGTTTTTACTAATTCTATTGAGGGTGTAGTTGTAGGTTATTCTAAAACTACATAATTGGCGCTAAAACAGGGATTTGAAGAATTCACTGTACGAGAAAAAATGACAAGAAGAAGAAACACATCAGAACCATTAACTGAAGTAAGAAGAAGTGTAAGATTAGCAGGAGGAAAAGCAAATATAACAGGAGAACCTAGTAGGAGAAGGAGTAATCGAAGAAATCAAGCTCAACAAGTAGGAGATCATGATCAAGTGAGTATACACACTTGGAGAACTAATACACCAGAAGAAGAAGATAGAGAACCACAAATCAGAGAAAATGGGAGGTTGATGGGAGGAACAATTCTTGAAAGAGAAAGGGAGATGTTAGAAACATTGAGACAAGGAATCCAAAAAGAACGAATGATCGAAGCTGAAGAACGTGCCAAATTAACAAGACAAAATCAAGAATTGAGGATGGAAAATGAGATGTTACAAAGGAGGAAATCTCAAAGTGTTGCAAGATCAAATGTTAGAACAGAAAGAGAAGGACAAAATTCACCGATAATCAATAATGAAAATAATATGCAAGAACAAGAGAAGAATCAAAGTGAAAGAAATCAAGAGAATCGTTTCATTTTAATACCAAACCATGAACAAAGCATGGAGAATTTACGAACAAGACCAAATCCTAGAGAAAACAATCAGAATTGAGAGGAAGAACAGCAACTTATGGAAGAAACTGAGAGACAACAAGCAATACATCAAAATAATCACGAGAATGGAGCAAGAAGACATGAAGAAGTTCGTAACAAACAAAATGTTAAGTATGAAAGAATTAAGAGAAGAATTGTAAATCAACAAACAGAAGTGGAAAGGAATAAACCAAATTCTCGAATCAGAGTACAAGTAAATCAAGAAGAAATAAGTCACAGAAGAAGGAGAAATGAAGAAGAAGAAATTCCTGATATTCGCATGAGAAGAATGAGAAGAATAGAAAGGGAAGAACAAGAATTCCCAGATGCTATGCAACTGAACAATTATGATAATTTAGAAAGAAGATATTTGCAAAATTATGCAAATGAAAACATTAATGAAGAATATGATAGAATGCGAAGGATCGCAAGGGAGGAAGCGCAAGAACGTAGAAGAAGAGAAGCTGCATTAAAAAGACCAATGGATGAGAATTCTGAGGCAAATGCACGAATCTTTCGAGAATTATCAGAAATGAGAGGGATGATAAAAAATAGAAGAGGAGGAGATAGAAGGCAATTATATGAAGCAATAGAAGAAGCTGCGAGGACTCCATTTGCTAGAGAAGTACAATTAGGAGGAATTCCACCAAAATGCAATTTGCCCATACTTACCAGTATCTTTGATGGGACTTCATGTGCTATTCAGCACATTAAAGCATACATAAGATGCATGTTACAATTGGAGAATCATGATGCTGTGTTATGCAAGTAATTCGCATCAAGTTTAACAGGGAAAGCTTTAAAGTGGTTCGAAGGACTCCCTAAGAACACTATTACATCATTCAGTCATTTGCAAGCAACTTTCCTCGGAGCATATATCACAAATCACTCTTCACGGCTAGGTATTGAAGATGTATTTGGTTTAAAACAAAGAGTGGGTGAAAGTTTGAAGCATTTGGTAAGACGATGGAAGACTATGTGCGATGATATGGCGGGCGTGTGGATGAGAGATACTTGATTCTGTCCTTCATAAATGTGATGTTCGCGACTGAACAATTATATGTTCAAATCTTCAGAAGAAAGAATTCCATAATGATGACAGAGTTACGAGAATTGCAAGAAGAATACATTACATTAAAGGAAAAGAAAAACATTATGGAGTCATATCCAGTAGCAAACACTAGCAATCAAGAAGGAGGAGCAAATTTACTTCCCAAAATAATCAATGTAGTAGCAGTACTTATGAAACATCCTCACAAACTTCTTCGCAAATTTCAGAAGAGAAGAAAATCAATGATAGCCAGCCAAAGATGGTAGCAATGGGAAGTAGAGATCAAGAAGAGTATGATAGAGAGAAGAATTTCTATAATCGAATAGGAAATAACCAAATTCCAAGACTAGATCAACAACAAGAAAATTATGGGGGACAAAGGCAAAATTATTTTGGACAAGGGAACCAGAGACAAAATTATAACAACGATCAAGGAGGTCAAAGAATGGTAAGGGAAGAGATAAAGTTGCCACCTTTGAATACGAGTGTAGAAAAGATATGGCAAGCAATTATCCTGGTAGAGAATATACCAACTCCATGGAACATGGGAAAGGAACCACCAATGGGTCCAAGAAGTCATGAATTTTGTTCATATCATCATTTTCATGGACATTATACAAATAATTGCCATAATATCAAGAGGATAATCTTGCGAATGATTGATCAAGGAAAACTAAATCAATTTTTACTTAAGCGGAACCGCGATCGCAACAATTACCACAGGCTCCATCCATAACTCGCAGGGAGAACACAACAAAAGAAAAGGGGGAAGAAATCCTACATATAGAAGTGGGGTCAAAAGCAAGGAATGTTTTCTGTAATTCCATTGTTCATTCATATAAAACCATAGAGGATTTTCATGATAATGTGTTAATCAGGGTATATGCGAGGGATGGTGAAGGAAAGGAAGTAATGAACATCGCAAAAATTTCACGACTTGAAGAATGGCAGAAACATGAAATTTCTTTTGAAGCCACTGAAATTCCAGAAGGTTGTGAAGCACATGATAATCCATTGGTAGTAAGATTAGCAATCTACATGAATATGGAGGAAAACGAAGATGATATGGAGGAAGAATCAATTGGTCTTAATAGGATTTTGATTGATACGGGAAGTTACATCAATATCCTCTTCTATTCTGCTTACAAAACTATGGGGGGAAAAGATGCAGATTTAATACATTCTACTTATAGAATTTATGGTTTTAATGGAACTGCCAACAAGCCCAAAGGAGAAGTGAGCATGCGAATTCCATTGAGTGGAATGCGAACTGAAATTCTGTTCTGCGTTGTTGATGTCGAATCACCTTATAATGCTTTGATAGGAAGACCATGGCTTCATGGAATTCTAGGCGTAGCTTCCACTCTACATCAGTGCATAAAATTTCCTCATATGAAGGGTATTGGAATTATCAAGGGTGATTGGGCTGAGGGAAAGAAATGTTACGATCTGTAAGTAGAAGTTTGCGAAGGAAAAACTTCTGAGAAGGAAAATTGGAGAAAAAAGAGCAAAGGCTGTGAAAAGAAGTGAAAATTTAATGGCAGAGGATTAAGGAAAAAGAGGATAAAGTTACGATGATAATCATACAAGAAATTTACGATGATAATAAGGGATTGTGATTTGCGAAGAAAAAAAGAAGGAAAATAATAAAACAAGAAGGTAATCAGTATGTTTACTCGTGGAAATAAGGTATGTGGTAAAACAAAATTTTTATTTCGTGATAAATTTTACGAATATTGTTTGCTCGCAGGAAATTGGGAAAAGTTACGAATTTCATAATTTATATTCCGATTAAAATTTCATTAATTTGCGAATAAAAGACCGCAATCTGTGATCAGCCTCCAAAAAAGAAAGAGGGCCGCAGAAAATTTTATACAGGCAAACCTTTGTGGCGTACACCCTAGTTCGCGAAGCTATATTTCGTAAGAGGCAAAGTCCTAAAGTACGTCATTTAAGGGGGTACCTATAACGTGGCTAAGGGTAACCGGAACACCACCAAGGGCCCTTAGTACATGGTAAAAATTTTGGGGTACAACCCAATAATGGGGTACCTATCCGGGTTAGACACCTTGGATTCTCACCTAATCTAACGACATTACGCAATATAAAATGCGGTGTAAGAGGATTTAGGTTGGGCGACTAAGGCATATCTTGTCTTTCCCAAGAAGTGCGAGAAAACGATCAAGGCGCCGAGGTACACGGTTGAGTCAAGAGTGCCGGGTGAGGTTGAACCACATCTGCCATTTTTGACAAGTCTTGGCAAATGATGCACTTGGCCCAAAGATACCCCATAGGGTGCAACCTCGTAACTATAAGCCCTATAGGCAAAAAGGATAAGAGGTTGCGATCAAAAGCTGGTTGTTGGCAGAACTGGATGGGAAGAGCTAACCTTGTATGGTCGATGTACGCTTCCTTGAAGGGGCAATCAGGGGGAAGATAAAGGGCAGCACCCTCCATTAGGGAGATAATACGTGCTATAAGACGCAAATGTCACGAGGCTTCTTGTTTGCGAAAACATAAAGGCTTGTCATATTTGTGCAACAAATGAAGTTCTGCGAGCCTTCTAAAAAAAAAAAAAAAAAAGAATAAAGAAAGAAAAGAATAAAGAACTCGCAGAAAGTAATAAAGAAGTTAAGATGAGATCAATGGGTCACTACATGAAAGTGTAGAGACGTCCTGCGATTTCATCGCAAGACGGCAATGTCATGGGGCTTTATATTCGCAAGAATATTTAGGCCTGTCATATTGTCGCAACAATTCCTGAAGAGGCTAAAATACTATACAAAGAAGTTAAGATGAGATCAATGGGTTTTTGCATGAAAGTGTAAGAACGTCCTGCGATTTCATCGCAAGACGATAATGTCACAAGGTTGTATATTCGCAAGAATGTTCAGACTTGTCATATTATCGCAAATACAAAAATTTACTACAAAAGAGGTGGAAAAATAAGACCTTTACTTAGGAAGGCATGATAAGACCACATAAATTAATGAAATTCATTGCATTAACATCATTGAAGAAATTATACAAGAATATACATTATGAAGATCTGAAAATAAGACAACTTCGTCAATATCATTGAAGAAATTTTACAAGAATATACATCAAGAAGTTTTGAAGAGAAGACAGCTCTGTCAATATCATTGAAGAATTTTTACAAGAAGTCCTATCAAAGAAGACAACATCATTGAAGAATTTTAATGAAGACTTAACAAAAGATGCGATTTTGATAGCAATCAAATACAGATAAGTTCATATTCGTAAAAGTTTACGAGAATTGCATACTTCTTATACTTCTCCATATATTGAATATTTCTCCAAAAGATTGAATACTTCTTATAATTCTTCAAGAATATCTCATATTTATTATACTTCTTTAATGGATATTTCATTTGGTGAAGGTTAAATAATCATTATACTTCGTCATATGTTACATAATTATTCACAGATCGAATACTTCTTATATTTCTTCAGTTGGTGAATTGAGTACTTCTAATACTTCTTATATTTCTTTATTTGATGAGTTGAGTACTTCTAATACTTCTTATATCTCTTCATTTGGTGGATCGAGTACTTCTAATACGTAAAAGGGAATTGAGTACTTCTAATAATTCATTTGGTGAATTGAATACTTCTAATACTTCTTATATCTCTTCATTTGATGGATTTGGTACTTCTAATACTTCTACAAAGGTATTATATATGTAGTATACTTATTAAGGATATTTCATATATTTTACTTTTTATAATTAAAAGGGACGATTTCTTATCTACAATCGTAACAAGTTGAAACTTCGTAAGATAAATTGAGGCAGATATTTTAATACTTCAAACAATGTTTAATCATTTAAAGAGAAATAATAGGGGAAAAAGGATATACTAAGCTTTATCTGTGAGTTATATATTATTTCTCTTCATATGATCAAATGGGGCAAATTTAATCAAAGAAAGGTTAAATTATCTTCGCAAAATATCAGAAAGAAAGGATAAATCATCTTCGCAAAATATCAGATGTACTTCTCAAAAAATAGAATTGTTCGCAAAAAGAAAACCAACAGTAACTAAGGGAAGGAATTCAAAAGAAAGAAAGACAGGAGAGTCAATGATAAATTGAAAAAGGAATATTATCATGCTTCATCAACACTCTGTGCTGGATCTTTAAGATCAGTAGGGTCATTAGCATCCTTCGACTTTTGCGAGATATCATCCTTGGAAGAATATGCAACAGGGACATCTCCTTGAGGAATAGATTCTTTCTCATCATCAAGATCTTCATCATCACTCTCATAATCGAAATCATTATCAGGCTCACGAGCAAATTCACCGTCAGATATCTTCAGAGGAGTAATTTTCACAGGAGGCAAGCCTCTTGATAAGAGAATGTTATTCGTAAAGACTTGAGCTTTCAGATGACTTTCACGAAGTATAGCTTTTTGATGATTGGTATCTTCGATATCTTTGGAATAAACAAGATAATTGAATCTCCGAGTAGCACGGTCACGAGAGTTGATTAAGCGAGTAGAAATCAAAGCATTATTCTTACGAAGCTCGGAACAGGAGGCTTCTAATCCAGCTTTTTCATTACGAAGGTTGTTCTCAGATTCTGCAAATAAAACAAAGTTCAAAGAATAAAATTTGCGAGTATAACGAAATTTAAAGATATACCAGAGGCAGTCAAATTTTAATGACTACCTTCTCTTTGCGAAGTAAGAGATTGAGTTAAAGATAGACAACAGTTCTTCATCTGATTCATCGCATTATCAAAACCATCACCAACTAATCCTTTAAGTCGAGATTGAAGCTTTTGATCTTTAGAAAGGAGAAAATTCTTATCCTTCGCAAGTTTGGCATTAAGACTTTTTAATGACGAATAATCTTCTTCAAGTTGATTCTTCTTAGCACTCAAGACTATGTTCTTATTAATAAGGGAATTCTTCTCAATAACAAAAGAATTTCTTTCAGCATCTGAAGACTTCTTTAATTCCTCAAGTTCACCTTTCAACAGAGAAAGAATATTTTCTTGATCGCAACATTTATTCTGAAGAGTTTTTAATTCTTGCGAAGAAACAATCATTGTACTCAAAAACGAACATTTCTCTTCTGATAAGGTTTTTTTCTCTTCTAATAAGGTTTCTATTCTCAAATTAGCTTTAGTTAAGGAAGAAAAAAGTTGAGATATATCATCATTCAAAAAATTTCGATCATATATTAGTTGAGTATTCTCTTGAAAAAGAGCGTCAGAGTTGTCAAGAGCACACGAGTAAAGATTATATAAATGGGAGAATTGGTTTGAGAGGCTTTCATGCTTGGTTCGATATTCTGTTGCATCTGATTCATGGTGAAGTACCAATCTTCTACATTTCTGGATGGATTCTATAAAGGGGAATGGGTTTTAATGGATGTTTCAAACATATGAAGAATATAAGTAAATAAAAGGGAAAATATGAAGATAGTAATCATACCTTTCAATTCATTATTTCTTTTGCGAAGTATCGCATAGTCGAGAGAATTATTATGAAAATGATGATTTTCTTTACGGACATCCTCGCATTCTGCTTGAGAAGATTTCAAAGATTGACGAAGCAATTCAATTTCTTTTTCTAAGGATTGACGTGAAGAAGAAATGTCTGGATTGACGAAATTATTCAGAACTTCGCAAAACTCATATTGCGAACGAACATTAGTAGACTTCGCAGCATTTGTCAAAACCTCAGATAACATTCGGAAAGTTGAATAAATTCCATCTCGAATTTCCTGAGGAAGAGGAGAAGAATTTGAAGGAATAAGAGCAAGCTGCAAATTGTCTGGAGAAATAGCACTCAAAGGATTTGGAGACAAGACATGTTTTTTAAAAGAAGAAGTTGAAGAAATATTTTGCGAGGGCTGTTTTTCAGGAGAAGAAGTTGAAGAAATACTTTGTGAGGGTTGATCTTGAAGAAGTGTTGATAAATTGACACTGATGGGAGATTGAAAGGTAGGTAATGGAGTAGAGGCAGGAGTGTGTGAAGAAGCATTTTCACGAGGAGGATAGGAAAATTCCTTATCAACTTCAGGAAGGAAATCATCAATCGGAATTAATGGTGTGGGTTTAGTTATTCGAGATCTCTTACTAGGATTTGGTTTTTCGCCAACCTGCGAATCAAAATGTAGATTAAAAACTGAGGCAACAATATATTGTTCAGGAAAGAAGGCAAAGTATTTTAACTACCTTTTGATTCTCAGATTTTCTTCTTCGTGGATTAAGGCTTGGATTCTTTAGTTGATATTTCATCTGAGGAGTTATTTTGCTGAAATAAACCAAAGTCAGATAATAAATTATAGAGAAATTAAAGAGAAAGAACAAATGAAATGCGCGGAGATAGAAGGAAATTACCTTGGATAACTCATGAAGATATAAGAAGAAGAAAAAATTACAGAGAAAACAGTAATAGAAAGTATGAGTAGAAGATAGAATTGCGGAAATAAGAAGAAGAAAAGGAAGAGAATATAAAGGAGTTATATAAGGGAATAACTAGAAAAGAGCGGTTACAAAAGACGTGTCAAAATTTTAAAAGACTAAGTAACGGTTATGTTCTCACGATCATTTCTTCTTCGTAGAATTGACATGAGAAGAGGCAAGATGTAGGTACTGAATATCGCAAGATAATAGTTCACGAGTATCGTAATAAATAAAGGAGAAAAGAGTTATAAAATGATACGATGATAGAAGTAGCACAGAGAAATACGAAGTTTTGCGAGGATGAAGTAATTTTGCGAGTATGAATTGCGATACTTCGCAATTCATATACAGCTGTATAAGTTTTACTATAAATAGGAGTTCAAATGTAAAATTCGAGAGGTTCTTTTAGTGAGTGTTAGAAAATATCTTAGGAAAGAGAATAGAGAAAGTTGTAACTATTCTAGTTCCATTTAGATACTTCTTTTTAATCAATTGAGAACATTAATAGGAAAATTGTTATTCATCATCAAGAACTTCTTGAGTTTTTACTAATTCTATTGAGGGTGTAGTTGTAGGTTATTCTGCAACTACAATTCCGGATCAGATATGCCATCATTGTCGATATGTTTACAAACCATGCCGGTGTTCAATCCCTTACACTAAAAGAAAATTTTGAAAATGCAATTTAGTCAATTGAAATTGAGTTACATGTTTGTTTCGATGTAGAATTCAATTTGAAAACCATTCAGGATTATATGTCTTGTATCTCTCTCTTATTGCATGAAATTTTCGGCATCTAAATTTAATTGCATACTATGCCAGTTTTCTGTGTCGGCGTAGGATATCTCTATTTTAAAAACCCTATACACAATTCCCACACATCCGGCATAGTATATCTCTATTTTACCATGCCGGATAATATGTGACGGCATTGTAGATATGTTTACAAACCATGTCGGTGTTCAATCCCATAACTTGTTAATTCTCTGTATGAAATTCAATAAAAATAGCATTGAAATTTAATTATTTAGAGTGTCGGCACCAGTTTCGGCACTGATTGTATGTTAAATAACCATGTCGGTTACCTGTTTATATATTTGGAAATAGGTCCAGAGCAGCACAAACGAAGAAAGGAAAGGGCAAAGCTATTGAACAAGGAAAACCTAAGTCTTCTCGGGGTTGATGTAGTCGTTCATTTCCGGATCATGCTAAGGTCATCATTCGGGAGCGTACGGGGAACACAAGTAAGGTGATTTTGAAAGTTGTTGTAAAGTGGTAAGAAAGATGGCATTCCTCTCAGACTTGTAAAGGATGATTTTTAAATTCAAATTAAACTGGAAAACTCGAAGAAGGTTGTATCAAGATTTTAAAAGCACTGAGACTCAGGATTCCACCAATCTCCAATTTTTATGTGATTTAATCTAATCAATATTCATGCAACTCTTCACATTTAAAGTGATTCTAATATTTTTGCCTAGACAAGTATATTCTCAAAACAATAGTTGTAAATCGAAAGCATGGACCATCAAAAGACTTAACCTAAGTAGGACCCATCAATTGAGAACACAACCACTTAATCAGAATCATATATTCGATTTCAGGTCAGTGCAAATAATCATAAAAGAAATTGCAAAAATCATTAACAATAGAGATTACCACATAATAATTGGAAAAATGGCTTCCTCCGTCGCCTCAACAAAGGGGTTTAGCTCTTCATGGTGCAAACACCCTCAAAATATGAATTTATTTCTCAAAGGTGTATTAAAGATGAAAATACGAAAAAAAAAATCAATAAAACAGATCAAATACAACGTTTTATATGCGTTACATATCGACTGATACTAACGACACAGAAAATATAATACTGCTGGAAACGATACTATGTTGTGTCATGAATAAACCACACTTATCTGCGACTGACTTGGGTCGTCTAATGTTCTTCAGCTTTGTCTTCTTTCTCCTGCTACTGTAACTTTCTCTGCAGCGTGATTTCTTCGTACCAGAGCTTCCCCTAAACTACGTATAGACCCCAAACTCCTCGACAACCCTCCTGTGACTTCAAACCCTCTATTTATACACCGACAGGACTATTAAATCTCCAAGATATCTTCGAACTAAATCCCTTTTTTCTTTGCTCTCAAGCCAAGGGATTTTCTATCCTAAGCTTCATGACGTGTTTCAATTGTTTCTAAGCATAACAAAACTATTCTATTATTGACAGATACGAATCAAAGGAGGATATTATCCCCTATTCTCCCACGTAGCTTCCAAAAATACTCAAACTTCCCGTAAATTATTTACCGAGAATAATTCCTTCCCTGTTTTACTGTGAACCGATTAAACTTGCATTTTCCTTCGAACCAACCCTCCTTACTCGATTGAACAAAATCTCAGGAAGATATTCTTTCCTCCACGACATAAAATTTCCAAAACAAAATCCTCAAACCCGATCCTTTTTATTCTCCCCGTATTTACGAGAAAGGAATGGTAACTCCCTTCTTTTACGCTAGTAATTTTATTACCAACCCTGTTTTGATGTACTAAGCCCACATCAGTCCAAATCTATGAGAAAATTTGAGAGAAATTCGTCCAAATTCTTCCTAGGAAAGTTCGCAGATGAAAGTTTACTTTCCCGCCAAAATCGTTGTTTTAAACCGTGAAGATGGAATGCCCTTATCCAGTACAGGGGTGCAATTAGCCGTGGGGTGGAAATAGTAGCTCCAGGGTGAAAATAGCGGTGGATGCCCCTTATGACTAGGGTACCCCTTATCCAAAATGAGGGTCTGAATAGAAGGTGTCCTCCGGAGGTTCCTTTATAAGCTTTTCGAGCCAATTTCTCTGCACATGTTTATTTCTCCAAAAATACCTACAAAGACACAAAAAGCCATAATAAATACAAAATCGAGCACTAACAATATATACAATTGAGATTATATCAGACACAAAAATGTGTCTATCAAATACCCCAAAACTTATTATTTGCTAGTCCCGAGCAAATCAAATCTACAAAATAAAATCCTAACTCACTTTCGCAGGCATCGTCGATTTCATTTAGCGAATGCAACAAGCCTTTAAACCCCTAGGTGTCCCTAGTGGCCGAGTTGTAGTCTCGGGAGGGTTTACAAGAGATATACCCACAAAACCTTTATTCCAGGCCCTAGCTATCTACGCAGAACCTTGGAAGGTACTAAAGAACCTCCTTGGTTGGCATACTTATTGATTACAAGAGGAAGTACCCTGATGCGAAATTCCAATTATTGTACACGAGTTTGCAATCAAGTATACTAAAATTCATATATAAGTGACAGAGATCTACTCAGATAGTCGCACTATGGACATCAATATCCGGAGTCAACAAATCACATGGATAGATTAAGAGATGGATACAGAAAAACATAGATGGTTTTGATGTTGACTAGGTGAACTGTGTTTCTCATATCTGTCTGAAGGCCACTGCCAAAATGAACCTATCCTAATAGAATGAGATACTGGTCTGACTAATATCAATGCAACTGGCATATACAAGGGAACCATTAGTCGATAATCCTAAATCTAGATCAACTCATCTGGCATATACAAGGGAACCAACGGTCGATTTATTGCATTTTTTTAACAACATGATTAGATCTTGTGGATCCAAGCGCATGATTCTTATTAGTAGATTACATGGTAATTCCCATAGATCCTGCGTTCCACGCTTGTTTAGGCGACGGAGACAGGGAGAACACACACATATTGCTATCCAAGTGTTTTATTTATTCCATTTGGTCTAATTGGTCTGGTCTTTCTCAATCAATTTTTTTGTTTTTTTGTTTTCTTCTTAGTAACTCAATCACTCTATTTCACCCTAGCAGTGGTAATAACTTGAATCGTGATCCCTACCTAATCACTTAGAGAAACATTTTTTAAAAATAAAACAAAATAGAAACAGAAGTGAAAAGGACTCAACGAGATATGGCGAAACTACCATGTTATTTCTAACACCTGAGCTCTGTGCTTTTATGAATAGACTCTTTAGATGTTTCTATCTAATCAGATTGGTTCCTCAACTCCTACAACGAAAATGCTTCCATCCACTTAGATTAGTTAGTGCCATCCTTAATAAGCATAAATTCTAGGCTCTGGAGTTTTCAAATGCAACTAACAAGTTTCTCCCATACCCCCAAACTTAAATTTAACATTGTCCTCAATGTTCTAAAGATGAAATTAAAAGCATGAACAATGAGAAATTGTTACTATTTAAAGCAAAAGAGATAAGGAAAAATATTACCGTGTCGCATGAATATTGGGTTACCTCCCAAGAAGTGCTAAGTTTAAAGTCTTCAGCTAGACATTACATACCAAAAAATGGCTAATTACCTTTCAAATCATATATCAATAGTCGAAACAATTATGGGTCAACAAAACTAAATAAAACTGCCACAATTATGAGACAAATGCACCGGATTAGAAAAATGAACAAACATAACACAACCTGATATAAAAATTCTTGCAAGACAACTGTATTTTCCTGCAGTGCCCAATTGGGCTTAATATGAGTGTCTTGATAAACAAATTCTTCCGAACTAGGGGTTTCTAAGTTCTGGATTTTCTCTTGGACAGTATCAGAAGGATCAGGTTGTGATGTCCAAAGAATACTAGGTCTATAGGTTCTTGGGAAAGCTATTAAGGAGGGAGATGACTGTAAGGACCTAGAATGGGAAAAGATCTATGAGCTGACTAAAAAGTTGTTCGGGTGGGACAAAGAAACGACTATGGAAAATATGTACAAGACACCCCGTACCCGAAAAAATACTGTAACATTCGTCAATCTCACTCGTTTGTTTGGGAATACGAAGGACAAGGAATTGAATCCCGAACAAGTTCAGCAAACTGCCGCTGCTTATCTATTGTTCACCTTGGGCTCCGTTATACTCCCTGACGGTAATGGTAACATGGTGAATTTGAACAATCTACAGTACTTGGATCCCTTGGATATGGTCCATGAGTTTTCATGGGGAACCGCTTTCTTGGCATATTTTTTGGCAGAAATGCGTAGAGCTTCTAAGGCGAACGCTCGTCAATTTAATGGTTATTTCACTTTAATTCAGGTATAGTTTTTTTGTCATCCTTGTCATTAATTTTGTTAGTTTCAAATTATTTTGTCATTAATTTTTTTCTTATATATTTTATTGGCATATGTGTGGGCTTATGAACACTTCCCAAAAAATTTCATAGGGTATAAAGGATTGAAGACTATTCCTGAATATCAACAACATGAGGTTCTATCTCAGATTTACTTCTTCAACGTTACCCCGAAGCCCAATAACAGGAAACGATTATTTGCAATGAGATTGGCTTTGGACTCCATGTCTGTCCAAGATGTTGTGTTTGACCCATATTGGAATGCAAGAGGAGTTCACTTTGCAAGGCGTGATAATGTTTCATTTTACAACGTATCGTTATTTCATCCAAAAGGATTTTTTATGCAAACCCTCGTCGTGTAATGCGCCGACTTGGGTACAAATAGAAAGATCTTATGGATACATCTTATCAGAAATTCTCTCATGATTTTCCTAAATTCCAAGCAAATGAGAACCATACTTTGGTAGTTTACAACTGAAAAAGAGGGGGTCTAACAACCACACCCAATATTTCGAATATAAATCTGTATGGACAACTCCGAGTTACATTCTAGAGAATCAACTAGACTCAATCAAATAGAAAATATCTCAAGGATTTATTATCTCAATCTCTCGATTTGATTTACTCAAGCAAATATAATCCGCGAGTCTTAATCAAAAAGAAATAACTTGGATGGTACCAAATACCAATATCCAAGTGTCAATCAATTTAAATCAACAACCAATAAGGTCGGATATTCTAAATGATTGATCAACGTACAACCTGTATTATTTTAATTATATAAAAATATAATGCGGAAAAGAAATAACACAGACACCAGAATTTTGTTAATGAGGAAACCGCAAATGCATAGAAACCCTGGGACCTAGTTTAGATTAAAATACACTGTATTAAGCCGCTACAAACACTAGCCTACTCTAAATTAACTTCGGTCTGGATTGTAGTTGAACCCCAACCAATCTCACACTGATCCAAGGTACAGTTATCTCCTACGCCTCTGATCCCAGCAGGATATTGTATACTTGATTCCCTTAGCTGATCTCACCCACAACCAAGAGTTGCTACTTCGACTTTAATAAACAAATCTGTCTCACACAGAAAAGTCTACAAGATTGATAAATTCGTCTCCCACGAATAAACCTATGAGTTTTGTTCCGTCTTTTGATAAATCAAGGTGAACAGGAACCAATCAATAAAAACATACTTATATTCCCGAAGAACATATCAGTTTTGTCAATCACTTCACAATAGTCTTAATCGACGCAACGAAAAAAGATATTATGGAATCACAAACGATGAGACGAAGATATTTGTGATTACTTTTATATCTTTCCTATCGGAGATAGAAATCTCAATCCAATTATTACAATTATACTCGTACGATAGAAATAGCAAGATCAGATCACACAACTACAAGAAAAGTAGTATTGGTTTGGCTTCATAATCCCAATGAAGTCTTTAAGTCGTTAACCTGGTTTTAGAAGAAGAAAACCAAAGGTTAAAGGAGAATCGACTCTAGCTTAGCAAACTAGTATCACGCAGAATGTGTGGGGATTAAGTTTTCTAGTTGCTAGATTTCTCCCTTATATATTCATTCAAATCAGGGTTTGTAATCAATGTTAGCTTGGTAACAAAGCATTCAATATTCACCGTTAGATGAAAACCTGATTAGATACAAGCTAATATTTATCAACCGTCAGATCGGAAACTTAGCTTGTCATATACACATGTACTTGACGATTTTGGGTTTATGTAACCGTACCTAAACTTTTACATTAGTTGGTTCAACACTAGTTAACCAAATGGTTAGCCAAATGATAACTTTCATATCAACCATATTCTTCTTCAGCATAACTAGTACAAATGACTCAAATGAACTAGTTAGAGAGTTGTTCAATTGCTATGAGATCTCATGTACTACACAAGACACAATTGAAGCAAAAATGATAAGATTCACTCGAATCGATTCATGAACTATAAAGACACGATTTGCAATAGCATTCCTTAGTTTATTAAGATAAGTTCACAAACATCATTTTAGATACAACCTACTCAAGTTCGCGGACTCAAGTCAACCGGTTGGAGTTTACAAACTCCAGCAAAAATTCTCGGGTCGAGAACTTCCGTCAGTTCGCGGACTGAAACTGAGCTACAACTCCAGCAGAAATTCTCGGGTTCGAGAACTACGCCAGTTCGCGGACTGGGTTTGCGGACTGAGTTGATGGCTCGTGTTCCGGTTTTACTTGATCAACAAAGTTCGCAAACTTCGGTTCAAGCAATAAGGACTTATACATATATGTGTTACCACAACAATTTTTATATCCTTCAATGGTTATATTATATAAACTCTCATTTCAATCATTGAAACATTCTCAGAGGGCGTTATATAGTTGTTATTCACAAATTATTTTTCGTCAGAGCGATTTCCAAAATAATTGAAACATAACATGACTTTCGTCACTAGGTAAAGATGAACTTGGCTAAAGTGAAAGATTTACCAACACATATTTCGAGAAATAGATAAGCGAGATATACTCAGCTCGAAATGACATATGTATATATCCTTAGTCTATATAGTAATACGACTTTCGTCTCAAGATAGGAGATATAGTAGATAGACTTTTGAGTGATAGATAAGTTAAAGTCTCCACATACCTTTTAGTCGATGAAGATCCACTGGTTCCTTGAGTAGTCCTTCGTCTTGTATGATGATTTCCATGGAGTTCTTGAGCTCAACTACACTTTCTAAGAATCCTAGTCCGAAACCTTAGCTATAGTAGACTAGAAATCAAGACTTTATAGTTTTGATCACTAACATTGACAAACATGCTTGAGATAGAAATGCATGCGAGTTCGACCGAGCAATGATCTAACAACAACCCAAAACCCATTCTTGCGAATTGGAGGGAAAGGGAAGAACGGGAACTTGTGTTGGATATGGTTGGTTGGGAATTGGCGAAAAACGGTTATGAGACCGAACCAACCTTTCTCATAGGTCATCGGAAGTACTCTCATCCTTATGTTGTATGCCCGGCTATCGTATAAATTCCTCTACAAGCAGAGCGTCCCTCCATAACTTTGGAGGAAACTACTGTACCCGGACTACAAAAGATCCTTACATTGTTGGTACTACTTCTTATTCACTTCATGTTTTATTAATCTATATCTATGAACTTATATAAGTG
Organism: Papaver bracteatum; assembly: GCA_023529315.1. Classification (NCBI taxonomy): domain Eukaryota; kingdom Viridiplantae; phylum Streptophyta; class Magnoliopsida; order Ranunculales; family Papaveraceae; genus Papaver; species Papaver bracteatum. The sequence continues at coordinate 24,881 of JAJJWX010000768.1, read as the reverse complement.
TGAATACTAAGTACATGTTTAAAAAAATGACAACAACGTCAACGGATTGGAAATTTGTCAAAGATCTTTAAGAAAAAGAACAAGAAAAGAAAGGTGCTGACGCAGGAAGAAATGGAGAAAGTCGAGCAAAAAATAGACAAAATTGAAGATCCTGAGGCAAAAGACTTGTGGGGCTAAAGGGAAAAGAGGGTACACAAGAAGCAAATCACCGAGTGATCTTGTGTTTCTTCTATATTATTAGTTTGGTCTTGAACAATCTAGTGTTGGTTAATATCTGTTTGTGTGTATTGAACAATGTATTTGTTTGTATGTCTTGCTAAACTCTTTGCTTGATTTGGTTTATGTTTGATTTGTTTTCGGTTGGAACCTCTTAAGTTTGGAGTTTGTTTATTTATACAATCTAGTGTTGTTATTTGATTTACTATGTTGATAAACAGGTGTCAAGTTACCTCTTTTACAGAGTTTTAATGTGCCCAGATCACATAAATTTCTAAGTTTTTCTTAACTACTGGCATTGTAAAAAAGAGTAAACTCAATGCCGGCACCCTAAATTTTCAAAAAATAAAAAGATTCGGAATTTCGTCATTGAAGGGTTTTTTGTATACCATGCTGGTAGTCTTTAATTTGAAGGTGCAAAATATTTTGGTCAGATTACCGGCACTGTGTTTAGTTTATTTTCAATGCAGGCACATTGACTGATTTATCTGGATGTTTTTGAGAATTCCCGACACCATTTTAAAAGTTAAGTTCAACGCCGGCACAAATATCCCGGCGTTGTAATGATGAAACATAACCATGCCGGAATTGGCATCAAAAAATAATTTAATGTTTACAACTCACTTCAAAAAACAAATAAAATGTTGCGTATTAGTGAACCACATATATCCAATTTACTCATCATCGCTTCCACATGTATGAAGTTGCATCTTCTCCTCTTGGAGAGGTTTTTTTTATAAGGCCAACGCATCTCATAATTGGTGATTCTCCTCATACAATGCCATCCATTCCTTTTAGAGATTGGGATCTATATCCTTGTCTTTCATCATCCCACAAATAGGTGGCAATAGACAATTTTTCTTAAGTTTTAGAATAATGAAATGATTATCGTTCACAAACGCCAAAACAACTCTTCTCTTTTTAAGGGATCCTTCTCATTTTTGCCACTTTGGTGTAAATGTTACTTCTACGGTGGGGGTAAAATAATGAACAACACAATTAAATGTATCCACCACTATATACCCACAAAGCGGTATTATCATTCAATATTGAGAAGGAAAGAACTTCATCTCCTTCCCGGGACCAAACACTTGTGTAGTAGCAGGAAATCTCACACTACACCCCTCACAAGAATTCATAATAATCAACACATCTTTTAAAGATTAAGAACAACACTTTTATTAATTGATTCACATAAATGTTACAAGAAATGGAAGAAAACAAGAATACAATCGATCTTTAAACTTTCTCTCTCCTAATGACTTGCTCAACACTCGAAAAAGATCTCTCTCTTCCTTACGCTTATTCAACTCTTTATATAGGGATTTACATAGTGGATGACAGCTAATCTGTCCTTTATTTTAGGATCTGACATACGATATTCTCGGAAGAGTTATATTTTTAATCTTCGTAAATGCTTTAAACATCGCAGAGTCATCACACTTTTCTCACGTTTCTACAATCATCATATATTACGTCATTCTTCAAATCATTCTGCGATGCTCGCAAAGTGTTGTTTATCAAGCTTCGCAAATGTATCCTTCTTGCGATATTATGATCCTACATCTTTCCTCTTCTCATGTCTTCTCTGCGAATGAGAGAATGTCATGACAAACTGTTTTTCAAAATGCCGTAGTTGTTCATCTTTTCTTTCAACTTCTTTTTCTATCAACAAGGCTCCGTGAATTAAGCATAACCGTCAACACGTGTTGAATATTCCTTTAATTACTAGCACGTTTTATCATTAATCGGTCATCTTCCTTTGCCTATTTAAAGAGGGATCCGGAAGATAGAGAATTTTCTTCTTTTGTTTCGTTTTCATCTTCATATCTTCTGCAAATCTTCATCATCTGCAAATTTCCTTATTTATCAAATTCATCTTCCTGCTACTGTTCTCTTCTATTTCCTTAGAGTCACCAAGGTTAGTTCTTCTTCTTTTTCTTCTTTTGATTTTGCTGAAACTGATTTTGTTTTGCGGAGATCATCTTGTTTGTTCTTTATGTAATTCCAATACTGTTTTTGTTTCAGCAAAAACACTTCCAGTACCAAATTTACAGTTCAAAACCCTAATGCTCCCAGAAGTTCGCAACTCAAGGTTCCTGCGATAAAGAGAAAGTCTGCGAATGACAAGGTAGTAAGAAACACCATTATTTTTTAGTAACAATATTGTTGCCTCTGTTTCTTATCTAAGTTGTGATTTGAAGGGTGATGGAGATGCCACTAAACCTCTTAAAAAATCTCGTCAACCCAAAACTGTTGAGACTTCTGTTTCCTTCCCCAAACTTGGTCTTTCAACTTCTTCTTCAACACTTTCACAAACTGAACCTCTACTTCCTGTCTGCGAAACTATCACAACAGATGTTAATATTTCAACCAATCATGTTATAGATGAAATTACCTATGCCGAGTTTGTTGCGAATGAAACTTTTTCTTCTCTTATGACCAATACTTCTCAAGTTCATTCCACCATAATCTCAACCATTGATCTTCCTCACAACTTAACCTCAAATGACGTCTCTTTACAAAAGGATGACAATCAACAACTTTCTATTTTTGCTACTTATTCATCTGTGTCTCTCCCTTTCTCCAAGGAAACTACGGATGCGGTGGCTCTTGCCTTAAAGATCTTATCTAATCTTTTAGCTGATGCTAAGAAATCATCTATGGATCCTTTCAAATCTGGTGTTTGCGAAATTTTAGGTAAATATCTTGGTTCTGATAGGACAGCTTCGCAAACATCCTTAGAGAAGGAAGTTGAAGTCTTGAAAGAGAATCTTCACCTTGAAAAGCATAAGTTTCAAAATGTTTCTTTGGACTGCGAACTTCTTCGTAAGAAAAATAATGAATTAAAAGGTATGAATTTCTTTTCTTTATTCTTAACTTCTCTCTTAACAAATTTGTTCTTTTCATGCTGTTCATTGTTAAAGATTTTTTTCGCCTATTAAGTTTAAACCAGAAACGAATAATGAAGATATTTCAGTCTGAATCTACCGCTGAAGAAATTCTCGTTGATAGAGATAGTTGGATGGATCAATATAACCAATTAGATAATCTCCATACATATTTTGTTGATCAAATAGATAATCTTACCAAAGAGAATACTCAATTAGTTCAAGAGCAAAACTCATTAAGCAGCGAAATATCTCGTCTCTCTTATTCTTTGACTAAAGCTAACTTAGAGATGGAAACTTTATCAGATGAAAACAGAACTATTTCTCAGGAAAAACGAACCCTTCTAAATATGGTGGTGATCACTTCGCAGAAATTAAGATTCTTCAAAAAGTGTGTGATAATCAAGAACAATCTCTTCGTTCGCTGAAAAATAAACTTAAAGAAGTAATGGAATCATCTATTGCTGAAAAAATACACTCATTCATGGTACAATAACTTTAAGTGTAAAGGCCAATCATCTTCAAGAACAAATATTCCAAATTAGAAGAATCCCATTCTTTACTTGCGAAGGAAAACACTTTTCTCATTTCTAAAGAAGAGAAGTTAAAATCTCGCCTGAAGGGTCTAGTTGGAGATAAATTTGATGATGCCATGAATCATTGGGAGAATACTTGCTTAGCACTAATTCAAAATCTAATATCTCAAAAGGAAGGTAGTCATTTTGACTGCCTCATATTTTTTTTTTCATTAAACTTCTTTGCGATATTTCCCTTGCGAGGGGTTCGCCTGAATAATTTTTATTTTTACCTTTCACAGAATCTGAAAGAAAGCTTTAGTCTTCCATTTCTACTTTGGATTCTAAACATGCCAAGGTTCGCAAAGAAAATGGTTTGCTTGCTGCTCATCTTGCCCGTTCTCGCGATCGAGTAGAAAGAAAGTATGACTATCTTGAATATTCAAAAACATGGAGATTAGATACCGTGACAGAGCTTTCCTTCGCCAAGATCATCTCAGTGCCGAAGTTCTTGTGAATGAGGTTCTGATGTCCAAATATCTTTCTCATGTATCACTCAAACCTTTGGAAGTAGATGAAGATGAAACTCCTCGTGCTGGTGATAGTGACTTTGATTATGAAAGTGGTGAAGAAAGCGTTTTCCAAGAAGTTTTAGAATAAGAAGAAGAAATCCCTACTAAAGAAGGAGATGCCAGTGATGAAACAATTGCTGGTGATGAGCCAAATGAAGAAGAAACCAGAGCCGACCAAGATAAGGAAAACACTGGCAAAGATGATAAAGTTGGTGAAGATGATAAGGTTGGCGAAGAAGATAAAGCTGGTGAAGAAGATATTGAAGTCTGAGTTCTAGTTTTATTTTTTGAATTACTTTTTTTTTTCTTGCGAACAATGTACTTTGGACCACTTTCGAATTCAGTTATACTTTTAGTATTTTAGGTACTTGTGAGAAAGATAATGTCATCTTTTTTATTAATTCCCATACTTGCCTCTTATTATCTTTCTAGCGATGAATGATTTGCATAAAGAATAGTTACTATTTATAAATCTTTTGTGACCTTATTTTGCCTTCCTAGTTAAAGGTCTTATTTTTCCATCTTTTCTCTTTGCGACAAAATCGCACGACGTTTCTACACTTTCATGTAGAAACCCATTGACCTTGCCTTAACTTTTTGTTCTTTGTATTTTTACTGCGACAATATGACAAGCCTAAATTTTCTTGCGAAATTAAAGCCCATGACATTGCCATCTTGCGACGAAATCGCAGGACGTCTTTACACTTGCATGCAATGACCCATTGATCTCGTCTTATCTTCTCTTTTGTATTATTTCCTATTCAGGAATGTTGCACAAATATGATAAGTCTTAATACTCCCTTGAGTAAAAAGTGTAATGACATTTGCGTCTTAAGATACTTATCAGCTCCCTAATGGAGGGTGCCGCCCTTATCTTCCCCCTGGTTGCCCTTTCAAGGAGACCTACTTCTTCCATACAAGACTAGATCCTCTTATCCAGTCTTAAAAACAACCAGTTATGTTCGCAGCCTCTTATCCCTTTCGCCTATATGGCTTATTGTTACGAGACTGCACCCTAAGTGGGGTTTTCTTCGGGCCGAGTGCATCATAGCCAAGACTTACCAAGAATGGCCAAGGTAGTTTCATACGCCCCGGGCACTCTTGGCTCAACCGTGTACCTCGGTGCATTGGTCATACTCTACACCCCTTAGGATAGCTCTTATTACCTTAGTCGCCCAACTCATGTCATATGCTCAAGTTGAGAATCCAAGGTGTCTCTCCTGGATGTGCTTTCATTGACCCCATATCTCCATGACTCAAGTTCCAACAGCGGTGTAACCTTATCGCTGATCCATGCAAAAGATACCCCATTCTATGACGTACTTTAGGTCTTACATTTGCCTCTTGCGAAATTTTATTCGCAAACTAGGGTGTACGCCATAAAGGTTCGTCCTATTCTGGATATTAAATGATCATTTCTTGCGAAATTTTCGCACATTCTTATTTTGTTTTGATCTTGAATAATCTCGCAGTGATTTTTTAATAATTTTTTTTTGTTTGTAGTTGCGGATTATCTCACAACTACACCCTCATTAGAATCCATTATAATGATTCCTAAACCTAATTAATTTTATATGAAACTAAGAATTAAGGTACTAAAATTATAAAGAGACACAAAGATTTTTACGTGGTTCGATCAATGTGATCTACATCCACGGTGCTTCACTAGTGATTGTATGTGATTACATGATTTTACAATTGAGACTCCATTAATGAATATTTGGAGCTCTAGAATTTTTGGGGAAGAAGATGATAAAGAAAATAAAATCCCTCTCTAAAATTTTCTCTCTCCTCCTAAAATCATCCCCTCTCTCAAAATGTGTCTCTCCTACTTCTTATGCCTAAATGACTATTTATATGATCTTACAAAATATGACAGTTGTGTTGTCCCGCCATTTCGGATTTGAGAATTATCTTGCGAAGCTTCGTAACTTCACTTCGCGAACTTCCTTTACTCGTAAAATGTTCTTCGTGATTTCTTTATCTTCGCAAAATATTCTATACTCGCAAAATGTATTTTCTCTCCATAATTTCGTAAGTTATCATTTGCTGTGATATTCCGCTCCTACATCTTGCCTCTTTTTTCTTGAATATTGCTTGAAGAGCGATCTTTAAGAAAAAATCCGTTGTTGTATTAATCTTTGATCTTTGTTGATGAAGGAACGAGCGAAAGAATACTAGTCTTGAAAAGTATATACTTGCCTCTATTCTTTTGTGAAGTTCTGAAGCTTTTAAGAAGTAATTAGAAGTATCATCTTGCGAAGTATGAAGTATGTGAAGTATCTTGAAGAAGTATGAAGTATAAGAAATATAAAATATCCTTGAAGAAGTATAAGAAGTACTCAATCCTCGAAATATATAAGAAGTATTCGTCTTTGAATAAGAGTGATAAATATTTCCTCTGTTCATGTGAAATTATTATTCCATTTGATGAGGATTCTTGCTGAGAAGATAAAGAATCATAAAATATTTTCTTGGGTATCCATAGTTGCCTCTGTTCTTTATCTATGAAGGAGAATCCTTAAGAAAATGTTGAATAACTAAATTGCGTCTCTATTCTTATCTTGCCTCTGCCTCAAGTGGTAACCCTGCTAACTTCTGAATTTTTCTGCAAATTTCTGGGGTTTTCTGCGAATTACTGAACTTCTGAATAGTGCTGTGAATAGTGCTGCGAACATACTGTTGCGAATATAGTGTTGCGAATGTACTGTTACGAACTATGAATAGTCCTGCGAATTATGAACTTTTCTGCGAAGTTTCGTGGTATTTTCCTGTAAAATTTTATACAATACTTGTGTGCATATAATACTTATATAATGATTATGTTATGAAATGTGTATGCGATTCTTATGTCTTGAAATGCTTATGCAATGCTTTTATGATGCGAATATGATGCTTGAATGATGCGAGTATGATGCTTGTATGATGCGAATACTTATCTATTATGATGTATAGTTAATGTTTGTGTTACTTAGCTCATTTTTCTGCGGTAAAATTGATATATCTTTGAATTGCCTCTATTCATATAATCATCTTCGCAAGTTTATTTGTATCTTTGAATTGCCTCTATTCATATAATCATCTTCGCAAGTTTATTTGTGTATTTTCTTATATAAATTCGTCTTTGATCGCGAATGAAATCGCCTCTTTTTCTATGACTTCATGATATATATTCTTGTAAAAATTCTTCAATGATATTGATGGAATTGTCTTCAAAAATTTTTAATGATCTTGATGGAATTGTCTTCTTTGATATATATTCTCTTCAAAATTCTTCAATGATCTTGACGAAGCTGTCTTCTCTTCAAAACTTCATGATGTATATTCTTGTATAATTTCTTCAATGATTGTAATGAATTTCATTAATTGTTGTGGTCTTATCATGCCTTCCTAAGTAAAGGTCTTATTTTTCCACCTCTTTTGTAGTAAAATTTTGTATTTGCGATAATATGACAAGTCTGAACATTCTTGCGAACATACAACCTCGTGACATTATCGTCTTGCGATGAAATCGCAGGACGTCTTTACACTTTCATGCAAAAACCCATTGATCTCATCTTATCTTCATTGTTATGTTCTGCGAGTTCTTTTTTCTTTTCTTTCTCTCTTTTTTTTTTTTTTTTTTTAGAAGGCTCGCAGAAGTTCAATTGTTGCACAAATATGACAAGCATTTATGTTTTCGCAAACAAGAAGCCTCGTGACATTTGCGTCTTATAGCACGTATCAGCTCCCTAATGGAGGGTGCTGCCCTTTATCTTCCCCCTGGTTGCCCCTTCAAGGAAGCGTACATCGACCATACAAGGTTAGCTCTTCCCATCTGGTTCTGCCAACAACCAGCTTTTGATCGCAACCTCTTATCCTTTTTGCCTATAGGGCTTATAGTTACGAGGTTGCACCCTATGGGGTATCTTTGGGCCAAGTGCATCATTTGCCAAGACTTGTCAAAAATGGAAGATGTGGTTCAACCTCACCCGGCACTCTTGACTCAACTGTGTACCTCGGCGCCTTGATCGTTTTCTGCACTTCTTGGGAAAGACAGTATGCCTTAGTCGCCCAACCTAAATCCTCTTACACCGCATTTTATATTGCGTAATGTCGCTAGATTAGGTGAGAATCCAAGGTGTCTAACCCGTATAGGTACCCCATTATTAGATTGTACCCCTAAATTTTTACCATGTACTAAGGGTCCTTGGTGGTGTTCCGGTTACCCTTAGCCACGTTTATAGGTATCCCCTTAAATGACGTACTTTAGGACTTTGCCTCTTACGAAATATAGCTTCGCGAACTAGGGTGTACGCCACAAAGGTTTGCCTGTATAAAATTTTCTGCGGCTCTCTTTCTTTTTTGGAGGCTGATCACAGATTGCGGTCTTTTATTCGCAAATTAATTGTAAATGGCGGTATTTTTTCGCCTTTTGAAAATTCATCGTAAATTTTTCATGTACATAAAATGTTGAATGTTTTCATGAAATGTTTAGTATAAGAAGTATGAAAAGTATGAGAAGTATTAATCAAAATTGTTCTATAGAAATATAGGAATTTAATTTTCTCTATTTTTTGTAATTTTGAAGTCTTTGAAAATTTTGAGATCGTTAAATTTTTGCGATAAACTCATTTTTGAATCTTGCGATTGTATCACTTTTCACCAATCTAAAAAATCTTTGAAATGTTTTGAAATCTTAGAAATTGTAGAAATCTTGCGAATATATCGCTTTTGGGGAATAAAATCAAAAATCTTTTGTCTTTTGTAAATAAAATATTCAAGTAAATGGTGCTTACCTTTTTACGGCTTGTTGTTGTCTCTTGCGAAGTATATGACTTGCCATTTCTTGTGAAATAATCTCCCACTTTCTTCTTGCGAAATATCCAAAAATCTTGCGAAGTAATAATTTGCACGAAGTAAACGATTATTTATTCTGATGTTATCGTCCTTTGTATACTTTTTCCCTTCGTCCTTTCTTCTTATTCTCCTGAGTTGCTATCTTCGCAAGTTAATAAGAATATAAGTGTAGTGATGTCTCTAAAATTCCCAGAAATGAACTTCGCAGAAATGTTCTTCGCAGGAATGGTAACTTTTTTTTTTGTTTTTTTTTTTTTGCTGATTTTTCTTCTTCGTAGAAACTGGTAACTTCGCGTGATGTTTTCTTATTACTCCTCAACAAACTAATTTCTCCTTCATTTTTCCATTTAATTTTTCACCCTGATTTCCTTTCTTCACCAGCAGTGTACTCCGCTGTTAACTTCTGGAATTTGTTCGTCAAGAACTCAATGATGCCGTGATTCAAATTTTTTGCGAAGTATATATGTTCGTAAATAAAAATGTCTGCGTTGTTCGTAAACAGTATTAGGTCCCCTCCTTCGTTCATAAGTAAGGCTGCTTTCGTCTGCATAAGTGAGAGCTTCTCCCAACAGGTTGCTTCGTTGACCTTCTTTCTGCTGTCCTCTGTACTTTTCTTCGTCGCCTGCGATGTTGCATGAAGCTTCTTCATGAGCTATCTTGTTCCAATGGCTTTATTCTTGATTCATCATAATTTCGTCCTTTGTATTCACATGAAGCAAGTCTTTGCTTTATTTTTTGAGAGCACTTCATTTTTTACTTTCGGTCTTATTTTTTCACGTATGAAGAACTTTAAACGGCCTTAATCAACTACTAAGCTGACCTTTCCCCTTTGGAACTTATTTACTCATTCTTTCGATTTCTTTAACTTGCAAATGCTACTTGTTGTTTACGAGCGGATACTTCACCTAAGCCTCCGTATTTTCCTTTAAACTGTTAGTGAATACAAGAGTTTTCACATTCGCAATTGAACTCTTAGAAACTTCTTTTGTCTTTGCTGAAATGGGTTGTCTTCTTTTGTCTCTATCAACTCTCTGTTGATTAGATTAATTTAATCCTTGGAACACGTTCGTTTCATAAATGGAAGTTGCCTGTATTTTTCTTCATTTTCAATTCTAATGTAAAGTAAAATCTTCATTTACACAGCATAATTTACACAAAATAATGCTGCGAATGTTCGTTCATTTTTTCTTCATTATGCTGCGAATGTTCATTATGAATTTTTTTTTGCGAATGTGCGTTCATTTTTCTCCATTTTTCTTCATCACTATCTTCACAATAACCTCAATTCATCAAGGTTCAGTTCAGGGTTGCATTCGTATACTATCCTTCTTCACTAAAGCTCCTCTAGTTCAGGTTATTATTCCTCTTGGTTGACTGCACCTTCGCAAAACTGATGCATGAATTTTCTTCGTGCTTACTTTCATTTGGTTTTTGACTCGCAAGTTATCTCTTCTACCTATGCAATATTATTTCTCTTCGTAAGATTACTTGACAACTTGTGGTATTCATTTTTTCCCAAGTTGCTAATAAGCCTAGTTTTTTGTAGTTTACCAAATAGATTTCCCTCTTAGTTTCCCTTACTAAATATTCCCATGAGTTAAACTTCATTTACGTTTCTTCTGTCCTAATTTGAACTTCGCTGGAATTGTCGATGAAGTGAGTTCGATGCTGAAGGATTGGTTCTTTGGCTTCACTTGTTGCTTTTTTTTTTTTTTTATTTGCTTCTTCGTAGCTTTACATCTTCGCAGCTTCAAAATTTATTCGCAGGAATCTTCTTCACACAATCACGTAAAAATTTCTTCTCCTTGCTGCTGCATGTGTAGTTTCTTCCTCACAGGTTGGAGTAATTTTAACCTTCGCAAAAAATCTTATACATTCGCAGGAAAGTTTCTTGACATTCTAGTGAATTAACTAATTAGTAGTGCACATTATACCACATAAATCATTAGTCTGCAAAGTTCCCCTTTTTCTAGAACGTTTCTTCTTCTTCATACACCTTCACAGGGTGCAGATATTTCTTCACAGAAATATGTATTCGCTGTGTTGGTTGTGGTGTCTTTAACTTGAGCCTCCTACTACTTTTCTTGACAATCACTTTACTCTTTGTCTCTGCGAACTGTTTACTGATGACGATATTTCAACCTTACTTCGCTGTTTTCTTACTTTATGGTTGCTATATCGTTGTAGACCTTCCAATTTTTCCTAAGAACTTGATAAACTCAGAGAAATGCGCCACCAACAGTACCAGTTTCATGAAAATTTCTGGAACCAACAAGTTACAGGAAGGATAAATCCATTTCATCTGTCCCTGTTTCTAGCGCCAATTATGTAGTTGCGGATTATCTCACAACTACACCCTCATTAGAATCCATTAAAATGATTCCTAAACCTAATTAATTTGATATGAAACTAAGAATTAAGGTACTAAAATTATAAAGAGACACAAAGATTTTTACGTGGTTCGATCAATGTGATCTACATCCACGGTGCTTCACTAGTGATTGTATGTGATTACATGATTTTACAATTGAGACTCCATTAATGAATATTTGGAGCTCTAGAATTTTTGGGGAAGAAGATGATAAAGAAAATAAAATCCCTCTCTAAATTTTTCTCTCTCCTCCTAAAATCATCCCCTTTCTCAAAATGTGTATCTCCTACTTCTTATGCCTAAATGACTATTTATACGATCTTACAAAATATGACAGTTGTGTTGTCCCGCCATTTCGGATTTGAGAATTATCTTGCAAAGCTTCGTAACTTCACTTCGCGAACTTCCTTTACTCGTAAAACATTCTTCGTGATTTCTTTATCTTCGCAAAATATTCTATACTCGCAAAATGTATTTTCTCTCCATAATTTCGTAAGTTATCATTTGCTGTGATATTCCGCTCCTACATTGTTAATACTGTAGGATCAGAATATCGCAAGAAGGACACACTTGCGAAGCTTGGTTAGCAATACATTGCGAGCGTCACAGAATGATTTGAAGAATGACGTAACAGATGATGATTGTAGAAACATGATATAAATGTGATGACTTTGCGATAATTATAGTGCTTGCTAAGATTGACGATAGAATTCTTGCGAGAATATCGCAAGTCAGATCTTAAAATAAAGGACAGATTAGCTGTCATCCACTACGTAATTCCCTATATAAAGAGTTGAATAAGCGTAAGGAGGGGAGATATCTTTTTTGAGTGTTGAGCAAGTTGTTAGGAGAGATAAAGTCCAGAGAGGTTGTTAATTCTTTAGCTTCATTCCCTTTTTATCTTGTAAAAGTGGTGAGATTAATCAATAAAATTTATGATTGTTGATCTAAAAATAATTTGATTGTATGTATTCTTGTAAGGGGTGTAGTGTGGGATTTCCTGCTACTACATATTGGCGCTAGAAACAGGGGCTACTCTGTTGATTAAAGATTTTGGAAATTATTGTGAAAGCTGTTTAAATCAAGAAAATGATAAAAGAAAACAATAAATCAGTTGGAGAAAAGATGATTAAGATCAAGGAGAATAATAGAAGATTGGAGTGTAACGTAATCACAAAAACAATGGTTAATGAATTCCATGAAAACATTAGAGGAAGGATACATAAACGAGATTTTGAAGGAAAGATGATTATGACGGTAAAAAAAATCTCTCTGTTGAAGGATTGGGAAAAGCAGAAAATTACGTTCACAGCGGTAGAGATACCAAAAGAAAATTTGAGCCACACATCTCGTTTGGTAATTATAGTAGCGGTTATACGAAAAGAAGAGGAGAAATCAGCAAAATCTATGAAAGAATGGGTAGTGAATAGAACTTTGGTAGATATGGGAAGCTCAGTAGATGTAATATTTTATCATGCATACAAAGGAATGGGATACAAAGATGAAGAAATGTCTCATCTAACATATTATATTCATTGTTTCGGCAAGTCCACAACTAAACCAAAAGGAGAAATAACAGTGAGAATTTCGCTGGAAGAAATTGAAACACAAATAACGCTATGTGTGATGCATATGGAGTCACCATATAACATGTTGTTGGGAAGATCATGGATACACGCAATCAAAGCTGTAGCATCGACATTACATCAGTGTATCAAGTTTCCTATGCCAAGCTGGATTGTCAAAATTAGGGGAGATATTGAAGGTGCGAAACTATGTTATCAAATTGAAGTAAAAAATTATGAAGGACCAGTGAAGAAACAAAAAGATTGCAAGAATATGGCAAAAGAGGCAAAGAAAGAAGAGGAGTTTAAAGTCTACATGATAAGAGCAGAAGAAAGAAAAGGAATACCCAGTGAAATTTCGCAGTTAGGTGACAAACCAGCGAAAATTATAAAAGAACCAACACCAATGGGAGAACCTGAAGCAAATTACACTGCGGCAGAACCAACAAAAGAAGTAAATATTGGAACTGAAGAAGAACCTAAAATGTTGAAAATTGGAACTAAGATGGATACACATGAGGAAGAAAGGACCGTCAATCTCTTGCGAGAATATAAAGATATTTTCGCATGGAACATGAATGAAATGCCTGGAATAGATCCATCAGTTGCATGTCATAAATTGGAGATCAACAAAGACGCAAGACCATTTAAGCAAAGGATAAGAAAAATCGCAACAACTTACCATCCCAAAATAGAAAAGGAACTGTAGAAAATGCTTGATGCAAGAATTATAAGACAAGCAAAATACCCGGAGTGGATAGCAAACATGGTTGTGGTTCCAAAGAAAAATAATGGGATATGAATTTGCATATACTTTACTGATCTAAACAAATCTTGTCCTAAAGACAGTTTCCCATTACCATATATACCTCAAATGGTCGAATCAGCAGCAGGAAATGATAGAATATCTCCCCTAGATGGGTATAAAGGATACAACCAGATCCCTCTCTCCGAAGAAGATCAAGAACATACTGCTTTTTCCGCTCCAAGAGGATTATATTGTTATACAAAAATGCCATTTGGTTTGCGAAACGCAGGACCAACATATCAAAGGATGGTAGAGAAGGTATTCGCAAAGTGGATACACAAAACATTAGAGGTGTACGTAGATGACATGTTGTTAAAAAGTAAAGAAGCTAAAAACCATGTACAATATCTGAAGGAGAATTTTGAACAGATGCGGAACTTTAATATCAAGGTGAATACAAAAAAGTGCATTTTTGGAGTTGCGTCAGGAATTTTTTTAGGATACATTGTATCCAAGGAAGGAATACAAGTTGATCCAGAAAAGTGCAAGCAGTTCGCGATATGCCAACACTAGCAAAAGTAAAAGATGTGCAAAAGTTAAATGGACTCTTAACTTCGCTGGGAAGGTTCATCTTGCGATTATCTGATAAATGTAAACATTTCTTCAGCATACTAAAAAATGGAACAAAATTCAGATGGACTGATGAATAAAGGAACAAAATCCGCATATATTTTCAGGAAGATAAAGTTAAAGTGTTAACAAATGTACCAATTGAATCAGTAATAAAGAACTCAAAAAGATCAGGCAGAGTAGAGAGATGGAATGAGCAAGTAGGACATTTCGAAATTAAATATGAAGTGTTATCTTCATCAAAGTCGCAGACTTTTTAGCAGAATTTCCTTTAGAATTTGATGAAGCTGTTGAGGAGATGATGGATATAGAAGAAGAACAAGAATATCTAAAAGATTTGTTAATAGAACCAAACAGATGGGAGATATTGGTGGATGGATCCTCAAACGGGGAAGGTAATGGAGTTGGAATTATCTTGATTTCACCAGAGGGAACAAAGATGGCTTTTTCATTTAGGTTGGAGTTCGCATCCACTAATAATGAAACAGAATATGAAGCTGTGGTACATGCCCTAAAATTCGCAATAGAGATGAAATTAGAAAATGCCAGAATTACCAGTGACTCGCAGCTAGTCATTCGCCAGATAAAAGGAGAATACACAACAAATGAACCACCCTTGAAGAAATACAAGAAACTTGTTGAAAAATTTTCAGTGAAAATCCCAAAAATAAAATGGTTTCATTTCAAGCATGATGACAGATCCAACTGCGAGATGCATAAAGATACGGATAATTTTATCCCCATCACTCAATAAGGAAGAGGAAGAAGAAATAGATGTAATGATAGCAGAAGGTGGTGAAGAAGGGCCAAAATACAAGAGGGGAAATATCAAGAAACAGATTGGAGGCACACAAATTAAAGAGTCGTGCAACAAAATATGAATTAAGAGGTGGGATATTATATAGAAAATCATTTAATGGACTATCACTTAGATGTTTGACACGAGAAGAAGGAGATAAAGTGTTAAAAATGCTGCATAGTGAGGATGTTGGAAACCACAACGGAGGAAGATCTTTGGCATATAGAGAAAAAACATAAGGTTATTATTGTCCATATATGCATGAAGATGCAAAACAAGTATCAAGGCGTTGCGAAGATTTCCAGTGACATGGAAAGAGAATACATGCACCTGGAGCACCCTTATCATCCTCAAACAGTGTATGGACTTTTGGAAAGTGGGGGTTAGATATTGTAGGACCATTTGTACCAGGGTCTGGACAAAAAAGATACTTAATTGTCGCAACAGATTATTTCACAAAATGGGCAGAAGTAAAAGCAGTACAACACATTCGCGACAAATACATATTTACATACATATTTAAAAATATCATTTGCATATTTGGAATTCTAGCACAGTTGGTATCTGATAATGGGAAGCAATTTGAAGGGAAGAATATAGAAATGTTGCTTAATGTGTTTAAGATAAAATGTGGAAAATATACTCCTTTATACCCACGGGCTAATGGGCAAGCAGAGGCAACAAATAAGACAATTATAGATATATTAAATAAGATGTTAGAGGGACATAATAGAGCATGGTGCGAACAAATACATAATGAAATATGGGCTTACAACACAACTAGGCGAGAAGCAACTGGAATGTCACCCTTCTGTCTAACATATGGGGTTGAGGCAGTGATACCAACATAAGTTGCTATACCCACGACAAAAAGAGAGGCCTGGGAGAAGAATCTTAGTACTGGAATGATCCTAAGCAAACTGGATGAATTAGAAGAGAATAGAGAAAAAGCTTTACATCATATGGAGAATTATAAACGGAGATTAGCACGAGAATACAATAAGCATGTTAAACTACGTGAATTTCAGCCAGGTGATTTGGTTCTTCGTGAGACGCCAAATTATCTGTGAGAAGGTGGTGGAAAATTAGCGAGAAAATGGGATGGACCTTACATTATAAAAGAGATAATTGGAACAGGGGAATACAAATTGATGGATCCAGAGGGTAAAGATGTTGGTCAAAGACTTGGTAGACCATGGAATAAACTATATTTAAAGAGTTATTACCCATGAGGAATTCTGAGAATCCCTAGTTGATGAAATGATGTATGAGGCAAAAAAATAAGTATTAACAAAAAAAAAAAATTATGAAAAAATCACTGCGAGATTATTCAAGATCAAAGTAAAATAATAATGTGCGAAAATATCGCAAGAAATGATCATTTAAGATCCATAATGGGATGAACCTTTATGACGTACACCGTAGTTCGCGAATAAAAATTTTCAAGAGGCAAATGTAAGACCTAAAGTACGTCATAGAAGGGGGTATCTGTTGCATGGCTCAATGATAAGGTTACACCGCTGCTAGAACTCGAGTTATGGAGATGTGGGGTCAATGAAAGCCCATCCAGGAGAGACACCTTGGATTCTCAACTTGAGCATATGACTTGAGTTGGGCGACTAGGGTAATAAGAGCTCTCCTAAGGGCTGTAGAGTATGACCAATGCGCCGAGGTAGATGGTTGATCCAAGAGTGCCTGGGGCGTATGAAACTACCATGGGCATTCTTGGTAAGTCTTGGCTATGATGCACTCGGCCAGAAGAAAACCCCACTTAGGGTGCAGTCTCGTAACCATAAGCCATATAGGCAAAAGGGATAAGAGGCTGCGAACATAACTGTTTGTTGTTAAGACTGGATGAGAGGAGCTAGTCTTGTATGGAAGAAGTACGTCTCCTATAAAGGGCAACCAGGGGGAAGATAAGGGCGACACCCTCCATTAGGGAGCTGATAAGTGTCTTAAGACACAAATGTCATTACACTTTTTACTTAAGGGAGTATTAAGACTTGTCATATTTGTGCAACATTCCTGAAGAGGTAATAATACAAAAGAGAAGATAATACGAGTTCAATGGGTTATTGCATGCAAGTGTAAAGACGTCCTGCGATTTCGTCACAAGACGACAATGTCATGGGGATTTAATTTCGCAAGAAAATTTAGGCCTGTCATATTGTCGCAGCAAAAATACAAAGAACAAAAAGTTAAGGCAAGGTCAATGGGTTTCTACATGATAGTGTAGAAACGTCCTGCGATTTTGTCGCAAAGAGAAAAGATGGCAAAATAATACCTTTAGCTAGGAAGGAAAAATAAGACCACAAAAGATTTATAAATAGTAACTATTCTTTATGCAAATCATTCATCGCTAGAAAGATAATGAGAGTCAAGTATGGGAATTAGTAACAAGATGACATTATCTTTCTCGCAAGTACCTAAAATACCAAAAGTATAACTGAATTCGAAAGTGGTCCAAAGTACATTGTTCGCAAGAAAAGAAAGAGCAATTTAAGAAGATAAAACTAGAATTCAGACTTCAATATCTTCTTCACCAGCTTTATATTCTTCGCCAACCTTATCATCTCCACCAACTTTATCATCTTTTCCAATGTTTTCCTTATCTTGGTCGACTCTATTTTCTTCTACATTTGGCTCATCACCAGCAATTGTATCATCACCGGCATCTCCTTCTTTAGTAGGGATTTCTTCTTCTTCTTATAAAACTTCTTGGGAAACGCTTTCTTCACCACTTTCATAATCAAAGTCACTATCATCAGCACGAGGAGTTTCATCTTCATCTACTTACAGAGGTTTGAGTGATATAGGAGAAAGAGATTTGGACAGCAGAAACTCATTCATAAGAACTTCAGCACTGAGATGAGCTTGGCGAAGGAAATCTCTGTCACGGTTTCTAATCTCCATGTTTTTGAAATATTCAAGATAGTCATACTTTCTTTCTGCTCGATCGTGAGAATGGGAAAGATGAGCAGCAAGCAAACCATTTTCTTTGCGAACCTTGGAAAATTTAGAATCCAAAGTAGAAATGGAAGACTGAAGCTTTCTTTCAGATTCTGCGAAAGGTAAAAATAAAAGTTATTCAGGCGAACCCCTCGCAAGGGAAATATCGCAAAGAAGTTTAACGGAAAAAAAATTTGTCTGAGGCAGTCAAAATGACTACCTTCCTTTTGAGATATTAGATTTTAAATTGGTGCCAAGCAAGTATTATCCAAATGATTCATGGCATCATCAAATTTATCTCCAACTAGACCCTTCAGACGAGATTTTAACTTCTCTTCTTTAGAAATGAGAAAAGTATTTTCCTTCGCAAGAAAAGAGTGAGATTCTTCTAATTTGGAATATTGTTCTTGAAGCTGATTGGACTTTACAATTAAAGTTATTCTACATTGAATGAGTGTATTTTTCTCAGCAATAGATGATTCAGTTACTTCTTTAGGTTCATTTTTCAGCGAACAAAGAGATTGTTCTTGATTATCACACACTTTTTGAAGAAATCTTAATTTCTGCGAAGCGATCGCCACCATATTTAGAAGGGTTCGTTTTTCCTGAGAAATAGTTCTGTTTTCATCTGATAAAGTTTCCATCTCTAAGTTAGCTTTAGTCAAAGAATAAGAGAGACGAGATATTTCGCTGCTTAATGAGTTTTGCTCTTGAACTAATTGAGTATTCTCTTTGGTAAGATTATCTATTTGATCAACAGAATATGTATGGAGATTATCTAATTGGTTATATTGATCCATCCAACTATCTCTATCAACGAGAATTTCTTCAGCGGTAGATTCAGACTGAAATATCTCCATTATTCGTTTCTGGTTTAAGCTTAACAAGCGAAAAAAGTATTTAACAATGAACAACATAAAAAGAACAAATTTGTTAAGAGAGAAGTTAAGAATAAAGAAAAGAAATTCATACCTTTTAATTCATTATTTTTCTTACGAAGAAGTTCGCAGTCCAAAGAAACATTTTGAAACTTATGCTTTTCAAGGTGAAGATTCTCTTTCAAGACTTCAAATTCCTTCTCTAAGGATGTTTGCGAAGCTGTCCTATCAGAACCAAGATATTTACCTAAAATTTCGCAAACACCAGATTTGACAGGGTCCATAGATGATTTCTTAGCATCATCTAAAAGATTAGATACGATCTTTAAGGCAAGAGCCACCGCGTCTGTAGTTTCCTTGGAGAAAGGGAGAGACACAGATGAATAAGTAGCAAAAATAGAAATTTGTTGATTGTCATCCTTTTGTAAAGAGACGTCATTTGAGGTTAAGTTGTGAGGAAGATCAATGGTTGAGATTATGGTGGAATGAACTTGAGAAGTATTGGTCGTAAGAGAAGAAAAAGTTTCATTCGCAACAAACTCGGCATAGGTAATTTCATCTATAACATGATTGGTTGAAATATTAACATCTGTTGTGATAGTTTCGCAGACAGGAAGTAGAGGTTCATTTTGTGAAAGTGTTGAAGAAGAAGTTGAAAGACCAAGTTTGGGGAAGGAAACAGAAGTCTCAACAGTTTTGGGTTGACGAGATTTTTTAAGAGGTTTAGTGGCATCTCCATCACCCTTCAAATCACAACTTAGATAAGAAACAGAGGCAACAATATTGTTACTAAAAAATAATGGTGTTTCTTACTACCTTGTCATTCGCAGACTTTCTCTTTATCGCAGGAACCTTGAGTTGCGAACTTCTGGGAGCATTAGGGTTTTGAACTGTAAATTTGGTACTGGAAGTGTTTTTGCTGAAACAAAAACAGTATGGGAATTACATAAATAACAAACAAGATGATCTCAGCAAAACAAAATCAGTTTCAGCAAAATCAAAATCAAAAGAAGAAAAATAAGAAGAACTATCCTTGGTGACTCCATGGAAGTAGAAGAGAACAGTAGAAGGAAGATGAATTCGGTAAAAAAGAAAGTTGCAGGCGATGAAGATTTGCAGAGAATATGAAGATGGGGAATATAAAGATGAAGTAAAAGAAGAAAATTGTCTCTCCCCCAGATCCTTCTTTAAATAGGCAAAGGAAGATGACCGGTTAATGGTAAAACGTGTCAGTAATTAAAGGAATATTCAACACGTGTTGACGGTTATGCTTAATTCATGAAGCCTTGTCGATAGAAAAAGAAGTTGAGAGAAAAGATGAACAGCTGCGGCATTTTGAAGAACAATTTCTCATGACATTATCTCCTTCGTAGAGAAGACATGAGAAGAGGCAAGATGTAGGATCAAAATATCGCAAGAAGGACACACTTGTGAATCTTGGTTAGCAACACATTGCGAGCGTCGCAGAATGATTTGAAGAATGATGTAAAAGATGATGATTGTAGAAACATGATAAAAATATGATGACTCTGCGATGATTATAGTGCTTGCGAAGATTGACAATAGAACTCTTGCGAGAATATCGCAAGTCAGATCCTAAAATAAAGGACAGATTAGCTGTCATCCACTATGTAATTCCATATATAAAGAGTTGAATAAGCGTAAGGAGGGGAGAGATATTTTTCGAGTGTTGAGCAAGTCATTAGGAGAGAGAAATTCTAGAGCGGTTGTTAATTCTTTAGCTTCATTCCATTTTTATCTTGTAAAAGTGGTGAGATTAATCAATAAAATTTATGATTGTTGATCTAAAAATGATTTGATTATATGTATTCTTGTGAGGGGTGTAGTGTGGGATTTCCTGCTACTATAAATACTTACTTTGTTGCATTATACATCATTTCATCAACTAGGGATTCTCAAAGTTCCTCACGGGTAATATCTCTTTAAATATAGTCTATTCCATGGTCTACCAAGTCTTTGACCAACATCTTTACCCTCTTGATCCATCAATTTGTATGCCCATGTTCCAATTATCTCTTTTATAATATAAGGTCCATCCCATTTTCTCGCTAATTTTCTACCACCTTCTCGCTAATAATTTGGCGTCTCGCGAAGAACCAAATCACCTGGCTGAAATTCACGTGGTTTGACACGCTTATTGTATTCTCGTGCTAATCTCCGTTTATAATTCTCCATATGCTGTAAAGCTTTTTCTCTCTTCTCTTATAATTTATCCAGTTTGCTTAGGATCATTCCAGCACTAAGATTCTTCTCCCAGACCTCACTTTTTG
Organism: Papaver bracteatum; assembly: GCA_023529315.1. NCBI lineage: Eukaryota > Viridiplantae > Streptophyta > Magnoliopsida > Ranunculales > Papaveraceae > Papaver > Papaver bracteatum. The sequence continues at coordinate 3,617 of JAJJWX010000768.1, read as the reverse complement.
TCGTGGGTATAGCAACTTCTGTTGGTAACACTGCCTCAACCCCATATGTTAGACAGAAAGGTGACATTCCAGTTGCTTCTCGCCTAGTTATGTTGTAAGCCCATACTGCATTATGTACTTGTTCTCACCATGCCCTATTATGTCCCTCAAACTTCTTCTTTAATATATTTGCGATTGTCTTATTTTTTGCCTCTGCTTGGCCATTAGCCTGTGGGTATAAAGGAGTAAATTTTCCACATCTTATCTTAAATTAATTAAGCAACATTTTTATATTCTGCCCTTCAAATTGCTTGCCATTATCAGATACCAACTATGCTGGAATTCCAAATCTGCAAATGATATTTTCAAATATAAATGTAAATATGTCTTTGTCGCGAATGTGATGTACTGCTTTTACTTCTGCCCATTTTGTGAAATAATCTGTTGTGACAATTAAGTATCTTTTTTGTCCATACCCTGGTACAAATGGTCCCACAATGTCTATCCCCTACTTTCCAAAAGGCCACATACTAGTTGAGGATGATAAGGGTGCTCCAGGTGCATGTATTCTCTTTCCATGTCGCTGGCAATCTTCGCAATGCCTTGATACTTGTTTTGCATTTTCATGCATATATGACCAATAATAACCTTGTGTTTTTGCTCTATATGCCAAAGATCTTCCTCCGATGTGGTTGCTAGCATCTCCACTATGCAGCATTTTTAATACTTTATCTCCTTCTTCTTGTATCAAACATCTAAGTGATGGTCCATTAAATAATTTTCTATACAATGTCCCATCTCTTAATTCATAATTTGTTGCGAGACTCTTTAATTTGTGTGCCTCCAATCTGTTTCTTGATATTTCCCCTTTTGCTAAATATGCATGAAATTCTGTTCTCCAATCTGCGATATTGTCTTTTGGCCCTTCTTCACCACCTTATACTATCATTACATCTACCTCTTCTTCCTATTCTTTATTTATTGACAAAGATAAAAGTGTTTGTATATTTATGCATCTCGTAGTTGGATCTGTCATCATGCTTGAAATCAAAGCATAAGTATCTGCGAGCCTATTATCCTTCTGTTTGTGGGAGAAACTACTTCTGCCGGTTTAGGTAATTTTGGGTGTGTGTGGATAATAAGTGAGTTTAAACCTTCAACAAATGTGTTGCACGATGAGCACTTTGATTCGAGAGATAATCTATACAATTCTGGCCTAGATCGAAGACACGGCCGTTCCAGATTTGTTTCGGTCACAGGTGAAGGATGTGAGGTTGATCTTAGGGAGGGAAGCGAAGAAGGTGTTGATAGTATGAAGGTGAAGGCTATTTGATGACTTGTTAACATAAGGTTGAGCAGGCTAGCAAATGTTGCAGGCAGGCTCTGGGTGTTGAATACGATTAACACTTGGTTTTCTGTGTTGTTCGAACTTCTGTTTTTGGAAATAGGGAGGAGAACCTATTTATACAAGTCATTAAGACTTCTTCACGTCTCTCATGGGAAGTGGAGGAAGTGGAGTGAGGGAAGAGTGGAGTTGTGTGTGAGTGTCACACGATTAGAACTGCCCACTTCTCCCATCTTGACTTAACCGCCCATGTCTTCCTAACACGTTCTTGTTATGGTGCGTTGCACGCTGTAAACCGCCAGACCAATACCCCAGTTTATATCCCCCAGTTGTGACGCGATTAATTTCTCGAGTGTGTGGATCGCGGGACCCACAGGAAATAGTGCAAGGTGAACCGTGAACTTGGTATAACATCGCATGCAGCCATCTTCAGGTGACCGTTTGGAGGCTGTGTAGACAGGCCATTCCTTGGTCGGTTACCTTGTGAAGAAGAGTGACGGATGGTGATCATGGTGATACCTTGTTTGCTGGTTGATTCTCACCCCAAGTCATTCGTCCAAGCTTGCAAAGCTGGACGGACGAGATGGCTTGTAGCCTTGCTTGCGACCGTTGGATGGGAGGCGCGCATGCTGCCTCTTTCGGCCCAAACGTTTGCATGCTTAGAGAGTTCTAATGGAGGAACCGATCAGCCCTGCATGGAGGTGGTACAATGGTGTTCACGCCCATGCCTTCTTGACTCGCAAAGATTTAATCTAAGCCACTCGACTCAGGTGGAAAAGACGAGTGGTCGAGATTATAACTTATGGAGGGGCCGCGACTTGTCACCTTTGGGCGCGCGTACCGAGGAGCTTGACCACTGCCGGTCTTGGACGATCATCTAGGCGTGAAGCCGGGCCCACGGTGGTCATGCTAGCATGCTCGGTTCCTTCTAAGTATCCATCTTGGCCTTCCGTCCAAGCCTGCGAAGATGGACGCTCGAGATGTTTCTGCGCCGCAAACCCTAATTAGGGCTTTAGACCGCCCACTTTGATCGATCGGTTTTGGGTTGCGCGCGCCTCCTTTGGAGAGACCGACCATGTATGCAACATCTTGGGTCGAAAGTGAGCATGTACATGCTTTTTCTATGACCCTGGGCGCAATCTAAGCCATCCAATTATGTCGGCGAAGTCGGATGGTCGTGATCGTTTTGGATCTTCTCAACCTGCATAAGGCGTCAATCTAGCCTTGTTTGGTCAATCGTTCCTTGCACCACGGCTTGCTTATGAGGGAGTCGGTCATGTAGGTAGAAATTGGGCTCGCCAATGGTGTACCATCACTTCACTACTTGTTTTAGGGTATAATCTAAGCCGTCCAACTATGCTGGCGAAGTTGGACGTTCACGATTAAAAGAAACCCTAGCCGTGCATCATGCTCACTTTGAGCGCACGTTTTGGAAGGACCAACTGTAGTTGGTCTTGACCGTTCGGTCATGTGTGAAGGTGGGTCCGAGGTGATCATGGTAGCATGCTCAGGACCCCCCTGAATCTATATCTACACCATCCATCTATGCCTGCAAAGTTGGACGGATGAGATATATTTTTGGGTTTGTTTTCAGCAAGTGAGACTAACATGGGTAGTCTTGCATGCGTTCAACGGGGCTAGTATAACCTGCCGTCAGGTAGCCTACGGGTGTTTTCATGTCGAACACAAGGCTTTAATTAAAGCATTAATAGTAATGATGTATACCTACAGAAAACCGGGATGGTTTCCACATGCTTCGTCGGGATGGTTGCCACATGCTCCGTTCTGGGTATATTTTAATTCTCAGGGATGGTTTCACATGCTCCAATTAATTAATATGGCAAGAAGTATTCATCGCCTGAAGGCTTTATCCTTTGCAGGACGTCAGCTTACGAAAATTGGCTTTTTACAATTTTATCCTTTAAATATAAATCCACCATCAACACCTTCCTTGATATATGCCTCTATTTTATTTTTGGGATTTTCGCTGACAATTCTTCAACAAGTTTCTTATATTTCTTCAAGGATGGTTCATTTGTTGTGTATTGTCCTTTTATCTGGTGAATGACTAGCTGCGAATCACTAGTAATTCTAGCATTTTCTAACTTCATTTCTATTGCGAATTTTAGGGCATGTACCACAGCTTCATATTCTGTTTCATTATTAGTGGATGTGAACTCCAACATAAATGAAAAAGCCATCTTTGTTCCCTCTGGTGAAATCAAGATAATTCCAACACCATTACCTTCCCCATTTGAGGATCCATCCACCAATATCTCTCATCTATTTGGTT